>CM065680.1:97125373-97137873 GCA_017654935.2 Phymorhynchus buccinoides
ATGGACAAATTTGACTGACATTTTCTTTATTTCATGAGATAATTGGCATGGGCTTCTTACCCGCCCATGGGCTTTTTACCCCGTCGTCCTCTACTGAAGCGAAAGAGCAAGAAAAGAAGAAAACGTGCCTTTACCAAGCACGGTTATACGTTTGTCTTTACTTGTATCTTCACATTTTGATTTTGTGAAGGATTATTACCCATTAATAATAACATAGCTTTTTCTCCTGCCTTTTAAAAAATCTTCAAAATGTTCTCCTTTGAGCTCCTCCGAAATCCGCATGTGACGGCTGAATGTAGCGGGGAGACCAGTTGAAACTGAAAACCGGACACGTACGTACCTTACTCATTATGGCCTTAGGGCTTGGGAACGCAGAAGAAGAAGAAGAAGTACATTAATTTAAATGTTTAGGTTGATCTGACTTGTTCGTATACAGGAACTGTTGGTTTATTTGGCGTTTTAAAAACAAAACAAAACATTTTTGCTTATGTTTAATCAGGATATCTGTAAAACTGTGAAACATAGGGGAAGACGGGGTAAAAAGCGCATGGGCGGGTAAGAAGCCCACCCCAATTATCTCATGAAATGAAGCAAATTTCAGTCTCATTTTGCCCATGAGACGAGCGTTAATGTCTAGCATTCGTCTCATGGGCAAATTTGACTGAAATTTTCTTTATTTCATGAGATAATTGGGGTGGGCTTTTTACCCGCCCATGCGCTTTTTACCCCGTCTTCCCCTATTGCTATGGAAAACGTGTATAGCGCCAAAACAGAAATGATCCATTAATTGTGTGAGTTACAAATCCTCTTCGTTTGTCTTCTAGCTTTTCGTCCTACTACTGTGATGACTTTTCAAACATGCTCAAAATCAGCATAATTAACTGGTGGGTTTTTTGTTTGTTGTTGTTTCTTCTTTTGTTTGTTCTTGTTTGAAGCTGGAGCGAGTCTCACTAGGGGGCGCTATTGACGCGAATAACTGTTACGGCAAAAGGGGTCTAAGAAACACTTTAGAAAACGTTTGCGGAAAAAAATAGTACAAGCTCTTGTTTGATTGGTTAAAAAAAAAAAAGTATTATTTTAACCAAACTTTAATGGGCCAATCAACAACAATAAATGTATTCACCCCATGCAAGTCATGTGGTAGTTCGCCGAGAGATTGCTTGTGGAGAGGCCCAGAGCGCTCGCCGAACTATCGGCAAACGAAGGTGTTTCTTAGCACCGTTTTTGCCGAATTGTGCTATCAGCTACGAGCGTTCGCTCTTGTGAAAACCCCCCCTGTTACGTAGCATGAGCGCAAATCGGCAAAAACGGTACTAAGAAACACCTCTTTTGCCGACGTTTGTCAAAAACGTTTTGTGACTACTCCCAAAGTATCTTTTATTTTCTCTCTTTTTTTTTTTTTTTTTTACTCCCAAAGTACTCGTGACTTGCATGGGGTGAATACATTTCTTGTTGTTGATTGGTCCATTAACGTTTGGTTAAAATAATACTTTTTTTTTTTTTTTAACCAATCAGACGACAAGAGCTTGTAATATTGTTCCGCAGACGTTTTTTAAAGTGTTACTTAGACCCCTTTTGTCGTAACAGTTATGCGCGCGGCGACCGTCGTCTAGAGAAACTCCACCCTGGTGTGTGCCGTCGAGTGACTATGAACTGATTGACCATGACCTTTACTTGACTTTGCTTTTTAAGAATTTCAAGTGAGATGAAGGTATGAAGGACATGCTGCCGTATTCGGCTGCAGCTCTCGTTTTGTTGGCCATCTTGCTTTCTCTCTTTCCTCTCTCTCTTTCTCTCTTTCCTCTCTCGTTCTCTCCTTCCTCTCTCTCTCTTTCTTTCCTCTCTCTTTCTCTCCTTCCCCTCTCTCTCTCTCTCTCTCTCTCTCTTTCTCTTCTCTCTCTTTCTCTCCTTCCTCTCTCTTTCTTTCCTCTCTCTTTCTCTCCTTTCTCTCTCTCTTTCTTTCCTCTCTCTTTCTCTCCTTCCTCTCTCTCTCTTTCTTCTCTCTTTCTCTCCTTCCTCTCTATTTCTCTCTGTCCTATCTCTCTTTCTGTCTTTCCTCTCTCTTTCTTTCCCCTCTCTTTCTTTCCTCTCTATTTCTCTCTTTCCTCTCTTTCCTCTCTCTCTTTCTGTCTTTCCTCTCTTTCTTTCCTCTCTCTCTTTCTTCTCTCTTTCTCTCCTTTCTCTCTCTTCCTCTCTTTCCTCTCTCTCTTTCTGTCTTTCCTCTCTTTCTTTCCTCTCTCTCCTTTCTCTCTCTTTCTTCTCTCTTTCTCTCCTTCCTCTCTATTTCTCTATTTACTCTCTCTCTTTCTGTCTTTCTTCTCTCTTTCTCTCCTTCCTCTCTCTTTCTCTAGCTCCTTCCTTTTCCTCTCTCTCCTTCCTCTCTCTTTCCTTCCTCTCTCTTTCTCTCCTTCCTCTTCCTCTCTCTTTCCTTCCTCTCTCTTTCCTTCCTCTCTCTTTCTCTCTCTTTCTCTCTCTCCTTCCTCTCTCTTTCCTTCCTCTCTCTTTCTCTCCTTCCTCTCTCTCTCCTTCCTCTCTCTTTCCTTCTCTCTCTTTCTCTCCTTCCTCTCTCTCTCCTTCCTCTCTCTTTCCTTCCTCTCTCTTTCTCTCCTTCCTCTCTCTCTCTCCTCTCTCTTTCTCCTCTCTCTCTCTCTCCTCTCTCTCTCTCTCCTTCCTCTCTCTTTCCTTCCTCTCTCTTTCTCTCCTTCCTCTCCTCTCTCTCCTTCCTCTCTCTTTCCTTCCTCTCTCTTTCTCTCCTTCCTCTCTCTTTCCTTCCTCTCTCTCTCTCTCCTCTCTCTCTCTCTCTCTCTCTCTCTCTCCTTCCTCTCTCTCTCCTTCCTCTCTCTCTCCTTCCTCTCTCTCTCCTTCCTCTCTCTTTCTCTCCTTCCTTTTCCTCTCTCTCCTTCCTCTCTCTTTCCTTCCTCTCTATTTCCTCTCTTTTTCTTTCCTTGCTCTTTCTCTCTATATCTCTTTCCTCACTGTTTTCTCTCTCTTTCCTCCTTTCCACTCTCTTTCTCTCTTTCCTCTGACAGAGAAAGCAAGGGTGTGTGAGGAAAGGGTGGGGGAAAATCGCTCATGCTCAAAGAAACTGTAAGCAGAGCAACTGACCATATTAATAGGAGCCACATGGTGTTATGTAACATCTTCCAGAGAGAGAGAGAGAGAGAGAGAGAGAGAGAGAGAGAGAGATTATTTAGATTCCCAATCCTACCATGAAATGTACTAAAATCCTCTGTATTTTTTTTTTTTATTACTAGCAATCGCCCCGTGGCAGTTAACTCCCGTGGCAGTTTTAACCCCATGGCAGTTTTAACCCCGTGGCAGCTATCTCCTCCCTACACCTACCCCCTCCCCACATTTACTTGCTCGGGGACTTATCTGCCACTCGGCGACACACTTGTTTGTTATTGTGGCTTTCAACAGACAGCCAGTCTCTGTGTTCAACTCTTGTCTTTCTCGCACACATCTTGGGAATTAGCGAGAGAGAGAGAGAGAGAGAGAGAGAGAGAGACCAGCATTGATTTTGCAACAACTGGACTGACAAACACACGAAAGTGAAACTTTCGGTTTTACATTTCCAAGAAGAAGGCAGCATTTCACCTTCCAAGAAAATGGATCACAAATGTGCAAGGTCTTTCGAAAAATATATAAGATGAACTAACACTCTCTCTCTCTCTCTCTCTCTCTCTCTCTCTCTCTCTCTCTCTCTCTCTCTCTCTCTCTCTCTCTGTGTTATGAGGGGGGTGAAGAGAGAGAGAGAGCGAGATAAATTATGAACGTATATGCATCATGCTGCTGTTATGCGCCTAACTAAGAATAATTAGGCCCAGCATGTCTGACTTCGGCTAGAGGAATCTTTTTGAAAGTATTTCTTGAAAAAAGGCAGGAGAATGGACCAGACAGGCAGAACGATAGTAGATAGCAGCATGCAAAGGGAAAAGGCAGAGTCAAAGAGACTGACAGATTAGAGGTACTTATGAGCACAGAACTTCCAGAAGGTGGGGGAACTATTTGTATGGAAGACCCCCCCCTCCCAGTATTCCAGGGGGGGGGGGGGAGAGTACTACCACCCCCACCCCACCCCCTACATTCGTAACCAAACCATACACACAGGCACACGAACGTCAATGATCTCTCTCTCTCTCTCTCTCTCTCTCTCTCTCTCTCTCTCTCTCTCTCTCTCATTACACTGTCTGTGACAGCTCACCGCCCGCTGTCCCTGGGCCTAGCCGTGAACATAGCGCGATGCTAGTACCACAGTAGAGTGATCTCCGCTCTTCATTTGTGTTGTTGACTGGTCGGCTGCAGCAGCGAGGGGTGTGTGGAGAAAGTGTTGATTGAAAATAGCTTTTGTTTTTGGGACCGCGCAAATGTAAATCGGGTTATAGCGAGCGTTTATGAACGGATGCTGTTGAAATTTTGCACGACGATAGTCACTATCCCTGGGCACGTATGTACCAAATCGCGAGTCAATGTCGGGTCTGGTTGCGCCGCGGTTTGTGAAAACGTGAAGCGGCCTCGCGGCGCCCGTATCTCCGGCATTTCTGAATCGATTCGCTTTCAGTTTGGTACACGGATAGTCACCGTCCCCGGCCATCTTCCTGCCAAATTCGAAGGCAATCGGCCCAGAAACACCGGATATACGGGCGCCGAGAGGCCGGCGGATGCGCGTTTCGCGCATTTGCCGAACCGCGCAAATGACACGGTCGCCTCGGTTGCCGTTGCTATCGCCCCGTTAGGGCTCACAGCAAATTTGAAGCGATTCGGTCAAAAAACGGCGGAGTTATAAGGCCCGTATAAAGATTATATTTCTCCAGATAGACTGTCTCTTTCTCTCTCCTTTCTGTTTCTGTCTCTCCAACTCTTTCTCTGACACTCTCTGTCTCTGTCTCTGTCTGTCTGTCTCTCTCTCTCTCTCTCTCTCTCTCTCTCTCTCTCTCTCTCTCTCTCTCTCTCTCTCTCTCTCTCTCTCTCTCTCTCTCTCTCTCTCTCTCTCTCTCTCTCTCTTTCCTACTGTCCATTTTGTTTGCCATTTCTCTTTGTCTTCATGTGTGAATGTCTCTGACTGTATGTCTATGATTCATATGGTGGTTGACTCATTCATCTGAATGTGATCAGGCAGTGTGTGTGTACGCGCGCGCGCCAGCGTGTGTGTGCATTTGGTATTGGTATTGGTATTTGGTCAAAGAGACTTATCTCTGTGAAATTCGGGCTGGGGGAGAGCGCGTCGCCGCAAGTGCAGCGCCTACCCATTTTAAAAATTATTTTTTTCGGGGGGGGGGGGGGCACAGGGTGAGGGGGGGCACAGGGGTGAGGGGGGGGGCACACTTGGAAAACCTAGCTATCAATTTGGCCATACCAGGCAGCGGGATTTCTCCCTGCTCTTACCGACTTTCAACTGCCGTGGGATTTGTATGAGCGTAAAGCGCGCGGGTCAGACTAGCTCTTAAGTCCCCATCCGAAGGACTCGACGTTCAGTTCGATTTTCCTGTCAAACTAGAAAGAAAGGGCGAGGTCGGGATTCGAACCCGGGTCACTCACGCTGCAGTCACGCATTACATTTGGCAGGCGAACGTCTTATCCACTCTGCCACCTTTCTCCCTGTGCGTGCGTGTGTCATCACCCTGTCCGTCAAGTCATGTCCAGCTCTGACGTCCACATGTCAAAGCACTCCTCTCTTTCAATGTAGAGACTTTGCAGTGTGAAGCGCATGCTTTCTATAATGTTGGTCTTTATTGCACGTGCAGACAGCACGAGCGAGCTGAGCGGCTTGGTGGAGGACAAGGAGATAGCGGCACGTGCAGTGGCCTTCGTCGTCAACAGCACGCGCAAAGGAATCGTCCCCCTGTGTGCCGACATCGCCAATCTGCTGAGAGCCAAACGCAGGTCAGTTATAATCATAATAATAAAAATAATAATAATAATAATAATAATAATAATAATAATAAATAATAATAATAATAATAATAATAATAACAAGGTCAAGGTCACGACGGCGATAATTTATGCACAGATGCCTTCCTCTCATGGTGACACGCCATTTATTATTTTTACATTATGACTTATCGTTTTATGAAAACGACCTGTTATATTTTCTTTGAAGTGGTCAAATGGCCTGTGATGTCCTGTGACAAGATTGATCCCTGGCCCATGTTTTTCCACATCGTTCCATTCCATTCTAATTCCATTGCATTCCATTCCGTGTTGTCCAGTCTAGAGAAAAAGGTGTTCCTGCTGAAGAGGGAGAACGAGGCGATGCGCGGCTCCACAGGACACAGCTTCAGGACCAGCCACTCCACCTCCCCCACCCCGCCCTCCTTCTCCTCCTGCCCCGACAAGTCACCCCTCCACGACCACGGATCCGCTCTACAGGTACATCAATCTCAACGACCCCCCCCCAAAAAAAAAATCAACTTTCACAAACAAGAAAGCATCGCGTCGCCGAGTGGCAAGCATGTTCTTGTCAGCTTCTTCTCCCCTGCAGTTCTTTTTTTTTTAATTGGACTTTTTTTTTCATTTTACAAATGTAGTAAAACACAAACACACATGCATGTATAGAATATAGTGATGCTTTTGGATTCAGCAATTAGGACAGCACTCGGAACATCAACAGCACTCAATGGTCGCAAGGACAACTCTTCTGCAGTTCTTTATTGGGTTAAACAGTCTTTCTCCCCTTTATATTCTCTGATACATGTGTGCAAGTCTGACAAACTGTAGGTAATGAGCAGCTTAGGACGCGCGGATACTCATCCTCACCAGTGGGGGGAACCTTCTTCGCTTATCTGTGGCTATTGAACCCTTCCTCACTGCCCCTTTTACAGGGGTCCCTTGTTCGCTTAGCTGTGGCTATTGAACCCCTGTACTGTCCCTCTAACCCAGGCGAGACACACAGGGAAGTGTGTGTGTGTGTGTTGGGGGTGGGGGGTGGGGGTGGGGGTAGGGGTAGGGTAGGGGGGAGTTGTGGAGGGGGGGGGGGGGGCGGGGGAGGAGTTTTGGGAGGGGGGTGTGTGTGTTGCCTATAGCATCAAAACTGTGACGGGGTGAAGGAGAGGGGGGGGGGGGGGGGTGGGATTCATGAACATGTTAAAGCAAAAATGACAGAATCAAGAATCAATCAATCATCAAGACTATTTAGAACACGAATACACATGCAGACCTGTTTACTCTACTCTTTTCGAGTAGTATTCTACTCAATTTGGACCTCTACTACTCCTCAAAATTGAAAATAATGCTCTTTAATTCTTGATTGCTACTCATTTTTAGTGAACAGTGTTTGATGGGTTAATGAATCAAACTACACATTTTGCACCCAAACTACTCATTTCAGCTATCCAGACTACTCAAGACTTGTGTAGGGGGTAAACAGGTCTGCACATGTGTTTACTTGCAGGAACGATCCCGGCCCTGCTCCCGCTGCAGCCAGTGCTCGAGCACCATGAGCAACTCCCCCCAGCTGGAGAAGACCTACAGTTTCAAGGGCGGCTACCTGCACTCCCCGCCAGAGGCTCGCACCGGCAACCCCACCAGGAGGTCTCCGCGCGTCCCCCGCCGTCCCCCGCCCAACGGCCTGACCACCCAGGCCATCGTCCACTGCGTATCCGAAACCAGCGTCCAGCAGGACCCTTCTTCGGGGTGTGGTGGTGACCTTGGGATAGTGGGCAGAGGTCAAGGTCAAGGTCAGGGTCATCATCACCACCCGTCCCATCATCGTAAGAACTCGCTTCCTGAGATCATCTCGGAGCCTGACGGGCAGGTGCTGAGAGTGAGGTAAGGGGTCCATGTATAGATTATCAATCAGTCAATCAATCAATCAACCAATCTGTCTGCCAATCAATCAATCAGTCAGTCAGCCAATTAACCAATCAGTCAATCCTTTAATGGCTTCAAACAAGAAGAATGTAGCTTTTTAGGTTATAGCTTTGTTTGGATTTCTTCATTGAGAATTGATGGCAAATTAAAAGGTGATTGAGCTTTATGCTTTGCTTATCCTGTTTGCTCTCTGTCTCTCTGTCTGTCTGACTGTCTGTCTCTCGCTCTCTCTCTCTCTCTCTCTCTCTCTCTCTCTCTCTCTCTCTCTCTCTCTCTCTCTCTCTCTCTCTCTCTCTCTCTCTCTCTCTCTCTCTCAAATAATCATGATCAAAATCATCGTGATCGTTATCTCGCTCTCACTCTCTTTCTCTTTCACCCCCTCTGTCTTTCTGTCAATCCCTCTGTCTCAATCACTCTCTTTCTCCCTTCTCTTGCTTCTCGCTCTATCTCCACCCCCACCACCCCGGACCTCTCGCTCTGCCTTCCCTATATTTCTCTCACATTGCTTAGGCTCGTATGCATCGTCATTGCATGCCTTCTGAGCTTGTTTATGATTACTGGAAAAGGAAAGACATGTCACATACGTACAAACACAATTGTTATCCAGTGTCTGTGTGTGCTTGTTGCAGCCCTACAATATCTAAAGAGACTCAGTGCAGTCTACTGAAGCACGGAGATTCTCCTTTGGAAGAACAGTTTATTGAAAGTAAGTGCACTCATTTTTGGGGGTCTTCATCTTCCACGAACATCTTGTTTTAAAGTGTCTGCATTTTGCACTTCCCTTGTTTCTTTGTCGGTCTCTTTCTCTTTCTTCCAACTTGCACATGCATCATCATTGAACGTACATAAAACACACATCTGTCTCTGTTTGTTTCCTTCCTTCCTTCCGTGCTTCCTTTCTTCCTTCATTCTCTTTATTTCTCTGTCTCTTTCAATGTATCTGTCTTTGGCTCTCTCTCTGTCTGTCTGTCTGTCTGTCTGTCTCTCTGTCTCTCTCTCTCTCTCTCTCTCTCTCTCTCTCTCTCTCTCTCTCTCTCTCTCTCTCTCTCTCTCTCTCTCTCTCTCTCTTTTGCCTGTTTGTGTTTACATTTTCTATGATGGATGATTATGCTAGATATATTTGATATATTTTGCTTCCCTTCCCCACCCGTTCACATGATACGGGCAGAAAGGCCTATTCATTAAAAGGTTTGACTTCGACTTCTCTCTCTCTCTCTCTCTCTCTCTCTCTCTCTCTCTCTCTCTCTCTCTCTCTCTCTCTCTCTCTCTCTCTCTCTCTCTCAAATCTCCAAAATCTCCCTGCCATGTACAAAGAGTGCAATTATGTTATGTCCTCTCTTACTTTTGTTTTGCCATCTCCCGAATCGCAAGGTGGTAGATCATATAGGCCTACATAATAATTTATATTTATATAATTATGTGTGTGTAAATCGTTGGGATATTGGGTGACATATTTGATGTTTAATATGATTATCAATAATATCGTTTGTATCTTTCTTTGTGCAGCCGTACGTTTGAATTCTAAGTTAGCGGAGGAGTTAGGATCGGCGAGAAAAGAAATCGAAATTCTGAAAGGTCGTTTGAAAGAACTAGAGGTAAGGAGTTCTTTTTCTCCATTGATTCTATTAATATTTAGGGAAAAAATTGTAGAAGTATTTACGAGTGAGTTAGTGAGTGTACATGAGTATGAGTCTATGTGTGTGTGTGTGTGTGTGTGTGCGTGTGTGTGTGTGTGCGTGTGCGTGCGTGTGCGTGTGCGTGCGTGGGTGCGCGCGTGCGCGCATGCACACGTGTGTGTGAATGTGTGTGTGTGTACGTGTGGTGTATGTGCGCGCGCGCATGTGTATGTGAATGTATGTGTATGCACGTGCGCATGTGTCCCCTTGAGTGTGCATGACGCATAAAACAAGCCAAAAACCACAGGAAAAAAAGTAGCGATAATTCTGAACTTCACAATTAAAGGATAGAATTAGAAACGCCTTCATGAAAGCAAAGAACCAAATCTGCGGATCATTGAATTTGTTACCACGGTCAATTATGTGATGCCAAACACATTCATATTTATATTTTCCAGTCAGTATAATGTGATGTGGGAAATCATGATGCAGCTCAGTCTTTTGCCAATGTCTATGCCTCTCACACCTGGAGACACTGCCACTGGCCCCTAGTGCTGCAGCTGAGGGAATTAGTTAGCCATTGGGGACATTCCTGCTGTGCCCTAAAGTCCTCTGGACAAAAGAGCGGGAATTTACCCTGGCCAAAGCAGCTCCACTTTAAACCAATTTCAGCCCTTCCCTCTGGCATAGTAGCTACTTTCTCTGCTATCCGTGCATCGCAGTAGGACAAGAGACCCCGTGCAAGGAATCTTCGATACGCACACATTCCAGCCCTTCCCTCCGGAATAGCATCTCAGATGATCTGTCTTCTCTGCTGTGTTGAATTCATAGTCGGGCATGACAGACTGGCATACAACAAGGTTTGAGACCAAATATATGCATAATTCAGACCTGCTTACTCTACTCTTTTCGAGTAGTATTCTACACAATTTGGACCTCTACTACTCTTCAAAATTGAAAATAATGCTCTAATTACTCATTTTCAGTGAACATTGTTTGATGGTTTAATGAATCAAACTACACATTTTGAGCCCAAACTACTCATTTCAGCTATCCAGACTACTCAAGACTTGTGTAAGGGGTAAGCAGGTCTGAGTCATATTCATTGTTGTTGGTTTTGTTTCTGATTGGTGCAGATGAACCAGCTTGCACGTGAGTGCTGGCGTGAGCAGTACCACCTGGACAATGGGTGTGAGGAAGGGGGTGTGGAGGAGCGGTCCTTGCCTCCCCTGGACCTGCCTCCTTGCAGCATCATCGTCAAGAGGCACCACCCCCTGAACGGGTAAAGGCAACATCACACCATCCAGCTTAGAGAAGAGAAACACCTCGTGGTATTCATTCAGCTGGGTTTATACTGAATAATGTGTTTTTCAGTTAAATTCACAGCTTGTTTTGATTGAGTAAAATTGGAAAGTCTGAGAGATCTGTATGCCAGAATGGTTTCAGAGTTCGAGGGCGAAAATGGTGTTTTACGTCCTCTTGGTCTGAATCAGACACATATGGGACATTTGTAAATACAAATATGGTGGGAACAATACTGGAGGCAATGCCCGGAGGCAGTATGAAACCAGTAAAGTCCCGATTTTTTAAATTAATACAGATAGCTGTAGCGGTGACCACGCTTCGGTTAAACCTCATCGGCTATGGCACCGCTACAAGTAAAGGTAGTATGGTTTCAGAGTTCAGAATTTGTTAGGAATTTATAGAAACATTACTGTTGTTTTATGTTTATAGAGTTAGCCTAATTTCTAGGTAACACTAGGGGCTTTCGGATTGATTTGAAAAAAAACCCAACAACATGAAAAGTGAAAATTTAACTAAGTAACCTTATATACTTTGAAGCTGAGAGGCTTAGTAAGACTGCATAAACAGGAAGGACACAATATAATAACAGTGAATTTACCTCCCCGTTTCAAGGTGAATAACTCTGTCAAATTTGCCCACAGCACCCATTGATTATCTCTCTTTGAAAAGTGAAGGGTATGGAGGGACAATTGTGCAGACTCCCTCGTAACTATAATGATATGATGTCATGTGATGCTTATTGTGATTCTAAAGGACAATTTATCCAATGGCTTCGGGTACAGTTTTTTTGGTGCTCTTTGTCAATGATGTTGTGACTGTTGTGATATAATTGCAGAAACAATCGCAGTCGCCTCGTACTCTTTGTCAACAATGTTGTGACTGTTGTGATATAATTGCAGAAACAATCGCAGTCGCCTCGTACTCTTTGTCAACGATGTTGTGACTGTTGTGATATAATTGCAGAAACAATCGCAGTCGCCTCGCAGTCGTACTCTTTGTCAACGATGTTGTGACTGTTGTGATATAATTGCAGAAACAATCGCAGTCGCCTGGTACTCTTTGTCAACGATGTTGTGACTGTTGTGATATAATTGCAGAAACAATCGCAGTCGCCTCATACTCTTTGTCAACGATGTTGTGACTGTTGTGATATAATTGCAGAAACAATCGCAGTCGCCTGGTACTCTTTATCAACGATGTTGTGACTGTTGTGATATAATTGCAGAAACAATCGCAGTCGCCTGGTACTCTTTATCAACGATGTTGTGATATAATTGCAGAAACAATCGCTGTCGCCTGGTACCCTTTATCAACGCGATGGCTTGGAGTCAAAACGGACTATAGATAGTCCATTGATGTATTATTGAACCTATTGCAAAAACTAATAACTTGTATCAAGCAATGACTGCAGAAATATATAAAGGGGGTTATGCTTTTTATATGTCTGCAGTCTTTATTTTTATATGCAAGTTATTAGATTTTCGTACTAAGTTCAATGAAATGTCAATGACTCCAAGCCATCGATTTACGATGTTATGAGTGTTGTGATATAATTGCACAGGATTCCCAGGCGCCTTTTAAATCCTTGTGAATTGTTTTTTGATCAACAGGCCTTTAAAGTGCTTTATTTCAGCAAGTAGATCCTTTTAATTGATCAAGAGGTCCTTTTAATTTTTGAAAGGTACTGTTAAGTCCTGTTTTATCAAGAAATAAATGATAAAGAAACTGATTAACATCTAAAACATTTATCACGAAAAAAGCCTGGCAGTA
>CM065680.1:97140373-97145373 GCA_017654935.2 Phymorhynchus buccinoides
ATCGTTTTTCCTCAGAGTGTTTAAAATGAAAACAAAATCGAACCTTGCTTTTTTCTTGATGGGGTGTTTAAGTCTGCTAGTTATACAACTGCACATATTATTTTTCTGTCAGGCAGTGTCTAATTTTATTATTTTACCTACGTTTTCCTGAGGCAGTGTTTGATATTAGGCTACAAATGCACCAATATGTTTTCCCAGGCAGTGTTTAATCAAACAAAACAAAGGCATCCATCTTTTTCCTGAAGGAATGTTTAATTCGAGTTCGAACCTGGGTACAGGGGATTTTTCTCTCACTCTGCACTAGGCCTTATGGTCTGAATGTGGAGTCTTTCGGATGAGACGATAAACGGAGGTCCCGTGTGCCCATGTACTTAGCACACGTTAAACCCAGTGGCATGGAAAAAGTTGTCATTTGGTCAAAATTTATCTGCCCCCCCCCCCCTTTACTTCCTCATCAGTCACACACAAATCGCATGTAAATAAAACAAAACTTGGGTGGCGCGCCTCTGGCTGTGACGCGATCTCTAGGTGGGACCCGAAGTTCACAGAGACGCCTCTGTCACTATAAAGTACCAAAAATACTAAATAATTCTGCAATTCTGTAATTGCACCCATCTTCTTCCTCAGGCAGTGTTGGAGTCTGTTGCAATTATCATGTTTTTCCGCAGTGAGAGTTTTTTTTTAAAAATTCTCTCATTTCACCAATGTTTTTTTGTCTTTTCTATCTTTGTTCTTCAGCTCCAAGCTGCAGGTCCAGCTGGGTGACCACGTGGTGATCCAAGGGGAGCGCACTGGCCGCATCAGGTACATTGGCCACCTGGACAAGATCGGTCAGCCCAACATGGTGTTTGTGGGCCTGGAACTGGACGCCCCGGGTGAGACTGAGAGAGAGAGAGAGTAAACAATGACCACTAAACCCTAGAAACCAGGGGGCAGTTTCACAAGGGCTAACGTTACGTAGCGTGAGCGCAAATCGGCAAAACGGTACTAAGAAACACCTCTTTTGCCGACGTTTGCAAAAACGTTTTGTGGCTACTCCTAAAGTATCTCTTGGCGAACTATCACGTGACTAGCATGGGGTGAATACATTTCTTGTTGTTGATTGGTCCATTAAAGTTTGGTTAAAATAATAAAAAAATTTTGACCAATCAGACAAGAGCTTGTAATATTCTTCGCAAACGTTTTCTAAAGTGTTTCTTAGGCCCCGTTTGGCGTAAGCGTTATTCGCGCGGCGACCGTTATCTAAAGAAACTCGACCCTGGTCAATGAACGAAAAATAATCTCAATCATTTACTAATCAATTCAAAGTTTGATACCACACAAACAAATACACAAGAAGTGCAGAGTGACGTTATTTTATTGACGAGACAACACAGAACATGTCATATTTCAACAAAAATGTTTGTGTGGTCAGTGACGTTGCAGTCTGTTTCACGTTTTTTTCAAAGTTTTATAACAACATCATTGTGAAGACAATTCATACTCTCTTGGTTGGAGAGAGAGAGAGAGAGAGAGAGAGAGAGAGAGAGAGAGAGAGAGAGAGAGAGAGAGAGAGAGAGAGAGAGAGAGAGAGAGAGAGGGGGGGGGTGGGGTGAGGGAGGGATAGAGAGAGAGGGTGGTTGGGAAGAGAGAGGGAGACAGAGAGATAGACAGGTTGGGGGGGAAGAAGAGAGAGGGAGAAAGAGAAGGGATGGAGAGGGAAAGAGGCAGGGAAGGGGAAGGGTTAAGGGTGGGGAAAAGAGAAAGAAAGAGGGAGGGAAGGACAGGGCGAGTGAGAGCAAGGGAGAGTGAGAGAAAGACAGACAAAGAGAGAGACAGAGACAAATAGAGAGAGAGAGAGAGAGAGAGAGAGAGAGAGAGAGAGAGAGAGAGAGAGAGACAGATAGACAGACAGACAGACAGACAGACAGACAGACAGACAGACAGACAGACAAACTGATAGATAAACAAATGGGCATCTTACTAGGTGATTTATCACTGGCCATATGAGCAGATGATGACTTGTGGTGATGCGACTTTGGACTCGCCGGTTGTTAGGTGGTTTTCAAAATGATACACATTTGTGTTACTTTTCCATTCGTGTGATCATGAAACATATGATTAGCGTTGAATGAGAGCATGCGGTGCCTTTTATTTGTGAAACAATATTTGATTTGTATTTAGGTATTAGGTGTTATGTACTTTATAGTCACAGAGGTCTCTGTGAAATTCGGGTTGCTCCCATGTGGAGAGGGCGTCGCAACCAGAGGCGCGCCACCCAATATTTATTATTTTTTATTTTGTTTGCATGCGATTTTTGTGTGACTGAGGAAGGAAAGGGGGGTTGGGTAAATTTTTACCAAATGACAACTTGCCACTGGGCTTAACGTGTGCTAAGTGCATGGGCACACGGGACCTCGGTTTATCGTCTCATCCGAAAGACTCAATGTAGTGGTTTTAGGATTCAAACACTTCTACAACTGTAGGTATGTGTTATTATTGAATTTTGTTCAAAATGAAATAAGGAAATTGTGTTACGTGTGCAGTGGGTGGGCATGATGGCGTTTTCAACGGAAAACGGTATTTCTTCTGCACCAAGGATCATGGCACCATTCTACCCCTACACGACATTGTCTGCAAAGTGCAGCCCAAGGTGTGTGTGTGTGTGTGTGTGTGTGTGTGTGTGTGTGTGTTTGTGAATATGTACATGTTGGTGTTTTTGTGTGTGTTACTGTCTACGCATGCGTTCATGTGTCATAAGTCATGTCATAAGTTGTGGACCATGTTATCTTGTATTTTCTTATCAAGTGTATGCTATTCGTTATTTGTTATTTTCTGATTTTAGTTCATGTCTGATTTATATTTATATTTCAATTTGTAAAGCGCACAGAGCATGCTCATAGTGTGGATTGTTAGCGCAATAGCAAGTAATAGTATTACTATTATTATTATAAGTTTCTTTATTGTCCATTGGCATTGTACAACGCACATGGAAACTTGTCTTCTATCGTGTAAAATATTAAATAAAAGTATGAAACATAAATTTACATTAACCAATATGTAACTCTCACACCACACCCAATCATTCATCCGCTCTCGTGTGTGTGTGTGTGTGTGTGTGTGTGTGTGTGTGTGTGTGTGTGTGTGTGTGTGTGTGTGTGTGTGTGTGTGTGTGTGTGTGTGTGTGTGTGTGTGTGTGTGTGTGTGTGTGTGTGTGTGTGTGTGTTTATGTGTGTGTGTGTGTGTGAATATGTACATGTTGGTGTTTTGTGTGTGTTGCTGTCTACACGTGCATTCATGTGTGTGTGTGTGTGTGTGTGTGTGTGTGTGTGTGTGAATATGTACATGCTGGTGTTTTTGTGTGTGTTACAGTCTACGCATTCGTTCGTGTGTGTGTGTGTGTGTGTGTGTGTGTGTGTGTGTGTGTGTGTGTGTGTGTGTGTTTATGTGTGTGTGTGTGAATATGTACATGTTGGTGTTTTGTGTGTGTTGCTGTCTACGTGCACATGTTGGTGTTTTGTGTGTGTTGCTGTCTACGCGTGCATTCATGTGTGTGTGTGTGTGTGTGTGTGTGTGTGTGTGTGTGTGTGTGTGTGTGTGTGTGAATATGTACATGCTGGTGTTTTTGTGTGTGTTACAGTCTATGCATGCGTCGTGTGTGTGTGTGTGTGTGTGTCTGTGTCTGTGTGTCTGTGTGTGTGTGTGTGTGTGTGTGTGTGTGTTTTTGTGTATGTTTGTGAATATTAACACGTTGGTGTTTTTGTGTGTGTTACTGTCTACGTGTGTGTTCATGTGTGTGTGTGTGTGTGTGTGTGTGTGTGTGTGTGTGTGTGTGTGTGTGTGTGTGTGTGTGTGTGTGCGTGTATGTGTGCGTTGCCACTTCAACAAATAATGTCTAAACGTTTACCACAGAAAACTACTTCCATGGAGGAAGGCTCAGGAAGAGACAAGCTGAACCTGAAAAGGGAGAGGAACCATCGTGACTGCCCTTCCTCAGGCATCAAGACGTCCTCCAAGAGCGACTCCAAGACCGACCTGAAACCACCCAAAAAGTCTGGCACCTCACCGCCCTCCGCCTCCACCAAGTCTGTGGCACTTTCTGGAATGCCCGTGGCTCAGGCTCATAGCGAAGCAGATTGTGAGAAAAGTCTGCGAGAGGGAGAGGTCCTGTCTTTGACTACTGTCTCCCCCGCTAAGGAGAATGACTCTTCGAAAATTACACTGTGAGTTGGGAGATGATGAAAAGTGAATGTGTCTGTTAGTTAATTAAAAGATTGTGTTAAGCGAAAGGAAAAAGGTTTTTTTTTATAGATTGCATGAGTAGAAGGATTCTGCAAAATAATTGACAAATGGGTGGATTCGAAATGCAAAAGCAAGAAAATCAATAGGAATTGTTCGGAAATAATTAAGGGGAGTCATTTCATGGTGTGTGGGAGTGATCTTGCCTAATTCAATCGGTCAAACAGGGGAAGTTACTCTACCATCAGGTAGATTCCCAGCTCTCACCTCGTGTGTTTGAGCAGACATACAGCACTTAGAACACAGTGCGTCATTCTAAAGTTGATGTCATATTATATTTTTACGTGACATTTTGCAAGTTTTATCAGCTTGTGGCCACTGGCCACCCCTAATTTTTCTTTTAAAAAATTTTTGCAAGTCGCTGACTCACATCTTGCGGTTTCAATCTTCGACGCCATTGTTGCATTGATGCTATGGTATTTGACAGAGTAATGGAGGTAAACAACTCTAATTTTTACAAAGTGCTCTCCCCTAGTTTTTTCCGAAAATCGTCTGTTGGACACATTCGCCCATTTATGTATGCAAGCATAGATGGATTTTTTTCCATTGGGGAAAACGTGCTAACTACCTGTTTCAAATCATGAACATGAACATATACCTCACAGACTGCATTCACTGGTTGGAGATGGTCACGAATGCGATACACTCACTTATGCATGCATGTTACATTACATACTTTACACGCTGTTTGTGTGCAGACACCTTCGCTCTAATGCATTCAC
>CM065680.1:97150373-97162873 GCA_017654935.2 Phymorhynchus buccinoides
GAGAAGACGACTAACGGAGTACCCCCCCCCCCCCCCCATCCCCTACCTTGTTATCTCCCTTTGTCTTTAAGAAAAAAAAAAGCTGACGCTGCTGCAATGTTAGCATTGGTTATTGACAACAGGCTTTTGTGACTATTTATTATCGTGTTTGATTATCATGGATGATTCTTGTTGACGACAGAGGTTAATCAAGTCTGGAGTTAATTGTGATGATTTCTTTGCGGCATTGAACAGGTTCAGTCGTTTCATTAATAACTTACTTTGTGATTGTTGTTTATAATGGTTTAATTTTGCACCAAAGTAGTTAGGTTTGCTTCCTTTGTTGAAATAGTGAGGCTATGAGAGTAGGAGATAGTGAAATGAATAAGGGGAAGGAACTCTCCATTAATTAACCCCCTCTACCAAAGTAGTTAGGTTTGCTTCCCTTGTTGAAATAGTGAGGCTATGAGAGTAGGAGATAGTGAAATGAATAAGGGGAAGGAACTCTCCATTAATTACCCCCTCCACCAAAGTAGTTAGGTTTCAGAAATTACAACTTTGCAAAATAGGGGTAAACAGGTCTGGGTTTGCTTCCCTTGTTGAAATAGTGAGGCTATGAGAGTAGGAGATAGTGAAATGAATAAGGGGAAGGAACTCTCGATTAATTAACCCCCTCCATCAAAGTAGTTAGGGTTGCTTCCCTTTGACTGTTGCTCACACTCTGCTAGGTGGTGGTGTCCAAAATAACGTTGGTGGAGGGAGGTGATGATGGTGGTTGTCATCTGCAAGAAGAAGAAGAAAATGGAGAATTTCTTCCCCTTATTCATTTCACTGGCAGTACATGCTTTTAAAACTTCGCCCCCGTTTCGAAGGTACTCAGCTCCTCCGAAGTTGGAGTGTGGCGGCGTAATAAAAAAAAACCTGTCACACACGTAATGTTCTCTCCCCTAGCTGGTGCATTTGTACCATAGTGTTCAAATGCTTCGGCTATTGGGATGATCCCTGGAGTCTTTAAGCCAGGGTGCGACAACAACAGCAAAGTACTCAGCCTGTTCAGTGCCGTAAACATTGTCGTAAGATGCTCCCTGACTGTAAATGAAAACCTCGGAGTATAAATACCTGTTTACTGAAATATGATTGTTCTGTTTTTGTGTTAGTTCGTTTTGTTGATTTCTTTTCATGATTATGTTTCATCCGCTGAAGACGTGTTATTTTGTGTGTGGAAATCATTTCGCTATATAAATGTACTGTTATTATTATTATTATTATTTCTATATTTTGTCCTGTTCACCTGTCTAACTACTCTAGCATTTAACCCTTTCAACGCCAGCTATTTTTCAGCTTAAATTTCACATCAAACTTACCTGGGAATAGAAACGTTTTTTGTTTGGAATGCTGGGGATTTCTTTTTGGCATGTGTAACATTAGGCCTATCCTCCAATGTACCGTGGAGGGGGGGGGAGGGGGCGAGAGCCGGGCTGACAACATCAAAGAGTGGACAAACACGAGCATGAACGACCCGATCCCTCCTGCACAGCACAGAAGGAAATGGAGGACCCTGTCAGCTGCTGCTGCCCATCAGTCCCCCCCCCCAACGACCACGGAGGTCAAGGGACTAAAGTAAAAGCATGGGTGCAACTTCAAGGATTTCCTGATTTTGAATTTTACCAGGAAAGGAATTTCCTGTTTTTTAAAATATGTCACAGATTTTTGTATGTCTACTGTATTTTTCACACACAGTTTAGAATAAGCATTTGCATGAATTGTGGAAAAGGCAAACTAAAATACCTTCATTAATCAATTTGTCTTCCGCTGCAGGGGTACATTACCCCTAGACCCCGGCCTTTCAGGGTTTTATTCATTTTGTGTAGTTGCACGCATGGACAAGGAAGGAAAAGGAAACATTAGGCCTATCCCTGTCTAAAAACATTATGAAGAAAAAGTCATTGCATAACAGACCCAGATTCAATGCGTTTCAGTGACATGGGTCTGTTCAATCAGTGTGGTGCCGAGCGGCTACATCACTGGCGATGAAAGTTCTTTTTTTAATTAACCCTTTCATCGCCACTGTCGCCTCTTGGCACCCTATTGATTTAACACCCATGTCACTGAAAGGCATCAAATGAGGGTCTGGTATCCAATGAACTTGTGTTCTTAATTTCGGGAGGTAAGGAGAGGCCCAATTTTATGCATGTCACCGAGGAATCCCCAATATTGCAGGCAAAATCTTTTCTCTGCCCAGGTAAGTTTAATGGTCATTTTTGGCTGAACAATGGCTGGCGTTGAAAGGGATTTTAATGCAGAAATGACATGCTCTCATTTTTGGTCTGTTAATGTTTTCTTTGCCATCATTTTACCGAATGTGAAGAACAAACAACTTGCTCGCTAGAAACGAATAATAGCAACTGCGTTTGGGTGAGCATGTAAATGTGTGATCATTGAATTCCTTTCAAGTCAAGTTCCAATCATGCAATTTTGCTCATATATGCGTGCGTGTCTGCATTCGTGCGTGCGTAGGTACGCGCATACCTAATTAACATTGCACATTGACTCTCTCTCTCTCTGTATCTGTGTCTTAAAGGTGGACCCTGACGTATGAGGTTTTGTAAGAAACACGTCGAGATCACCAGGAAAACACCTTTTACAGAGATCGCAACACTCACGTTGCTCTGGTTTCCTAGAAATCAAACCGTCAAATCGGCGATTCCTCCTTGGCGGAGGTGCTGGAAGTCAAATTATTTCACCCAAAGAAAAGGCGTGTGCCATCTCTTTTCTAATGGCCGCCAAATTGTTTGCACAAAATTTTCGCAATACAAGTTTTTCTTTTTTTAAATAAAATTTTATACAGTTTATCTGAAGGAGTTTTGCTCACAACAAAGGAAATAGCTCCAATTCTTTTTTTTACTGCACTACAAAAAAAGAAAATGCTTCAACCACAATGAGTGACTTCCACCCACCCTATCCAAAATGGCTACTCTCTCTGGCATCTCCGCCAGGGAGGAATCGCCGTTTTGACGGTTTAATTTCTAAGAAACCTGAGCAAAGTGTGTGTTCCGATCCTTGAAAAGGCAGTGTTTCTGGTGATCTCGACATGTTCTTGCAAAAACTCATCCGTCAGGGTCCACCTTTAAGACCCGTTGTCTGTTTGCCTGTCTGTCTGTCTGTCTGTCTGTCTGTCCGATCCTATTGTTGTTCCTTGTTTCTCTATAATGTTATTATTTAACTCTTTTTTTTTTTAAACCCTCATCTTTGTAGGGATTTTTTGGTTTTCTGATGTGAATCTTATAATAATGTTGTTTCATTCTTTAACTTAACCTTTGTGATTTTTCCCCACTGTTCTTATTTCGATTAATTTCTCTTGTTCACATATTTTTTGAATTCATTATTATTATTATTTTATTATTATTATTATTGTTATTGTTATTGTTATTATTATTTAAATTATTATTATTATTATTATTATGTTCTTTAATATGAATCAGAATGACGAAAACTGTTTGTTGGATACTTTGTTATGCTTTAACCTAGTGATAAAAATCATGAAAACTGCTGCTCAGTAATTGCCGATATTATTAGTTTAAATTTTTTTTTAGTAATATTGTTTTTTTTGGTTTTTTTACTTTATTATTATTACATTTTTGTGATGTTGTTCATTTTTAAACCTGACTGTATACGTTACTGAACAATATCAAACAAGCAAACAAACTTGACACTTGTGCAGTTTCCTGTTGAAAGAGTGAGTGCATAAATGTAGCTTTCAGATTGAATTTTCTGTCTATCTGTCTCTTTCTCTCTGTCTGTCTGTCTGTCTCTGTCTCTGTCTCTGTCTCTGTCTCTCCCTCCCTCTCCCTCTGATTGGAAGACTAAGCGTTGCCTAAAATCTTTATCCTTGAAAAATAAAGTTAAAGTTTTCAAGCTCTCTCTCTCTCTCTCTCTCTCTCTCTCTCTCTCTCTCTCTCTGTGTCTGTATGAATGTTTTTAAACATGCTAAACCCTTCCCGTACCCCGTGGGTGTGTTTGCACCCATACTTTTACTTTCTGCTTCATATTTTCATAACTGCACCCATACTTTTACTTTTTGCTTCATATTTTCATAACTGCACCCATACTTTTACGTTTTGCTTCATATTTTCATAACTGCACCCATACTTTTACTTTTTGCTTCATATTTTCATAACCGTTCATGGAATCTTGCTGACATTTTCTGACTTTGTCAATGAAAGATGCGAGCATGTGCCTTCCAAATATCATTTCTGTTCAAAAACAAGCGAGTATATAAACAACAAAGTCGTCGTTTAAAGGCTAAGCCGCTTGCACATGTATGTGTGCACATGCGAGTGACGTGGTTATGCCATTATATTCTCATTCTCATTGTAATTCAAATACAAACGCACTCGCGTATGTGTCCAAGTATTTACGGAGGTGCGCACGCTTCTGATCGCTTCTCGGCCTTTTGGCTAAGACAGTGATTCAGGAACATAATTTTTTGTTTATACCTTGGTTGGTTTGTTCAGCCCGTCGTACATGGCTAAAGCCGATACGCGACGTTAAACTGAACTTCCATACGCTTGCACACACACACACACACACACATACACATGCACACACACACACGCACATGAAAAGCACGCACGCACGCACAATAGCACACACACACATACACAGAGTGAACGCGCGCATTCATGCGCGCATACACACAAACACACACGCACATGCAAACACACACACGCACACACAGAGAAAAACACGCACGCACGCACATGCACACTCACACACACACACAGACACACATACACAAACACACACACACAAACACACACATACACACACACAACAACAACAACAACAACAACAACAACATGCACACACACACACACACACACACACACACACACACACACACACACACACACACACACACACACACACACACACTGGCGTAAGCTTGCATGCTGACACGAGCTGCACGAAATTATAAAATTCAGCGACCTTCTTGCACACAAATCATTCATCTTTGTAAGCAGTTTAACCGAGCAAGGAAACCAAGAATATTTCACTTTCGTTTCAAAGATTTTGCTCACACACACACGCACGCACACTCACACACACACACACACACACGCACACTTTTGTTTTAATAAAAACCTCAGTTTTGCACTGAACATAACTGAATACCATTTGCATGAATACGGAAAACATGAAAATAAAGAAGGAAAACTCGGTATGAACATTTTGCTCACCATCGCATCAAACCCCTGTCAACTCACCCCACCAGCGAGAAATATATTCGATTATAACCACAAAATTCTTTGTTGTTTTGCGTAGTTCTTATTTTAAACCCCTCAAGACAGAAGCGAAGTGTGGCTACACGACGAATCATCTGAAGAATAAGTATCATGCCAAAGATGGATTTGGACAATGAAGAACGCACCAAAAGCAAACTATACCTCAGCGCGTCTTTCATTCTCCACCTTCTGGACGTCAGTCGGCAGAACATCGGCAGAACCCCGGTGGTCCTGAAAACAGGAATACTGCTTCTGCACGTCTCTTTCGTTCTCTACATCACCGGCTTTGCGAGTCCGTACTGGGTGCTAGGAGAAAAGTATAACTTTAATTCTGACGTTGGGGGCAACGTGGCGAAGAAGACTCCTTTGGAAAAGCTGCTGGAGGAAATTGGAGGGAATGTTTCCGTCGAGGACGTGCTCAACTCGACGCATTTCGGGGTGTGGGAGGAATGCGCGGAGGTGAAGGGGGGAGGGCGGAGTGTGTGCACCATCTTCGCTGAAGACGTGGGTAAGGCAGACCTGTTTACTCTACTCTTTTCGAGTAGTTTTCTACTCAATTTGGACCTCTACTACTTTCAAAATTGAAAATAATGCTCTAATTACTCATTTTCAGTGAACATTGTTTGATGGTTTAATGAATCAAACTACACATTTTGCACCAAAACTACTCATTTCAACTACCCAGACTACTCAAGACTTGTGAAGGGGGTAGATATGTCTGGCATGGTGTGAAAATCAGAACGGATGTGATTGTGTTGCTTGTATGTCGAAAGGGTAGGTATTCGCGTTTTAGATTTTAACCCCAATGTTCGCTAAGAGGCATATTAACACCCCCCACCCATCCCCACCCCCGGTCAAAGTCTTGGTTCATTGCGTCGTTTCCGTCTTGCCTTTATATTCTACAAATATTAGCACATACATATTTTTAATCGTTTAAATGCATGAGAATTATTGTTAAATATAGAAATGATAGAGGTTTTAGTGTTCAATCTGCGGTAAGAAAGGCAAGACTGAATAAACGGAAAGAACCGAGAAATGGAGGGGGGAGGGGTAGGTAATCCGCATCTTTGCCCCAATTTTTATATACAGCCTACGTTCCACATGGTCTAGTCTATCACTCTTCATAATGTTGTCCATATTTGATTTTGTTTTTACCTTGTGTTTTATCCCTTTTTAATACGTGGTAAGCAGGGAACAGGGGCCCGTTCACTCTATTTGAATCGGTTTAAGTGTACATATCAGCTATCGAGTATCTCAGATATCGACTGATTGCTGTAGTTTTATTTTAAGGTCAAGGTCGTGTTGATTAAGGAGTTCAACCCCCCAAACACTTAATCTGTTATATCTCGCGAACGCTTGCACATATTTCAATGCGTTGTTTTTTTTCCCACAACGTTTTCTGATAAAAGGGCTATAACATTATGATAATGAATTTGTCTTTGCGCACGTTCGCGCGTACATGCTAATCACAGGGTTCGAACCCCAAAGCTGTATCTCAAGAACTGTTGCATGGAATCGTTTCAAACTTAGTGTGGTGGTGCATCACGGTACACTAAAGGTCCCATACCAAAATAATAACCATGCCGACCTTGACCTTGAAGTTTGACCTTTTGAAAACGTACATTTCTTCTTGCAGCCATATCTTTCGCATCGTTGGACTTAAAATGTTCACATTTGGTATGCAGATGCATTGGCTTATGGTAATTCCGAATATTTAGTACAAGAAAGGTCAAGGTCACAACGGCTATTGTCTGTCGATATGACCATCTGTAACCGGTGATTTGCAACCACACATTTTTGACACATTTATTATTTATTGGGGGTTTTTGGGGGCCAATTGCTCAGTTTCTTGTCACTGGAGCTCAGATGCGTCATGCTGTTGCCATGTGCCCGCTAAGTTCACCCGCTCGGGAACATATATGTGCCGCTCGACGATCCACTTGTTGCGAGGCCGAGGACGGCCGAGCTCTTAGCGCGCGGTTGGTTTCCGTCCTGTGGGCCGTGTTTGACGTCACTTCTGCTCATGGAGCTTCGTATTCACATGGATAAGGTACTCTACACTGGACAGTTATAGTCTCCCTTGTTTATTTTTCTGCTTCTGTCCGTATCCTTGCAGACAGTGTGATCCTGATGCTGGGCTGTGTGGGAGGGTTCATTCTGTTCGGCCTGTGCTGCTGGGCCTGGCTGGCCTGCGTCCACAAACCCAAGAAGGGACGCTATTTCTTCATCGTCATCTCCGCCGTCATTGGAGGTAAAGATTGTCACGTGCACGTTTTGGCCCTCAAGTAGTAGTAGTAGTAGTAGTAGTTCAGGGCAAGAAGAGGGCCTCGCGGCCGGCCCTTTTATGCCCTTTCTCGTGTGTTACTTTTGTTGTTTTCGTGGCGGTTGCTACATAAGCTAATCTAGAAGTTTATCAACATTTGAATGGACTTTTTTGTTATTGATCAAAAATATTTAATTCTTTTGACATTGAAAGATCTTGGTTTTGGTGCATGCGTGCGTGCGTGCGCGCGCGCGCGCGCGCGCGCGCGTGTGCGTGTGCGTGTGCGTGTGCGTGCGTGTGCGTGTGCGCGTGTGCGTGCGCATGTACGTGCGCGTATGCATGCTTGCGCGTGTGTAGGCCGCCTATGTGCGTCCGTCTGTGTGTCTGTGTATCTGTGTATCTGTATATGTGCACTCGCGCGTTGTGTGTCTGCGTGCGTGAATACATGGCAATAGGCCTACGTTAACATTTGTGGACAGGGGGTGGAGGGCATCGCATTTCTCTCTTTTTTTCCCATACCATGCTTTCTGCCATCTCACTTCCTGGTTGGGCTACAATATCCACATTTCTGCCCGCATAAGGGAGATCATGTGTGGCCCAGCTCCACGAAAGGGACATTAAGTCGCTGGGCTAGTTTCTCACAACAGGCTTGCAAAGTCAAAAATCTTTCTTTTTCAATTTTGAGTTATGGGTATTTTCGTGCTCTCTAACATCTCATCTTCATATTTATAAAGACCAATCCTTGTTATGGTCTCTAAATACTCCAAAAAGTGCTTTTAAATGAGTAGGATGATGCATTTTCTTCAGCTAGGCTAAACTTTAGACTGTGATTTCTCAAAATGTCCGACAGTCACCCTACCACATTTAAATGCTTATAACTCTAAAACGTAAAACATTACAAGAATGGTTCTTATATCATTTGAAAGAGATTTGTCTGAAGTTTCTAGCTGTACCATTACCTCAGAATGGTCATGCTGACACTTAATGCCCCTTTCGTGGTGCTAGGTCACATTTGATGACAGAAAAGAGCCCGACACAGGCTTCTCATTCCGTCAACAGATTGTCTTCTCCTATTGGCCCAACACGTGAATGTTGTTTTGTCCTCAGGTCTGTTCGGGCTGGTCAGCCTGGTGATCTTCCTGTCAGTCCAAGGCGTCAGACGCTACTCGTGGTCCATGGCGCTCTTCGTGGCGGGCTGCCTCTTGGAACTCGCCTCCGCCGGGGTGTTCCTGGGCGGCATCCGGCGAGCCTCCAGACAAGGGCTCTTCCCCATCAGCGTGGAGGAGACGGCGGACACCACCACCTACCAGCCCTGCATCGTGGTCACCGGCCCCACCCCCACCAAAAACGCCCAGCCTAGGTCCGTCAGGGTCATCCACAAGGCAGCCAAGACCAGAGTCCACAGAGTTCTGAGCGAAGAGGAGCAGCAGGCGGATCATGTGGAGTTCGTCACTTTGGATATGGTCACCCCGGTGCCTAGTCAACCCTCTGCCGTCAGAAAGAAGAGGAAGAGGAAGAGGAGGAGGCGAACCGGGGAGGGTCGTTCCGTGGAGAAGAACCCCGTGGCGTCGCTGGCTCGGCAGGTGGTGGAACAGGTGACCATGGTGGATTTAGTGTCCATCTCTCCTCCTCCTCCTCCTCTCCCTCCTAGAGCCAGCATACGTAGACATATACCTACTCACACTAATCCTGACCAAACGGCCGAACCATTTATTCTACCCCCAAAGACATCCCAAACAAGAACGGCAGAGGATGTAGACCCAGCCAGACCCGCCTCTGTCTACATCGACCTAACCGGTGGGGATGGCCCCATCAAGAGCTTTTCAAGACACGGATGTCCAGAGAGTCTCCACGGGGCGACGAAACCGGAACCGGGGACGTTCATTTTTCCCCAGTCGGATTCCAGACAGAGATGCGTGGAAGATGCTAGGAAGATGGAAACGAAACCTGCTCCTGTTTGTATACGGGCCGATGTTCACCACTGGGGTGACCTTGATGATCCTTCCTCACCCCAGTCTATACATATGGCCCGGTTTGCATCGCCAGAGCCACGTCCCCGTGAAGACACTGCTCTCGGTCTGACTCTTCCCGTGCTGGCTTCCTCTTCTTTCCGCTGTGGAGCCACGAGGGGCAACCGACAGAGTTCTAGCAGGATGGGGGTGGAAGGGGGTTCGCCTGGGTCAAAGGGTATAAGTGCAGGTGGTGGGGGTAGTGGGGATGTATCCTGGGCAACAGGAGGAGGGTCAGGGTCGGAGGAGAGGGAGCAGGGTGAGGTCCAGTATGTGAGGTACAGTCCGGATACTTACTACAAGACTACAACCTTGTCGTGATTGGGTTTTTGTTTTCCTTGCTTGTTTTTAAGCAAAGAATGAAATAGTGAGTTCTTCCCCTTGTTTTTAAGCCATTTATTTTCTGTTTCGCATGCATGATGCTTTCCATTGTTGTTAGTGGGGTTTTTCTACTTGTTGTTCTTTCTTTCTTTCTCTCCTTCCTTCTTTCTTTCTTTCTTTTTTTCCCCTTTTTTCTTCTTCTCTCCATCTCATTCATTCAGTCACGTCACTGTGCCATTTGTATCAAAGCTATGCATTAATTTTGTATTTTGTATTTTGTATTCTGTGTATATGTTACTCTTTTTTTTCTTTCTGAATGACTGAAACTTCTCAGAGATACAAGGATGAATGGGGAGGGAGAAAAACAGTGGAGTGAGAAGGGGTGGGGTGGGGACGGATATGACAGTTTAGTGGAGATTAGTATATCTTGTAAAGCGCCTGTTACGAGACAGCAGTCATAATCAGTGGACGAATCCAAAACGCTTGAACAGATTTTTTTCAATGTTAGTATGATGCGCGTGAAAATAAATTATGTCAAGTCAGAAGTATTAAATTAGCTTGAGTTTTAATGAGTTTATCTCTGCGTGTGTATATATATATATATATATGTGTGTGTGTGTGTGTGTGTGTGTGTGCGCGTGCGTGTGTGTGTGTGTGTGTGTGTGTGTGCGTGCGCGTGCGTTCGCGCGTGCGTGCGTGCGCGTGTGTCAGTGTGTGTGTGTGTGTGTGTGTGTGTGTGTGTGTGTGTGTGTGTGTGTGTGTCTCTCTCTCTCTCTCTCCTCTCCCTCTCCATCTCTCTCTCTCTCTCTCTCTCTCTCTCTCTCTCTCTCTCTCTCTCTCTCTCTCTCTCTCTCTCTCTCTCTCTCTCTCTCTCTCTCTCTCTCTCTCTCTCTCTCTCTCTCTCTCTCTCTCTGTGAACGTTGAAAAAACAAACGACATGCGTGTGAAGGGACATAGGAAACAGACAAACGCATGAAGAGGAACTCAATAAAAGGGGAAATAAATATATCGTGTTACTGCTAATCAGGCTGAAAGGTTTTCTCCCTTGCTCACGTTTTGACAACCGTCATCTCTCTCTCTCTCTCTCTCTCTCTCTCTCTCTCTCTCTCTCTCTCTCTCTCTCTCTCTCTCTCTCTCTCTCTCTCTCTCTCTCTCTCTCTCTCTCTCTCTCTCTCTCTCTCTCTCTCTCTCTCTCTCTCTCTCTCTCTCTCTCTCTCTCTCTCTCTCTCTGTCTCTTCCCCCCCCCTCTCTCTCTCTGTAGGTGAATGTTGTGCATGTATGTAGGTAAATAAGTATGTATTTATGTTAATGTGTATGTATTAAAGTAAAGTAGCATTTATGTATTTAGTTATTTATCCATTTGGCTGTTTTTGACTGTTGATTCATTTGCTTATTATGTTATTTTTTTAATGTTAAATTTGCCAGTTCGGTGCTCTCTCTCTCTCTCTCTCTCTCTCTCTCTCTCTCTCTCTCTCTCTCTCTCTCTCTCTCTCTCTCTCTCTCTCTCTCTCTCTCTCTCTCTCTCTCTCTCTCTCTCTCTCTCTCTCTCTCTCTCTCTCTCTCTCTCTCTCTCTCTCTCTCTCTCTCTCTCTCTCTCTCTCTCTCTCTCTCTCTCGGGTGTGCGGTGTGTGAGTGTGCTTGTATGTATACACGTGTACATACATGAATGTGTGTACGCGCGCGCGCGCACGTGTGTGCGTGTGCGTGTGCGTGCGCGTTTAAACACGAGCGCTAAAGCAAGCGCGATTACGCATGTGTGCCTTGAGAAACTGAGAGACAGACAGAGAGGCAGACGGAGGCAGACGGAGGCAGACAGAAACGGGGATGGGATGTGAAATAGAAGACAGAAACAGAAGTGGAAGCAGTACAGAAGCACACGGTCATACTCATAGACCAAATTGATAATCATACATTGCAGCCCCTTACAGCCCCACCGCACTGTGTGACATAGACTGGTGTTTCGTGACAACCAGCAACTTGTGGTCAATGGAAATTGGCGTCTGTCTATATTGTTTTTATTATTATTAGCGCAACGCCTAGTACTGGCAATGCACCGTACTGGTAAAGCCACGTACTGGTAACGCTGAGTACTGGTTTCGCCGGGTCCGCGAAATATTATTATTACTTTTGTCTCCCTCCCTCCTTCCATCTTCTTCACTCATCCCGTTCTACTACCCCCCGCACCTTACTGAGTACAGCAAATTTTAGTGAAGCGATTCGGTTAAGAAAAGGCGGAGTTATAAGGCCCAGTTTCCTGTTAGCGCTGCTCTGAGAGTGATGCACCCTCCCTAGTAACGGTAACGCCTAGTAATGGTAACGGCAAGTACTGGTATGGTAAGGCTGAGTACAGCAAATTTGAAGCGATTCGGTTAAGAAATGGCGGAGTTTAAGGCCCCGTTTCCCATTGGCACTGCTCTGAAAGTGACACGCTCTCCCGATTCTCTTCAAATTTGCTGCCAGGCTTTGCCCGGGCCGAACAGCAAATTTGAAGCGATTCGGTTAAGAAACGGCGGAGTTATTCGTGAAAAGGTGAAGCGGCGTATAGCACGCGCGTTTATGAACCGATTCGCTTCCGGTTTGCACACCGATAGGCACCGTCTCCGGTCATCTATCTGCCAAATTGGAAGGCAATCGGTCCAGAAA
>CM065680.1:97172873-97175373 GCA_017654935.2 Phymorhynchus buccinoides
TTGTGTGTGCTTTTTCTGTCTGTTCCAAGGATATCTCCCGAACCGCTTAACCGAATTGCTTCAAATTTTGTGTGGTGATGTGGCACCATGAGAGAAAGGCATCAGCGCAAAAGCAAATCAGTAATGTGTACTGACTGTTCCAAAGTGCATTGATTCTGAGTGTGACTTTTCAAGAGGAGGGGGAAGTTGTTGAAATGGGCATTTTGTTGACTGAACTCGTTCTGATTAATGATTTTGTGGAATGAACTTAATGTTAAAAGAATAAATTCAGTTTTGTTATGAGCTGGGTGCGTTTTATTGAGTTCGTGAGTTTTCGGAGATGATTGTCTTTCTGGGCCTAAACTTTTGGTCGCTAGTGTAGAAATTAAACCGTCAAAACGGCGATGGCGGAGATGCCGGAGAGAGTAGCCATTTTGGATGGGGTGGGTGAATGTCACTCATTGTGGTTGAAGCGTTTTCTTTTTTTTTATAGTGCAGTAAAAAAAAAAAGGAGCTATTTACTTTGTTGTGAGCGAAACTCATTTAGATAATCTGTAGGCCTATAAAATTGTAAAAAAAGAAAAGAAAGGCTTGTATTGCGAAAATTTCGTGCAAACGATTTGGTCTAAACGCAGGCGGCCATTAGAAAAGAGACGGCACACCCCTTCTCTTTGGGTGAAATAATTTGACTTCCAGAACCTCCTCCAAGGAGGAATCGCCGATTTGACGGTTCGATTTCTAGGAAACCAGAGCAAAGTGAGTGTTGCGCTCTCTGTAAAGGGTGTTCTTCTGGTGATCTGGACGTGTTTCTTACAAAAACTCATCCGTCAGGGTGGCCCTTTAAGAGCAAACGATTTTCCTTTTTGTAGATATTTAGAAAAGGAAAATCAAACACTGAGAATAGTTGATTGAACAATTCGATAAAAGAACTCTGAAAATCGTCGCTGTTCGTTTTCAGTTTCTGTAAGCTTTGTGTGGTGAAAATAATCACAGCTGTATATTTTCCGAAGACCCTGATAATTTCAAGATCTCGTTCGATTTTTGTTTGTAGAAAGGCTCCTTGGGACCTCAGAATGCGACCGTTGATGTCAGAGTTATCAAATAAAGAGCCATATCAATGCTGTCCCAGTGAGTTTTAAATATTACAAAAACATCGATTATGCAAAGATGAATGGGTCGATGTCGACCAAATTTGTAATGAAGGGATTTTTGTGGTAAAATAATAAACTACTAGGTACTGCTGTACCAATACAGAAAATGTTTTACACCCACCCAACCAAAAAAAAAAGCCCCCACCCCCCAAACCCCCCCCCAGCCCCGACCATAACCCAAGAGTCAAAAGTTCTCTCCCAGTAACTGGGAGTCCAGTTTATATGGCTCTGTCATCTTGTTTTAAGGGTCAACCACACGCATACGACTCGCATCTGAATGCGATGCGACTTTGACGACGTGAGTCATGAAACACGTGTGCGCGTGTGTGTGTGTGTGTGTGTGTGTGTGTGTGTGTGTGTGTGTGTGTGTGTGTGTGTGTGTGTGTGTGTATTACACACACACACACACACACACACACACACACACACACACACACACACACACACACACACACACACACTAATACACACACACATATATATACAAACACACACACACACACACACACACACACACACACACACACACACACACACACACACACACACACACACACACACACACACACACTCTTTTCACCTCATTTTAATTCAACATTTGTTTATGTCTGTTTTGTTTTTGTTTAATTAATGTATTTATTTAAGTCTAATATCACCATTGTTGTGAACAGACTTTAAATTAAATCAATCAAATCAAATCAAATCAAATCACGAAACACGTGAAATTCATGTATTGGGTCTGCTTGAGCATAGTGAGCGAAAAAAGCAGAATTGTTTTTAGACGGACGTATTTCACGTGATTACTGGCGTCCAAATCGCATCGCATTCAGATGCGAATTGTGTGTGTGTGGCTTGCTCTTTCTACCCGTCTTGAGGGAGAGCCTTTACCACTTTTATTATTGCACATTTTATGCAGTGCATTGGGCCGAAATCGGCTGACTTCTTTTGCCCCATAACCAAGTTAAGCTAGCGTAAACTATCGCCTCCTTGGGTGTAGCCCTTTCTTTTACCGGCCATATGACCTTATAGAGTGACCCAGCACCACAACAAAGGGACATTAAGTCGCTAGGCTAGTTTCTCATAACAGGCTTGTAAAGTCAAAAATATCATTTTTGATCAATTTTGAGTTATGGGTATTTTCGTAGTCTCTAACATCTCATCTTTCATATTTATAAAGGATAATCTTTGTTATGGTCTCTAAATACTCAAAAAATTGCTTTGAAAATGAGTAGGTGGATGCATTTACTTCAGCTAGACCAACCGTTAGACTGTGATTTCTCAAAATGGCCGACATTCACCCTACCAACTTTGAATGCTCATAACTCTAAAGCAAAAAGAGTTGCACATAATGGTTTTGATATCATTTGAAA
>CM065680.1:97187873-97195373 GCA_017654935.2 Phymorhynchus buccinoides
CTCTCTCTCTCTCTCTCTCTCTCTCTCTCTCTCTCTCTCTCTCTCTCTTTTAAGTTGTCATTTGCCTCATAATTGTTTCCAATTTTGTAGATGAAGAAAATAAAGAAGATGAAGATCTGACCTGATGGAATTGACATTGCGGAACTTTCCAACTTGTGTTCTTCTTCAGCGGATGACAGACAGGTGTGTGACAGACAGACAGACAGACAAGCGCGTGACAGACAGGCAATTTTGTTTTTAATTCAGTTCAAATCACCAGTGATTATATATGTTTTCATTGTTGATTTCATTTTTTTAAAATTGTTTTCCATTTATTTCACGTACGCCTTTGTGTGTTCCTTTCACTTGTTTGACTTGATTTTTTCTTTCTTGTATATTTTATCGCTTGACGCATGGTGTGAATGTGTGTATGTGAGTGGGCATGTTGCAAAGAAGCTTTTGTAGCTTATCCATTTTATCCTCAATGAAACATTCGTATATAATAAAACACGACTCGTATTCGTATTCGTATTCTCTCTCTCGTTCGTTCTTTCTTTCATCTGACATGATTTGAACAATGAACTATTCGTGTATAATAGAACACGACTCGTATTCGTATTCGTATTCTCTCTCTCGTTCGTTCTTTCTTTCATCTGACATGATTTGAATAATGAACCATTCGTATGTAATAGAGCACGTCTCGTATTCGTATTCGTATTCTCTCTCTCGTTCGTTCTTTCTTTCATCTGACATGATTTGAATAATGAACCATTCGTATATAATAGAACACGACTCGTATTCGTATTCTCTCTCTCGTTCGTTCTTTCTTTCATCTGACATGATTTGAATAATGAACCATTCGTATATAATAGAACACGACTCGTATTCGTATTCGTATTCTCTCTCTCGTTCGTTCTCTCTTTCATCTGACATGATTTGAATAATGAACCATTCGTATATAATAAAACACGACTCGTATTCGTATTCGTATTTTCTCTCTCTCTCTAGTTCTTTCTTTCTTTCATCTGACATGATTTGTAATGCACGTGATATAGTGTAAGCTAATAATGGTCTCCATCGCTTCTGGTCATCATGGTCAATGACTGATGAGAACTATCCACAGTTAGCAGGGTTACTGAACCCTCTACATTCACCCATTTCTGAAGAGTAGGGGTGGGGTGGGGGGTACAAGATGGAGAGTTGGCCTGCACGTATTGTTCTGTGACAGAGTTTGAAGTATTTGTCAAAGGTGAGTTCCCCTAGTGACGAGGATATCGTAGGGTTCTTTCAGCGCAAGCAATCCCCCGCCTTCTGGAAGTTCTGGGTTAGCAACTTCTTTTGATCTATAGTTCTCTTTGGGGTTTTTCTTTGCCTACTGTTATCTATCTACTGTTTATGTATTATTAGCCCATTCTACTGCCTTTTTCTTTACAAAATGTTTTGAAGATTCTTCTCGTGTGAGCTCCTTAAAAGAACCGGATTGTGTTGACAGAGGACACTGAAGAAACTGAAGATCTGACAAAATGTATATGTGCCTTACCCATTATGAACAAGGTCTTAGAAGAAGAAGAAGAAGAAGAAGAAGAAGAAGAAGAAGAAGAAGAAGAAGAAGAAGAAGAAGAAGAAGAAGAAGAAGAAGAAGAAGAAGAAGAAGAAGAGGAAGGAGGAGGAGGAGGCGGAGGAGGAGAAGAAGAGAAAAGAAGAAGAAGAAGAAGATTCCGTCTTCCGTCTTCTTTGAACATGGTCTTAAAAAGAAGAAGAAGAAGAAGAAGAAGAAGAAGAAGAAGAAGAAGAAGAAGAAGAAGAAGAAGAAGAAGAAGAAGAAGATTCCGTCTTCCGTCTTCTTTGAACATGGTCTTAAAGGAAGAAGAAGAAGAAGAAGAAGAAGAAGAAGAAGAAGAAGAAGAAGAAGAAGAAGAAGAAGAAGAAGAAGAAGAAGAAGAAGAAGAAGAAGAGGAAGGAGGAGGAAAAGGAGGAGGAGAAGAAGAAAAAGGAGGAGGAGAAGACGAAGAACAAGAAGAACAAGAAGATTCCGTCTTCCGTTTTCTTTGAACATGGTCTTAGAAGAAGACGAAGAAGAAGAAAAGAAGAAGAAGAAGAAGAAGAAGAAGAAGAAGAAGAAGAGAAGAAGAAGAAAGAAGAAGAAGAAGAAGAAGAAGAAGAAGAAGAAGAAGAAGAAGAAGAAGAGGAGGAGGAGGAGGAGGAGGAGGAGGAGGAGGAGGAGGAGGAAGAGGAGGAGGAGGAGAATAAGAAGAAGAAGAAGAAGAAGAAGAAGAAGAAGAAGAAGAAGAAGAAGAAGAAGAAGAAGAAGAAGAAGAAGAGGAGGAGGAGGAGGAGGAGGAGGAGGAGGAGGAGGAGGAGGAGGAGGAGGAGAAGAAGAAGAAGAAGAAGAAGAAGAAGAAGAAGAAGAAGAAGGAGGAGGAGGAGGAGGAGGAGGAGGAGGAGGAGGAGGAGAAGGAGGAGAAGGAGGAGGAGGAGAAGACGAAGAACAAGAAGAACAAGAAGATTCCGTCTTCTTTTGCCCTTCTCAGTCATCCTTCTAGACTTGACGTTCAAGCCGAAGGTTTGCCATTGGCCAACATGCATGGTACTCTCCCCCCTCCCCCTTCCCCCCTCCCCCCCCCCCTGCACACTTCAAACTTGGAAAAGACCACTCAAGGTTGTAGCATTTCTGCATCTGGTCCAATCTTCTCTTCTTTGATTGTACCGCTGCTTCAGTCTATATATGTTTTAGATCATATCTGGCTAAGTCTATAATATATGGCCTAATGTGGACATCTAGTTTTGTTTAATGTCTGTTGTACTGCTCCAATGAGTTCTTTTGATCCCGCGTTGTTCTGTCCACTAAACCCCTTCTTATTCCCAGGTCTTTGTGTCTACATAGTTATGCTTAATTTCCGGCTCAATCTATATGGATTTCATTAATATCCTTCGCAAGGACCCAGTAGGAGGGTTTGTTCTGAAGATGCGATGCATGTATTGACTAAAGGGCCTGCCACACTACATACGATTCGTTGTCAATGCGATGCGAGTCGTGATTCACGCGAAACTCATGTATTGGGTCTACTTGAGTATACAGAGCGAAAGTGGTAGAGTTATTTTCAGACGGAAGTATTTCACGCGAATCATGACTCGCATCGTCACAATCGCATCGGATCGACAGCGAATCGTATGTAGTGTGGCAGGCCCTTATCCTTTCTTTGTGGCCTGTGTAGGTTGTACTTGTACTACAAGTGTCTATAAGAAGGGGAGTATATTGGATTAGAACAAAGGTATACGCGACCTCTCTACCTCTCTATATATATCTGTCTATCTGTCTGTCTGTCTCTCTCTCTCTCTCTCTCTCTCTCTCTCTCTCTCTCTCTCTCTCTCTCTCTGCTTTGCTACCTTTATGTTCGCATCTGTATGTGTAATAGTATGCCTTGCCACGTTTGTGTTCTATATTCGGATATGTATCAAGGACAGGTTGGAAGACTAGGCGTTGCCTAAAATCTTTATCCTTGAAAAATAAATTTTAAGTTTTCAAATTCTCTCTCTCTCTCTCTCTCTCTCTCTCTCTCTCTCTCTCTCTCTCTCTCTCTCTCTCTCTCTCTCTCTCTCTCTCTCTCTCTCTCTCCTACTAAGTTTGTTGTGTGGAATCCCCCTCTCCAATGTGTTGTGATCGTCTTCAGATAAAGGTATTGGATTTTCTGAATAAAACATTCCTTTTGCAGATTATTTCTCATTTCTCATTTTCTCCCCCCCCCCCCCCTCATTCTCTTTTTCCTTCAACTCCCTTACCCTCTCTGCACCCCCTCCACCCCCCCCCCCCCCCCCTCTCTCTCTGTCTCATCACCTGACTTGAACATCTGTTATATGGCTTGCCTTCTTGTGTCCCTTTCTCTGGTGGAGAAGTGGTCCAGACAATGCAATGTAATCAGTAGATTCTGCTCACCATCAATCTCAGCCAACACTGGTACTACTACTAGCATCCTCCAGCGAAACCGCACAATCACATTTTGTGTTTGATGTCTCTGTCTGTGTCTCGGTCTATGATGATTGTCTCCTTTCCGTGCGTCTGGCATCATACTTATTTCACTGCGCCTCCCCGCGGGGATACCGGGGGCCTTTTGTAAAAAAAATAGTTCCCCCACCTTCTGGAAGTTCTGTGCTTGTAACTTCCTCTAATCTGCCACTCTCTTTGACTCTGCCTTTTCCCTTTGCTTTCTATCATCTACTATCTTTCTGATTTATTGGCCCATTCTCCTGCCTTTTTTCAAAAAATATTTTCCAAATAATTATTCTCCTTTGAGCTCCTCCGAAATCGGAATGTGTCGGCTGTACGCAGCGGGGAGACCAGTCAAAACTGAAAACCAGACACATATATACCTTACCCATTATGGCCATATGGCCTGGGAACGCAGAAGAAGAAGAAGAAGAAATGTAATTGCGCAGCATAAATCTGTCTAATATTCCACAATGGTTAAATTACAAAGAAATTGACTTAATACAAAAAGTTTTTTAAAAACCGGAACCGAATCAGATTTCTTTTCATTTGATTAAATGGTTATAGCACTAAACCATGGAGGGTTAGAATTTAGCAAAATGTCATTCAAAGATATGTAACGAAAGGGGTGTTAGCACACAAATATGCGTACAAAATATGCTCAAAATCTAGCATCTACGTTTTAATCCATAAAACGAGATATACTAGGAGAATGGATGTCATACTTAGGTCCTGTGAAACCAAGCAAAGGCGCATTCGCACAGAATGCACACAAAATGGTTAAATTACAAAATAAATGGAATTAATAAATACAAAATTAAAAAACCGGAACCGAATCAGATTTCTTTTCATTTGATTACAGCGAGTAATTAGTCATATATAGCCTTCCACAATGTCATTCTTCAAGCACATTGACAGAGTGAGGGACAATATTGAACTGAGAAGAAAACGAAACCGTACGCGAATAGAGTTGCTGTTGATAAAATTAAGGGGTCGCACGAATGACAATGAATGGGAATACGAATATGTTCACACAGAGAGATGGGGTGGGGGGGGAGAGAGAGAGAGAGAGAGAGAGAGAGAGAGAGAGAGAGAGAGAGAGAGAGAGAGAGAGAGAGAGAGAGAGAGAGAGAGAGAGAGAGAGAGAGAGAGAGAGAGAGAGAGAGAGAGAGAGAGAGAGAGAGAGAGAGAGAGATTGAAATTGAAATCAAAATCATCTTTATTGAGGGTTAAAGAATAAGCTGACAAAGCTTTTTTTCATCCTGCTCTCAGAGAGAGAGAGAGAGAGAGAGAGAGAGAGAGAGAGAGAGAGAGAGAGAGAGAGAGAGAGAGAGAGAGAGAGAGAGAGAGAGAGAGAGAGAGAGTGGGGGGACAGTAGTGAGTAACTGATTGAGTAAGTTAGTGAGTCAGACTGATTGAGTAAGTTAGTGAGTCAGACAGACACACAGGCAGACAGACGGACAGATAGAAAGACATATAGAGTCAGAAAGAGCGAAGAGAGAGACAGAGACAGAAACACGGAGAGGCATCAACAGTTTAACAGATAGACGGACGGACAGACAGACAGACAGACAGTAAGCTGACTGACTGAATTGGACGTTAAGTGACAGAGACAAAGACAGAGAGACAGAGAGAAGACCACATACCAGCACAGACAGACAAACAGACAGAATGAATGAAAGTTGAGTTTTACGTCCACTCGGCTGCAAAACAGCACGTATGGGACGAACCATCAACCAACCATCATTCAATGCTCTGAGCAGATCCTGGAGGTACTCCAAGACCAGGTCCGATCGTCAACTATATCTTCGTAGGGGAAGACGGGGTAAAAAGCGCATGGGCGGGTAAGAAGCCCACCCCAATTATCTCATGAAATGAAGCAAATTTCAGTCTCATTTTGCCCATGAGACGAGCGTTAATGTCTAGCATTCGTCTCATGGGCAAATTTGACTGAAATTTTCTTTATTTCATGAGATAATTGGGGTGGGCTTCTTACCCGCCCATGCGCTTTTTACCCCGTCTTCCCCTAAAACTAAACAGACAGACAGACCAAAACAGAGGGGGCAGGAAAAATAGCGGAAGGGAGAAAGACAAAACATTCTTACGAAGATTTTCTCCAGCCAAAGACGGACATGCTAGGCGCATAATGGCAGCATGACGCATCTGCGCTCATTTGACAGGAAAGGAAGTAAACCTGCTGATGTTTTCTTACAATGGATGTGAATTTTTTTGATTTTTTTTTTTTTTTGGGGGGGGGGGGGGGGGGGTATGCGTAAGCCCTGGGAAAGATCGACTTAGAAAAGACCGATTCAGTACAAGCCTCCCCCAAAAGCGGCACACCAATGTCATCATATAGTAATTTGGCAAGTGTCCCGTGTGTGTGTGTGTGTGTGTGTGTGTGTGTGTGTGTGTGTGTGTGTGTGTGTGTGTGTGTCTGTGTGTCTGTGTGTGTGTGTGTCTGAAACACGAAACGGGCCTTATAACTCCGCCGTTTTTCGACCGAATCGCTTCAAATTTGCTGTGAGCCCTCACGGGGCGATGGCAACGGCAACCGAGGCGGCCGTATCATTTGCGCGGTTTCGCAAATGCGCGAAACGCGCATCCGCCGGCCTCTCGGCGCCCGTATCTCCGGCGTTTCTGGGCCGATTGCCTTCGAATTTGGCCGATAGATGACTGGGGACGGTGACTATCGATGTGCCAAACCGGAAGTGAATCGATTACTTAGGCGCATAACAGCAGCATGATGCAAAACGGGCCTTATAACTCCGCCGGTTTTCAACCGAATCGCGTCAAATTTGCTGTCAGGCTTGCTGTCACTGGGGCAAAGCCTGGCAGCAAATTTGAAGAAAATCGGGAGAGCGCGTCACTCTCAGAGCAGCGCCAACGGAAAACGGGGCTTTTTAACTCTGCCGTTTCTTAACGAAATCGCTTCAAATTTGCTGTACTCAGCGTTACCAGTAATTGGCATTACCGTTACTAGGCGTTACCGTTACTAGGCGTTACTGGTACTCGGCGTATCGCTAGTTTGTTTTAAAAACCTAGCCGATTATAAAAACACGACGACCTTGTCCCCATTTGTAATTTAGACACCCCTATCATGTTTACGACTCTCGATCTCAAAGCTTGGTTCTTTAAATTTCGTGACAATAACCTTAGGCTGATCTTCTTTTTTTTGTTTTGCTGTCCCATCTTCTGGGCCGTGCAGTGGCGTTGCTCCCACGCCGCTCATTCCGAGTCCCAATTCGCAGCCGCACCTTAGGCTGATCTTAACCATACCCCTTTTATTGACCAAGAATGGTGGAATTTTCCTCTCAGTAAAACGTTTCAATGTGAAAATTTGATGGGGGTGTCCAAACTACAGCTTAGCTGACCCCCTCACCCCATGTGTTCTCTCACACCCTCTCCTTTCCATCCCCTATTCCCTTCCACCTACTTCATTATCTCTCTCTGTGTCTCTTCCCTCCTTTCAGCCATTTCCATTTAGCACCCCACCCCCCCTTCTCCATATCAAGAGCAATAAGCCCCCCCCCCCTCCC
>CM065680.1:97200373-97207873 GCA_017654935.2 Phymorhynchus buccinoides
TTCTCATCTTCTCTCTCTCTCTCTCTCTCTCTCTCTCTCTCTCTCTCTCTCTCTCTCTCTCTCTCTCTCTCTCCTCTCAGTATGTGTAGCCTGTGTATGGCATACTTTCCGTGTCAAAAGCACACCATCACTGTTCAATCAAAGTTTCCTAGTAGATCTTGCATGTGGAAGGTCTAATTTAGCTGGTGTATGGCATACTTTTCCTGTCAAAGGTGCACATTTTCACATCTTCAGCGTTCTAACTTATACCTCATTTAGGCAGGATCCAGGAAGGTTTGGTAGGATAAAGAGGGTGTTAGAATGTGCACTGTTACGACCCAAATTGTCGTTTTCCGTCAAAACGACAATACGGGTACATGTACCCCTCACTGCCCAAATTGTCGTCAGGCTGAACATGGTATTTTCGCATACTCTCATAAATACCCCCCATTACATCAGCGTTCCATCAAGGCCTAACTTAGCCAGTGTAGCTTGCTTTTAATGTTAAAAGTGCATGTTCTAGTACGCTTACATCAAGGCCTAACTTAGCCAGTGTAGCTTGCTTTTAATGTTAAAAGTGCATGTTCTAGTACGCTTACATCAAGGCCCAACTTAACCAGTGTAGCTTGCTTTTAATGTTAAAAGTGCATGTTCTAGTACGCTTACATCAAGGCCTAACTTAGCCAGTGTAACTAGCTTAATTTTTGTGTAAAAAACAACCCGTTCTAATAATAATAATAATAACCATTTTCATAGCGCTTATTCTACTTACATATAAGCGCTTTACAAAGAAGTTAACAATCTGAACAAAAATGAAAAATAACGCACTAATCATAAGGAACAACACGAAACGAAATCACGATAACTACATTTACGTCACATCTCTCCACCCCCCCCCCCCCCCCCCCCCCCCCCCCCCCCCCCCCCCCCCCCCCCCCCCCCCCCCCCCCCCCATTCACACTCCACTAGAATCTCAACCATTACAAAAAGCGTTTCCCACGCAAGAGGCTTTTTCTCACACTAGGCGACAGTCCTGGAGGACGTGGCTCTCCACCCGGGTCAGCACGGGCAGGGAGGTGGAGCGGTAGGCCTCCAGCACGGCCTGCTGCCTCTGGGCCTGCACCAGGGCTCTGTCCCCGGAGTTCTGGTAGGCCCTGCGCACCATTCTCAGGAACTGCCCCAGGCCGGTGTTGCCCGCTGCTTTCCTGGAGAGGGGGGAATGCTGATTCATCGACAGAAAGCCCCGCACCTGCAGGTGTGCAGTAGGAGAAGGCATTCATCAGGAAATGACCAAGACGTTCATCAGAAATTGTCGTTCATCTACACAATCACATGACGTTCATTAGAAATTGTCGTTCATCTACCTATGACGTTCGTCAGAAACTGACGTTCATCTGCAAATGACGGCCATCAGAAAATGATGTTCAACTTCAAATGATGTTCATCAGGAAATGACATTCGTCAGAAAATGATGTTCATCAACAAATCATGTTATCAAAATATTAATTGAATAATTGAACTAAAAACATCAACAAAATATTAATTGACAAATGTTGTTCATCAGCAAATGACGTTCATCAAGAAATGACATTCATCACGAAATTTCGTTAATCAGGAACTGATCTTTAATCAGCAAATGACATTCATCAGAATATGACGTTCATCAACAAATGATGTTCATCTGCAATATTCACATTTTTGTTTGTAGGGTAGATAATCTGCCTGATAAAAATGCCTTTGTCTCTCTCTCTTTTCTGTCTCCAAGTTATCTCACCTACGGTCATACAGTCCAGACCGCCAGATCAACAACAAGAAAAGAGTTAATCAGCAAATTTACTATTGTTATTTTCTGGTGCTGGATGGTCATATGTATTACACTTTTCTCTTGGTGTCTACAGCATGATTCCTGTCAATATCTGTCAGACCCTCTGGTCAGCTAACATTAGAAAAACATGTTTATTAAAGCTTCTGCTTTCTTTGAGAGAGAGAGAGAGAGAGAGAGAGAGAGAGAGAGAGAGAGAGAGAGAGAGAGAGAGAGAGAGAGAGAGAGAGAGAGAGAGAGAGAGAGAGAGAGAGAGAGAGAGAGAGAGAGAGAGAGAGAGAGAGAGAGAGAGAGAGAGAGAGAGAGAGAGAGTCAATCAAATCAAATCAATCAATGAAATCAAATTCACTTTATTATCTCCTAAGGAGAAATTTTGTTCAGGTGCCAGAATAACAAAGACATCGACACTTAAAGATACACATAATATGTGGATACATACACGTCTAAGGATAAGCATGCATAGTTTCTTTTAACACGATGAACACACATTTAAACCTAAAAGGATCATGAGTTTAGGAGGTGGATGGATCTGGGGATGAAGGATTTCTGTGCCCTGGAGTTGACTTTAAAAGTTTTGTAGCGACGTCCAGAAGGTAATAGTTCGTAATGTTTGTTCAAAACATGGGAGGTGTCATTTACAATCTTCCTGGCTTTATGCTTGGTTCGTCTTTCGTACATCTAATTCAAACCCATCTCTCTCTTTCCAACAACTTTACTACACACATTCACCACATCATCCAACACACGCTTGTTCTTCAAACACAGACTTCCAAACCAACACGTAAAGGAAACAGTAAGCACAGACTCAATGCAGCTTCTATAGTACGCGCGCGCGTGTGTGTGTGTGTGTGTGTGTGTGTGTGTGTGCGTGTGTGTGTGCGTGTGTGCGTGCGTGCGTGCGTGCGTGCGTGCGTGCGTGCGTGTGTGTGTGTGTGTGTTTGTTGTGTGTGTGTGTGTGTGTGCGCGCGCGCACACATGCCAGTCCGTCTTGTCCATCTATGGCTTCCACATAGCAGAGAAGTCATTGGAGGCTGCAAGAGGCAGCCTCCTCTTTAGCGTCGGGGAGGGTATCACGTGACTTTTGCCTGTGAAGATCACGTGATTTGGACCAGTTCCATGGAGGAGCACGTGACCTGCTGGGCTGAGTTGTCTTCCCTTTGTCATTGAAGTTGTCTGCCCTTTTTAATTGAGCGTGCGACTCTGGTGCGATCATTGAGAACCTCATGAATGTGCATCAGCCTAACAGACTGGTGAACTGACATGTTAGCCTACATAGTTAGGCTGTGACTGCGTCTCTCTCTCTCTCTCTCTCTCTCTCTCTCTCTCTCTCTCTCTCTCTCTCTCTCTCTCTCTCTGCCTTGCACGGCTTCCAATTTTGTTTCCACATACTCTCTTTTTGTCTCTGTCTTTCGCCCTGTCTTTTCCTGCCTCTCTCCCTGCTCTTTGTCTCTGTCTGTCTGTCTCTGTCTGTCTGATTGTCTGTCTGTCTGTCTGTCTCTCTCTCTCTCTCTTAACAATGTCTCCACCTGTCTCTCTCTCAGCTTCTTTTTATTTATTTCATTACACAGAAACAGAACTCTCCCCCCGCCCTTCCCCCTTGGTGTGTGCATGTGTCAGCAGACTTGATTCATGGTTTTACAATGCCTCAGTCTGGTGTAGGCTAGAGGGTTAGGTTAATAGTTCAAGTACAGAAAAAGTGAATTTGTGGTTGTCGCAAATACAGACTCTCATAGTAGCGAGTTGCAGATTTGCACGAGCGACAGATTTGCACCCGACAGGCCTACTGTGTGTGTGTGTGCCTAGCAGTAGGCCTATTGGTTCACCACACTTTCTCCACTGGAGTTGGTGTCGTCTGCTAAACCTCATTACTCTCTCTCTCTCTCTCTCTCTGCTTTACTCACACTTTCATTGTCCTTCTCTCTCACATACTATCTCTTTTTATCTGTTTCTTTCTTTCTGTCGCTTTCTGTCTCAGTCTCTGCTTTCAGTCTCTCTCTCTCTCTCTATCAGCTCCATCTGTCTCTCAGGTTCTTTTGTTTCATTGCACAGAAACAAAACTATTTCTTTCTCCCCCCCCCCCCCCCCCCCCCCCCCCCCCCCCCCCCCCCACCCATCCTGGGTGTGCACTGCTAAAAAAATTGTTTTATGATGTATAGCATACGAATAGCATGCAGAAGATTTGGAGAATTTTGAAAGCCAAACGATTTTACATTAAAGTTGTGTATTACGCTTCTGAAAGAGTATTGTGAAGAAAACAAATTTTGTGTTGTCTTATACTAAGTAAAAACCAGGCGTGAATTGTATGATGATAAAACACTTGACAGGGCTTCATCGTTATTTTGGCTTCTTTTTTTTAAAGTGTACAACCACCATTACTAAACCTTTGCAAAATCACAGAAGTGCATTGCTAAACTTTTGCAAAACAACAGCAATTGCATCGTTAAAAAAATAAATACTGCATTCATCATAAAAATGACAACAAAAAATAAAAGGACTGCACACATAACATTTTTCGTCCTCGCCTTTTAGGTGGGAAAAACCTGTACAGGGCCTCAAATGGCACAACGTTAAAGCGGCACCCTGACGGATGAGTTATTGTAAGAAACACGCTGAGGAGTTTTACTCACAACAAAAGAACCAGCTCATTTTTTTTTTTTACTGCACTACAAAAAAAAGAAAACGCTTCAACCACAATGACTGAGGTGGTGTAGAGTGGCACAGTGGTATTGCGTTCGCTTCGTGTCAAGTAAACCCGAGTTCGAACCTGGGTACAAGGGATTTTTTCCTCCCATTCTGCACTAAACCGAGGTCCCATGTGCCCATGCACTTAGCATATGTTAAATCCAATGGCGACGAAAAAGTTGTAATTTTGTCGATGACGAACGTATTTCATGACACGTTCATATTTTATATAACTTTTTTTCTTCTTCTTCTCTAAAATAGCCAACTGCATCACCTTGAAGATATTTTGAAAAGACATACATGTTCATACACATTTGAAGTGCAATACACTCTTCTACATAATGTCAACACTGTTTGGCCTCCTTTTAGTTGATATTTATCAACTGAATTTTCTTGTCGACTACTCTGGAGGGCTGAGGGGGGCTGGTGTTTATAATGGAGAAACCTTGCTCAGGGCAAAACTTCACTCTCATGACCAAGAACATCTGGCATAGGTGGGGAGCGGGGTGGGTGGGGGGTTGGGCTGAATGCAGCATCATGGGGTCAAATGAAAATACGAATCCACCCACCTGAAACACTGTCCAGAGACGGTTCATGGTGTTGTAAGGGGTTCGACATCCTCTGAATTCTGGACTCATCTGCCACGTCCTGAGGGTGACGTCTTTCATGATGTCCATGTCACTGCTCTGGTCCAACGGCCCTGAACCCAACACCGCTGAAGGGTCCACATGGAAGGCGTGCCTCAGAATGAAGTGAGTGTCTTCGCTGAATGTTTCCAGGTGACCGATGTAGTCATAGTCAATTCGGCATGGGTGACACTCTGTGTGCTAATTAAGGAAGTGTAAGTTCACTTGATAATACACACTATTGGTCTCTCGATCCTTGCTGTTTATCACACTCGGTCTCCAAGTCTCCTCAGCAAGGCTCTTGATATAGGATAAAAGCAATATCCCACTCCAAAGTCCTAATAACTGATAACATTGATTATATCTATTAAACCATACGAATCGGATCTGAATGCGATGCGATTGTGACGATGTGAGTCATGATTCACGTGAAATTCATGTATTGGGTCTACTGGAGTATTGTGAGCGAAAATAGCAGAATTATTTTTAAACGGAAGTATTTCATGTGGCCCAGTCGGATCGCATCCCCATACAATTTTCCGCGTGTGTTTCGCCGGCTTTAGAGAGGCAGCGCAAAATGGTTACAGGGCGAAACGAAACAGGGCCAAAACATGCTCTTGTAATCGTTGGGGCGAACTGGAAACAAGGCGAAATAAGCCAGGGCGAAATTGAACAAGGCGAAACCGAAGGTCCCCAAACACCATACCACACCATCACCACCACTATTACCACCGCACAGAGAGAGAAAGAGAGAAAGAGAGAGAGAGAGAGAGAGAGAGAGAGAGAGAGAGAGAGAGAGAGAGAGAGAGAGAGAGAGAGAGAGAGAGAGAGAGAGAGAGAGAGAGAGAGAGAGAGAGACAGACAGACAGACAGACAGACAGACAGACAGAGACATTGTGTTCAGTTTTCTAAGTCAGCAAAGAATCTCGGAGTTACCCTCGATTCAAATCTTACAATGCATACACAGGTTATTAATCTCACACGTTCCATCAATTATGAGCTCAGACGCATCAGTGCTGTTCAACACTTTCTGTCTGTTGAAGCCACGACAACTCTTATTTCTGCCTTTATTCTTTCCCGCATTGACTATTGCAACTCTCTTCTCTGTGGATATCCTCAGTATCTCCTGCAACGTGTTCAAAAACTGCAAAACAGTGCAGCACGCCTCACTCTCAAGATTCCACGTTCTGATCATATAACACCGCATCTTCGTAACTTGCACTGGCTTCCAGTAGAGGCTAGAATCATGTATAAAATAGCTTGCCTTTGTTTCGGTGCTGTTCACTCTTCTGGTCCTGTCTATCTCTCCGAACTAGTCTATACACCAGCTCGCTCCCTACGTTCTTCCTCTGACTGCTGCACACTCAAGGTTCTTCGGGTCCACACGAAATGTTTTGGTGAACGATCCTTCTACTATTTAGCACCTCATTTATGGAATTCCTTCCCACAACATGTCCGCTCATTTGACTCGTATCTCCGCCTTTCGCTTTGCCCTTAAAAAAAACCCTTTCATCGCCACTGTCGCCTCTTGGCACCACAATGAGTGAACACCCATGTCACTGAAAGGCATCAAATGGGGGTCTGGTATCCTATGACCTTATGTTCTTACTTATGGGAGGTAAGGGTAGGCCCTATTTTATGCATGTCACAGAGGAATCCTCAATATTGCAGACAGAATATTTTCTCTACCCAGTTAAGTTTAATGGAAATGTTTGCTAAAACATGGCTGGCGTTGAAAGGGTTAAAACTCACTTGTTTCGGACATATTATGATTGATTAGTGTGTGTGTGTGTGTGTGTGTGTGTGTGCGTGTGCGTGTGCGTGTGCGTGCGTGCGTGCGTGCGTGCGTGTGTGTGTGTTTTATGTCATTTATGTCAAACGTGTGTGCTCGCTTTGTATTGCATTTTTGTTTGAATGCGTTATGAATGCTAACGTGTGTGTGCGCTTTGATTTGATTTATATCAAGATTCAGCGCCGTATAAATACCGTATGTTGTTGTTGTTGTTGTTGTGTGTGTGTGTAAGGTGGGGGGGGCCGTTTCATAGCAGAAATCTTGTTTAAAAAAAGTAGAATTATTTTATAATTGGTCAGTTATATGTAGAATGTCTACGTCAAGTAAACTTTAATTGCTTGTAAATGAGGTAGAAGGGTATCTTTGATCTTGCAAAATGTGTCAATTATAATTAGTCATATAGCTGGTATGTTGATGGCAGTATGATTTTATTTCAAGTTGCAGTATTCAGGTATTGTATCCAAACTTGATTGAGAATGAAAATGTGCTCTGTTTCTTTCTAAAATGTGCTCCGTTTCTTCCTAATTGTGTGTGAGTGTGTGTGTGCGTGCGTGTATGTGTGTGTGCGTGCGTGCGTTCATGTGTGTGTGTGTGTTTGT
>CM065680.1:97212873-97230373 GCA_017654935.2 Phymorhynchus buccinoides
TTTCACTCTTTCCTTTCTCCAGTGACGGAGTACGAGCTAAAAAGCCTAGTTTCTGCGGGCGTCGATTCCCTAGCTTGCTACCCTTGAAGGTACAAGTTACCAAAACTAGCTGGAAAATATGAGCACAGAACCGACCTGTACAACAGTTAGCCTAGAGCCTCAAATCAAAATCCTCGCTTCCAACCGGGCAGACGACAGTGAGTGAGCTGAAAAGCAAAATTATGGATCGGAAAAAATCCGGAATCCGGAATACACGAGAAGAACGATAATTTCGTGGAAAGGGCTAAAAAAAAACGTCGCAAGAAGAAGACAATAAACATACACTAGCGACCAAAAGTTTAGGCCCAGAAAGACAATCATCTCCGAAAACTCACGAACTCAATAAAACGCACCCAGCTCATAACAAAACTGAATTTATTCTTTTAACATTAAGTTCATTCCAAAACATCATTAATCAGAACGAGTTCAGTCAACAAAATGCCCCGTTCAACAACTTCCCCCTCCTCTTGAAAAGTCACACTCAGTATCAATGCACTTTGGAACAGTCAGTACACATTACTGATTTTTTTTGGCGCGGATGCTTTTCTCTCATGGTGCCACATCACCACACAACATGTGAAGCGATTCGGTTAAGCGGTTCGGGAGATATCCTTGGGACAGACAGAAAACACACACACAAAACCCACATTACTGCTGTTCCAAAGTGCATTGGTTCTGAATGTGTGACTTTTCAAGAGGAGGGGGAAGTTGTTGAAAGGGGCATTTTGTTGACTGAACTCGTTCTGATTAATGATTTTTTGGAATGAACTTAAAGTTAAAAGAATAAATTCAGTTTTGTTATGAGCTGGGTGCGTTTTATTGAGTTCGTGAGTTTTCGGAGATGATTGTCTTTTTCAAGTTTCTGGGCCTTAACTTTTGGTCGCTAGTGTAGATTCAGAAACATGAATCCCTCATACGTCTGAAACATTATTTTGTTACTATACCCATCCAAATAAAACTTGTCTATGTTTATAGGCCTTCAATTTGTGACACACATCAGTATCTGTAAGAGTTGTCAAGTTGTTTTGTTTGAACTTTCTCTCTCTTTTTCTCTCTTTGTTCTTCCCTCTGTGTAAATCTATCTATCACGCACACACGCACGCATGCACGCACGCACACAAACACACACACACACACACACACACACACACACAATTTTCAAACCGCATTGTATATTGTGCCGTGTGCATACAGAGGGAAGAGAGATAGAACTACAGAACCGCAGACAGTCAGACAGACAGACAAACACTCGAGCAAGCAGACAGACAAACAGACTGAAAGACAAACAGACACAGTGGAAACAAACAAACATACAAAAGTACACAGTTAGCGCAACCTGTAACCTGAACTTAACGGCAATTCGTTGATCTTTGCGAACAAAAGTGTTGTACCGTTACATTGATTCATGGTACCTGTTTGTGTGCGTGAACTTTTAACAAGAATTGGAAAAAGGTAATAAATCAGGTGATCCGTGGATACTCGCAGTCGTATGCGGGCGTGTGAATACGCGAGTATTTGTGTGTAAACATACATGTTGTTGTTGTTCCTCAGTTTAACATCCTTCCACTAAAAGTGATTCAGACAATGTATTGTAGTGTGATGTTGGTGTGGTGAGTGTGATTGGGTGTGTCTGTAAATGTGTGTAAGCATTAAATTTAAAGTAAGTGATAGGGTAGTGATGCAGACCTAATCATAACCCCACCCCCCACCCCCATTAAAAAAAAGAGTTAAATTTACATTTAAAGAATATAACCGAACAATGAACAATGTTAAAGATATATACTAAGTGAACTAACTTAATAAACATTTACAAACTGAATCAAGAATAGAATAATTGTTTAGAATGCTGGGTAGAGACAATGGCGTCGATCCATCAGTAAAACCATCAATACCCGAATTCTTGAAAAGTTATTTTGCTAATGGACAATGAATCAGTAAATGACTGACACTCAATGATTCACCACACATGCATTTAACATTAATACAGTATTTTATTTTGAATGAATTCAAACGTAGTCTATGGATTAGACTTTCAATCTCCCTGGACGAGAAAGTAACACGTTTGTGTGATATTTTCTCATTGTCTCTAACATTAGATTTAATACAGTTATTATAATATTGAACGTCTGAGTTCACCAATTCAGTTTTGACATTTTCATGAGAAGTTTTGTTTATAATTGAGAAACATTCTGTCAGATCGAAAGGAACATTAATTGATACTGCGTCGTCACTATTTTGAGCTGCATTTTTTGCAGCTTGGTCTACCCATTTATTTCCTGATATCCCGCAATGAGAAGGCACCCAACAAAAAGTAACGGTGATGCCTTTCAAGGAAATAAGGCGTATTATATGTTTAATGTCAATTACCATGTCAAGTCGTATACATGAATTGGGAGACATAATAGCATACATTGCTGCTTTAGAATCAACACATATTAAGATGTGTTTGTTATTTATAGGAAAACTTCAAAGGAAATCCAAGGACCTAAGCATAGCAAATAATTCAGCGCTATATATAGACAACTTTTTACCAAGATAGAACAACGAGTAATTATCTTCTAAAACTGAACCATCTGTAAATCAGTACAATCCCTGAAGATCTAGATTCCATTCTTACAGAAAGTAACAACTGCTATGTTGATATTCAAAATTGGATGGTTCAAAATAAATTTCAATTAAATGGTGAAAAAAACGAAGCAATGCTTGTAGGGACAAAAAACCCACTAGCCTCTGTTTCCATAGAGTCAATCCAACTGGGTAACAATATCATTCCCCTCTCAGACTGTCAAAAACTTAGGTGCCACTTTGGACAATACTCTTTCCATGCAGAGTTTCCTGACTCTGACCTGTCAGTCCTACTATCAAATTCGTCGCAAAGGCTATATTCGCAAATACCTCTCAGATGAAGCCACAGCAAAGCTTGTTACATCCATCATCCTATATTGTATTAACTACTGTAATGCTCTCCTTTCTGGCCTATCAGTCTCTTCTCTATCTTGTCTCCAGCGTGTTCAAAACACAGCTGCTCGTCTTGTCCTTAGGAAGAAAAAGTTTGATTATGTTAGCCCTCATCTCCGTTCTTTGCACTGGCTTCCTGTCGCAGACAGAATTGAGTATAAATTAAGCACACTTTGCTATAAATATATCCATAAAGCTGCTCCATCTTACCTCTGTGTGTGTGTGTGTGTGTGTGTGTGTGTGTGTGTGTGTGTGTGTGTGTGTGTGTGTGTGTGTGTGTGTGTGTGTGTGTGTGTGTGTGTGTGTGTGTGTATGTGTGTGTGTGTTTATAATGTGTGAGTGTATCTCTCTCTCTCTCTCTCTCTCTCTCTCTCTCTCTCTCTCTCTCTCTCTCTCTCTCTCTCTCTCTCTCTCTCTCTCTCTCTCTGTCTCTCTCTCCGAAGTTAAAGAATGTATTCTACATCTTAGTAAAAACAAAACATATGTTGGATTAGATGGGATATCGTATGAAATGTTAAGGCTTTTACCACATAATGTCATCAGTTTTTTACATGTATTTTTTCAGAAATGTTGGGCTGATGGAGAAATGCCCCTTATCTGGAAACATTAAATTGTTATTCTTATGCATAAGCAAGGCAAGCCTAGGTCTGATAGAAACAGCTACAGACCCATCTCGTTGACGTCTCGTGTATGCAAACTTATGGAAAAAATCGTAATAAATAGATTAATTCATGTCTGTAAAAAACAAAGCATTATACCTAATAATCAAGCAGGTTTTCGAAAAGGCCGGTCTACTACAGAACACCTAGTAAAACGCACGACACAAATTAAGCAACAGTTTGCTAGGCGAAAAAATATTCTTGCAACCTTCTTTGATGTGAAAAAACTTGCGACCAAGTATGGCACTATCGATTATTACAAAAACTTCAAAATCACAATGTTACAGGTAATATGTATAACTATATAGAAAATTTCTTATCAGATAGATTTATACAAGTAAGAGTTGAAAGTACATATTCAAAACCCAGAGAACTTCAGATGGGTCTTCCACAAGGTTCATTTCACCTATCTCGTTTAATATATTGATAGCAGATCTACCAAATAATCTATCTATCTAAAGGCACAGTCTTAGCTCAGTATGCAGACGATATATGCATGTAGATGAAGGTAACAATGAAGCGTAAAACTCCACTTAGATCCTTGAACTATAGAAACAAATTATATCAACGTGAATTAGATCAAATAAATACATTTATGAAAGAAAATGGTTTAACTTTATCATTAGAAAAAACACATATAGTACTTTTTAATTCGGGATGCAACCCAGAAAAACTTCCAGTTTTTACCATCAATGGCACAGTTATCAATTATACGCAGAGTGTGAAGTTTCTGGCTGTTTTCCTTTCAGCAAAACTTACTTGGAATCAACATATAGATTACATATTAAGCAAAGCAAGAAAGGCTTTAAATTTTCTCAAAATTATAAGTAAACAGCGTTGGGGTCAAGATACAAAAGCGCTTCTATGTCTTGCTAATTCTCTTGTACGATCTCGATTAATTTATGCTCTGGAAATTTTCTTTAGTGCTCCAAAATATTTGTTAAGCAAACTACAATGTATAGATTGTAAACTGGCACTTGGGGTACCAACTCATGCTTCTAATCTAGGATCATATAAAGAAGCAGGTGTTCTACTTCTCGATGAATATAGAAAGATGTCTGCAGCAAAATTTGCATTAAAATCATCTGCATTTGACACATATTGTAAAGAAGAAGATAAGTTAGATACTGAACATCATTTTGTTAAAAGAGCTAAGACAATTCACTCTTTACAACCAATTCATTCCTTTGTATCAGATATTATTAATTGTAAAGAAATAAAAAATAAAGAAATTGCAGCTAATCCATCTTTTTCGCCAGTACCGCCTTGGGAACAAATTAAACCTCTGATATTGATCATACAGATTTTAACAAAAGTCAGTCTCCAAACATATTAAAACACTTAGTTAATTTACATATGGAAAGTTGTTATAGTGGATACATTAAAATATACACAGATGGGTCTGTTCTTGAGAATGGGAATACAGGAGCAGCATTTGTAATACCCTCATTAAAAATAGAGAAACGATATTATATAGGTAAATATTATTCCATTTTTTCTGCAGAATTGTTAGCTATTTTAATGGCATTACACTATACTACAGAATTACCTATAAATGCTTGTAAAATATTACTTTGTGTAGATTCGAAATCAGCATTACAAGCTATCAAAGGTCAAAATGTTAACATACGCCTTGAAATGATATTAAGATCAAACATTTAATTAATCAATTATCGAGTAAAGACATTAGTGTAGCTTTTTATTGGGTTCCCTCCCATTGTGGAATATACTCAAATTAATTGGTTGATCGAGCAGCTAGAAGTGCAGCGCGTAATTCCAAGGGAACGATTCAACTTAATGTGAATTTAGATCTGCATGAATATTATAGACATAATTGAAAAATTATCCAAAGATAATTTTGACAGCATGTTAATGACTTCAGACAGTCAATCTCCACACTATTGTATAAACGGCTCAAGCACAATGAATTCCAACTTAATTTTAAAACAGCTCAAGGATACAAGTTCAAGACAAATCCTATCTTTGATGTTTAAACTTCGTTTAAATGCTTTTAAAACAAAATGTTTTAACGACGTTAAGTGTATATGTGGAAATCAAATATCTATAAATCATTTGCTCCTATATTTTCCTATAATCAAAGAACAAATCAACAAAACTGTTGGTGAATTGCTGAACCATCAAATGCCTTTAACCTTTGAAAAAATCGTAAACAACTTTAATCTCCTTTAAAAAAAATCAGAAATCATGCACATTTTTGGCATTTTTATTTGAGTTACTAATTAATTGTTGGTTTAAATTGTGTTGTTATATTATTGTTGTTAGCCATTTAGAAATTAAGACACACTTGTTTAACTCTTCATGTTACATAAGTCAGTTTGAAATTTTACTGTATGCCCCCCCCCCCCCCCCCCTTCCATCTTATATATCTGCTAATGTAATTTTTACATGCACTCAGTTAGATTTGTATGAATAGATGTGTAGGGAAAACACATACATAACACTACCATTCACGCACTCACACATATCACCTCAATAGCTATCTGCTGTAGGCTTAATTAATTTCACACACTTTTTTGTGTGGGGTTTTTGTGTGTGTGTGTCTAATGTCACTTGCGGGTGAACAGACGTAAAACTAAAGAACGAACACACACACACACACACACACACACACACACACACACACACACACACACGCGCGCGCGCGCGCGCACGCGCGCGCGCGCGCGCGCACACACACACACACACACACACACGCATACACACACACGCATACACACACACGCATACACACACACGCACACACTCACACTCACGCACACGTGCATGCACATATGCTATTCAATTTCTCTTGCAAGAAAAACAGCAGCAACAAAACATTTGTATACATAGAAGGCTACCTAAACTGAAATGATAAGAAACGAAGAGGAGTTGGAGATAACAAGCGCATAAGTTCTGTGCTTTGTAATCTGGGCCAGTATTCACATTGAGATAGCATGAGACTTATGATCATCATATCTTAGAAGTCCTTCTAAAGTAGTAGGATTTAATAGGACTTTAGAAGGACTTCTAAGATATCACGATGATAAGTCTCATACTATCTTAATGTGAATACAGGCCCTGGTCTCTGGAACAATAAAACAACCTCATTAACTTGGGTTAATCAAGTAAATAATCTACAAATAGCTCGTATTTATTTGTTTTAGTAAATTTATTCTTTCTCTTTCGTTTAACACCCACAGTCAACGGTATGAAAACATTTTGGGGGGGAGAGAGAGGGGGTGGTTACTGTACGGTAAATATTGAGGTCTGAAGGGCTATTTAACACAAAAGCAGATTTCTTTTTTTAAGAGAAAAATAAGAATAAATATCATTGGCAAATGAAGATATCAAAGCTCTTCGAGTAAATAGAATATGATCCTCAAACCACCATATTCAATTGATCGCCCTAGACATAAAGGCCTAGTGTGCCCACTTCTTGGTGTTTTTTTTTAAAATATGTTAAAGGGATTAAGTTCCTATGACTATATGGAAAAGCTTTGCAATAAAGTACATTCCACGTACAAAGCATAGACCCATTACAATTGTCAATGTTTTCACCGTCTCTTGTTATCATGCATCACCTCTGGATATGTGTGAAAGAAACTGAAAGAAACCAAACATTGGACACGTTACTGGAACAACAAATCAACGACAGTTGTCCAGGTGCAAATTACTTCTTCATTGACAATGGCACAAATGGCACTGTCATGTCACTCAATGTGTCAGACTGCCAAAAAAGGACTCTGTCTGACTTCCCAGCACATCAAGGCGTGATGTATGGGCACTGTGGGGGGTCCACGCCATTTTGTCGTCTGCACGTGAAGGCACCACGTGACATGTTTGTACTCATGAATATTCGAAGAATGTCATACTTGTGTGATGACAGATCATGGCAAACTCAAGTATTTTATAGACCATCTATAGCCAGCATGTATCATTATGATATCAACTGTAAATTACATTGCTTAGAAGAAAAGTTTATCGTGTCAAGTCAAAACAGACTGATGATCTCCCATGTGGACACGAATCCACTTCAGATTAGTCTTCGATTAATCAACGATAATGGTTTTATAACTAAAAAGCTATCTCCACGCTCGGGATATGCCATTTTGCCAGGTCAAGGCCGGGTTTTCATTGCTACACGTGAACAGTATTGGGAAGACCTGAAGGCCCCTGTCAGCCACGTCATCATGGTCAGCTTTCAGGGCACGTCCTCAAACTACTGTTACTTATATGTGGACCTCATTTACAAACACCCAGACACTGGCGTTCAGAACACAATGCATGTATGTGATGGGTACAGCACCCCAGCTCAAGTCTGTCCCACAGGGTATCTACAGTTCCATGTCAGTGGAATACCAGGAGAGGAACAATTTTACACTGAACTTAAAACAATTTTCTCTTTCCATTCAGAACTTCATATACCATCAAAGTTGAACAGTGGCTTATTCAATTGTTCCGATGCGTTTTACAGCGATTTGGAAAGTCACTTAGACTGCAACTTGAAACCTGAGTGTGAGGATGGGCAAGATGAAACCGAACACTGTGCTTTCAGCAGTCCACAGTGCATGGGTATGGTGGCCTCTCATAACAAATGCTTTAAGTATATGAGAACAAGCGAAAGGCTAAGCTACACACTTGCAAACTATGAATGTGGTAAAATGGGTGGAACACTAGCAACAGTGGTATCAATATCAGAACTAAGAGATATTCAAAGGATGTTTAAAACTCATGAATATCTCTGGATATTAGTAGGTTATTCGTCTGGTTGGATTTCTGCTCCTTTTATGTACAGTAAATTTCAAAAGTGGACCACTGGTGTGTTGATTTACAGCGCAGTTCTTTTGGAATTTGCCCATGCCTCCCAATACCGTCAATATCGTCCATCAAGAAACACTAAACATGCATCGATAATATCAATGTCTCTATACCAAGTCAAGCGAGCCACTTCCCTAAAAGCAAACGAAATATTATGCGAAATAAAATCACAAGAACAACTCTTTCCACGCAACCCCATTGAGTTTCCAACCTTACGACAACCCATATCCATGCTTATTACAACACAACAACAAATCACTATGTGTTCAGCAGGTTTTCTGACTCATAAATTTTTATCACACGATTTTCGTATTATATGTACAGATGAATTATCTATGTCTAATGCCTTTCATAGTAATAGTTCTACATTTCCTCTTGATACAACATTGAAGAACACATTGACCCTGTTTGATTGTGACGATGTGATCACAACACTGCACTTCACTCTGGTCTGTGACTTCAGACACGACTGTCCAGATCACAGCGACGAATCCTTCTGTGAACATTCTCCGTGTCACGGCTTTGTGTGCACCAATGGTCAGTGCATTTCACACAGCCAACGATGCAATGAATTTTCAGATTGTCTGGACGACTCGGATGAGGTCAAATGTAAGCTAAATTATGCACTCTATCCTGTAAGTAAACGTACAGGCATAAACAAGAGAAATGTCATAAACCTTGATGGAACTGGTTATTTCAGACAATGGTTAACTAATTTAAATGATCAGTGTCCACACACTCATTACCATTTTACAGTTGGTGCATTGAACTGTCTCCCTGTCTACACCAGATGCAATGGATTTTCTGACTGTCTCTATGGTGAGGATGAACACAACTGTCACATGATGACGTGTTCCGGTTTCTACTTGTGTCTGGATTCCACAGTCTGTGTACATGAGAATCATCTTTGTGATGGTTGGGGTCAGTGTCCACAACGTGATGACGAATGGTTCTGTGATTCTACCTGTCCTGAAGGTTGCATGTGTGAAGGGGATTCCTTTGTGTGCCCTGTTCCTTTCAATGCCCAGACATTTACTGATCTTCGATATTTAGATGCTACAGGCTCTGGGATGAGTGAACATTATTTGAAACATAACTGGTTTCTCATTCATTTGAAACTTTTGTTATGCTTCCTTGTTAACATGTCAGAAGTACAACTTCACCATTTGCGTTTTTTGGACCTCTCCGATAATCAAATTGAATCAATCAATATTTCAAATCTACGTTTATTGCCCAATTTAAACGTCTTTCGTTTGGCAAATAACCCTTTGACGTCTTTAAGAAATGTCCCTGTGGGCTTTATACATCAGAAACTAAGGAAGATAGATGTTTCAAATAGCCGTTTAACATGCATTGACAGCCCGCTTTATCACTATATTGCCAGTGTAACACATTTAAATGTATCTTTCTCAGACATCAGAACAATAGGATCCTCAGGGTTTATACAGTTATGGCAACTACAAGAATTAGACATCCGAAGAAATCCTATCCAGTATTTTCCCTTGAACTTGCTTTGCAATTTTTCCCATTTAACCAAAATATTTTCATCCAATTTTAGATTTTGCTGCAAAACATTGCAACATAAAAATTCACGCACCGGTAGGTGTTTAGCCCCAGAGCCTGTGTTTTCTTCATGTGGACATTTGATACCAACACAGTTCCATAGAATCCTGTTTTGGCTTAATGGTGTCGCTGCCTTATTAGGTAATGTTGTTTGTCTTATAGTGACACAAGTCACAAAAGTCAAGTTCAGCCTCAATTTTCGTTTTTTTTTTTACAAGTATACAGTTTGCTAACATGTGCATGGGCATTCACTTGATTATAACATCAGGAGCACACGAAGTATTTTATGGACGCTTTATCTATTTTGAAGAAATGTGGTTAAATACTTCTGCTTGCAAAACAGCTGGGTTTCTTTTTAATATGTCCTGTGGGATACCAGTTGTGACTATCTTCTTTATTATTATCGACTTTATTTTTGCCAGCCATTTCCATTCCACAATGCAGAGTTTTGCTGTACTAGCATTGTGCTTGTGTGTATGGATAGTGGGTGGCGCATTTTCTTTTGTTACTTTCTTCCCTGGACTGTTACATTGGAATCTTTATGAGCAATCTGGCTTGTGTCGATTTGGTTTATTTGGCAATTTTATATCGCAGCAAGGAATCAGGTGGTTTACAATTCCGTTGCTATTTAACCTGATAATTTCCCTTGCTACGACGGTTGGTCTAATAGTTGTCTGTAAGCAAACAAAAATGTATCATATCATCTTCAATTCCACAAAAAGACAGATGTATTATTCTTTCCAGGTGTTTGTGAAAGTAGCTGTTACAGACGTCCTGTGCTGGTTTTCTATGGGGCTTGTTAACATGACGACTTCAGGTAGCGATGGACTGGCACAAGTCAATGTTGTTCTGACTGTGTTCATGTTACCTCTCAACTCTGCCTTCAACCCCTGTTTTTACCTGTGGACTGTGGCCACCCACCATCAGCAACAAGCACAGATGGACAGACTGCTGCACACGTTGAAGTCACGACTGCCTGCGTTAAAGAAGAGTCAGAAATAAACTAGGAAGCATTGTAAGACACCAGGTATGTGCAAAGTGAAAGATACACGAATGTATAAACAATGTATTTTGAATATAGTACTTTTTCACAATTGCTTATCAATGCATAACAAAGATTTACAGTGTATTAAAAACAATAGTGGGTTTTTTTCCGTTATAGTCCCGTCAACAGCTATGGTCATCTCAGGACTGTCACTGTGTAAAGTTCGACCACTTATTACAAAACACTCATCAATGTATCTGACCAACGTTCAACAACCTGTAACAACAAAACATACAGTACAATTCATAACATGACACCTCCATCATTGCACCCTATAGTACATAAGTCCACACAGTGCTGGAAACGTTGAGCCACTCTACTCTATTTATCGGATTCAGGTTAAAAAAAACAATTACAAATTATAACAAACACATACTTGTAAAACAAGATCTATACAAAATTGCCATATAGGCAAATATGCACTGCAGAATGGACAACAGGTGCCCACTCAAGTGCACAAGATCTCACGTGTGGACGCAAGTGAACAATAAAACAAATGGCATGTAATAAATTGTCCAATAGATCAGAGAAAAAAGTAACATTCAAAAGATAGATTTGAAAGGAAAAATGAAAGAACAGATTGAAGATCCGGGGAGACAGAAATCAGACGAAATAGAAAACTGCAGATCTTGTGGGGAGACTTTATGAGGGGAAACGAGATACTGTAGTAAAAGACATGGTATGCAGAAAAATAGAAAAGGTAAGAAAAAGGGGTGGGCACAGCTTGGTCGAGAACACCCCCGCCACGTGAAGGCTGGCCCACAGGGGCAAAAACAATAGTTAGGGGAGGGCGCGAATGGAAGAACAAGGCAAAAGAATCTTCTTTGTTGTTTATTTTTCTGTGCCTTTTTCTTCTTTATTTTGTGTGTGTGTGTTTTTCTTTCTGTTTGTACATTCTATTTGAGAAGTCAGGTTCCTACTCAAACGCATCAGTCACTCAAAACTCGTTTGTAATGACGTCTTCCTCATCTGGATACTTTACCATTAATGGGAATACACGTTTGCTGGGAAGATCGATGTGGCGTATATCTGTGCCTGAATGGCAAATGACTATGATTAGTGTACGTGAATTTTACTCTGACGCATGCTGTGTTTATGTGCATGTGTATAGTCAGTTCAAAAGTATAAAGACACACCATGTTCTGAAAATCATATCACAGTACAGTCAGGCCCATCCAGTAAGGGCCAGTCAGGTTTTTATCGAAGGGAAATCGGATTGCTTCGCAATTCCAAAGTGTTATGACATTTTATTTTCCTTTCATCCCGAACACAACGCGCCTCAAAAGGTATTTGATGGTTTATTTAATTGTTCCAAGGATAACTTCCCAACGTTTCAACACCATCTGACCTGTAACTTGAGGACTGAATGTGAAGGAGGACAGGACGAGACAGAACGCTGTCCCTACAGTAGTCCTGAGTGTCCGGGGATGATATCAATGTGTCATCGTTGTTACAAGCTTGACTCCATTCAAGCGTTTAGAAAACCGGGTACTTTAAATGACTTAATCGTTCGAAAAGATGCTTTAGGACAGATACAAATGACTTATAAAGAGCTCAGAGGGTATTGTCAATATAAAGGAGGAATCTTAGGAATGCCTAAATGTGAGTATGATTGGTTTGGCGATTTGTTCAAATTGACAAAGCCTTATGTGTATGTCACTCACCATGTTTATGTCGGCTTAACTATAGGAAATGTGTCTCTACCTAACATGTATAGAAAAGCTGTTGTCAGTGAAGACACGACTGTTCTCTTCCACACCGTGAAACCTGATAAGTACGGCATGAGCGAGAAAGGTTTACATCGATGTCTCCGGTGTTTAAATGGCAAGTTTTCGAAAACACTCATGGTGCGAAGCTTCCAACAATGGCCTGTGATATTGTGTGAATTTATGAAGAACCAAGCAAAAAGGGAACATCCTATCACAACAATAAAACAATTCAAAAGTGCTCACCTTTTGGACCAGCAACAATCTCTCACATCTTGTCCAGATGGTGCCATCACTCATTCATTCCTTTTATGTAGTTTCTCTCAGAATAGTGCGTGCACTCGGCAGCCCCACTTTGTATGTGTTTTTGTTGTTAATTCTCCACAAAAGAACAAGGGGGGGAAATCATCTCAAGCTAAGCCAGTAACCTTGTTTCATTGTGAGGATGGCAAGGAAAGATTGTCTTATACTTTACTGTGTGATTTCATTCAGGACTGCCAAGATGGAAGTGATGAGAGTTTTTGTGTCCATCTCCCTTGTGTCCGATCTTTCACCTGCAGTAATGGTCAGTGTGTGTCTTACGACAATGTGTATGACCGAGTGCCTCACTGTCAGGATGAATCCGACGAGACCAATGATCAAACCCACAGAAATCAAATACAATATCCGATGCAGTATTTCCAGTCTCCTGCACTTGTTAATTTTGATGGAAACAGGCGTTTTGTTGCAACGCAAATGATCTCCAATGAGTCCTGTCCTGTTTCTCATTACCGTTGTCCTGGTAAGCTGAATGACTGCTTACCAGTGTACACACGATGCAACGGGATATATGACTGCGTATATCACGAGGATGAAGAAGGCTGTGAGCAGATGATGTGTCCTGGGTTTTTCCTATGCAGAAAGTCCAGACTGTGTGTGCACGGAGATCACCTGTGTGATGGCTGGCCTCACTGTCCACTGTGTGATGACGAGTTGTCCTGTGGAGTGATATGTCCTGAGCATTGTGTGTGTCAGGGTCACACATTTGTGTGTTCTGGTCACTTCGCTGGCGATGCTTTCCCTGCTCTACGTTATCTGGATGCTACAGGCTCTGGAACAACTTTCACCAATGTCAGAAACAACACATATCTGGTTGTGCTGATCCTTGCCAAGTGTTCTTTATTTGTTTTGCCCTTCATGGATTTTCCAAACATGAAATCACTTGATCTGTCCAACAACAGACTTCAGCGTGTAAACTTGACTCATTTTGCAGCACTGAGCAATCTAAAATCAATATCCCTATCCAATAATCCCATCATTTTGCTCTATAGCGATGCGCCATTCGGTGCACACCAAACTAAACTTCTAACATTGGACCTTTCTCACACGTTGTTGACAATATTTGACTCAGAAGTTCTGTGGAGGTTCAAAGGCTTGGAAGAACTGAATCTGACACGTACTGCCATTCACACTGTGCGTCCTACTGGGTTTCTCTGGACACCAACACTGAACACAGTGTACATGGCTGGTAGTCCTGTGAAGACATTCCCATCTGATGTCTTAAAACACTTGACCAATCTACAGATGATTACCACAGATAACTACAGATTGTGTTGTAGTGCGTTACTTCCAAACACAGTTGACAAAATTAGGTGCATTTCACCAACAGACGGATTTTCATCATGTGAAGACTTACTGCACTCAGAAATGTACCGTGTGTTTCTCTGGCTCATCAGCTGTCTGTCAATCACTGGCAATGCTTTCTGCTTTGTAGCACGTCTGTGTGTGACGAAGATGAGCTCTACCAATGGATTCAGTGTGTTTGTCATGAACCTGACTGTGGCTGATTTTCTGATGGGGGCCTACATCGCTATCATTGGAACCGCTGATGAAATGTTCCGTGGAAGGTATCTTTTTCATGATGATACGTGGATGAGCAGTGCAGCGTGTAAACTGGCTGGATTTCTCTCCATGGTGTCCAGTGAAGTGTCAGCTCTGACCATCTGGTTTGTCACCCTGGACCGTTTCATTGTGCTCCGATTTCCGTTCAGCACTTGGCGATTTCAAAGAAAATCAGCAGCAGCCGCCTGTGTGGTGACCTGGTTCTGTGGAATGTTCCTGGCCCTGATTCCGCTGCTTCCGGCCACTTCACACTGGGAGTTCTACAGCCAGACAGGCATTTGTATTCCTCTTCCAGTAATCACACAAGACTTCAAAGGAAAGGCTTATTCCTTTGGTGTCTTGATCGTTTTGAATTTTGTTTTGCTTTTGATGATATCTGCAGGCCAATTTCTTATTTATTTGTCCATACAAAAACATTCGCTAGATAATACAACTAAAAGATCAAGAGATGCAACAATAGCTCAGAGACTGATCTCTGTTGCCATGACAGATTTCCTGTGCTGGTTTCCCATTGGACTGTGTGGATTTCTGGCACTCGCTGGCATTCCAATCACCATGGAGATCAATGTGGCGCTAGCTATTTTCATTCTGCCCTTAAACTCCTCCCTGAATCCATTCCTGTACACATTCAACACCCTGGCTGAAAAGCGCAGACAGTCCAATGAGGCCAAGATTCTAACTTGGCTGGAATCCCACACTGAAGCAATCGCTGATTTCTAAATGTTTGCTTTAGATTATGTAATGTTAAGAAATGTAACTAGCGTTTTCTGTCGAGTACTTTGAAATGAGCACAACTGACTATTATAATTAGTGTCCAAAAGTATTCAACGCTGCTGCTCGTCGACACAAAAACTCATATCTACTAAACTTGTGATAACTAGGAACTGAATATTCCGTTGGTAAAATGTTAAAGAAAGGAAAAGGCGTGAAGTGAAAACGACATTAAAAGTTAAAGCATAAACAATGTTACATCACTGCGCACATTCATTAATTGTCCCCACTAAACTGTATCTTGAGTGCGGTTCAAAAGTCCATGATTTGGCAAAGCATCCCTGTATTTTGTATTTTGTTACTCAGTTAAAAAAACAAAAAAACGGGATGCCTGAGAGAAGCAAGTTGAGATGCATTTCAAAACTATACATTTGTTATGGACTGTGCTCATTTTCGTGCCATACTGCGCTTTCATTTCCAAAGATGTAGCATCACTTCAACATGCCCAAATAGAGAAAATAAAGCGAACTGTACAGGTGATCCTTAACTTTAGTTGATGAATGTTAGCTGAAGCACGATTCATATTTTGACAGTGACATTTCCTTTTTCTATAGTTCAAATTTTGTATTTCACTCTTCAGTTTCAGTTTATTGCGTCTTTTTTTCCTTTCATTGCGCGGTTTTTTTTTTTACAAATGTGGTTTAGTACAGTTGAAGTAAACCTTATTTTCATTGGACACATCCTTAATTGTTTGTTGCTGTTGTTGTTGTTGTTGTTGTTATTGTTGTTGTTGTTGCTGCTGGTTTTAGAAGCAGCAAAGGTGGCAATTCCAAGAGGCAGACGCAGAAATTACAAGCCCTACTGGATGCCTGATCTTGATACTCTTCAAGAGACCCTGAACGAAGCCAGGAACACAATGGATAGCTCTGCCACAGATGGCAATGTAGAGGCACACGACAGAGCGAAACCCTTGTTTACCAAAGACAAGTTGCAAGCAAGCAACCCAACAGAGTTGGCATGAGAAGACAGCCTCCATGAGCATGGAAGCTGATGTGGTGGCAGATTCAGCTGATGTGGTGGCAGATTCAGCTGATGTGGTGGCAGATTCAGCTGGTGTGGTGGCAGATTCAGCTGATGTGGTGGCAGATTCAGCTGATGTGGTGGCAGATTCAGTACCGTTGGAAAGGTCTTGTCACACCCCCACACATGCATAACAGTAAACACACACACACACACACACACACACACACACACACACACACACACACACACACACACACACACACACACACACACACTATCAAACATCCCCCCCCCCCCCCCCCCCCCCCCACACACACACACACAACACAATCAAACACCAACCCCCCACCACACACAAAATGACAAACACACACACACACACACACACACACACACACACACACACTATCAAACCCCCCTCCCCCTCCCCCCCCACACACAACACAATCAAACACCAACCCCCATCCCACACACACAAAATGACAAAACACACACACACACACACACACACACACACACACACACACACACACACACACACACACAGCAGTAAACACCCCCCCCCCCCCCCCCATACACTCGTTCATACAACCCCACACATGCATAACAGTAAACACACAAACACCACCACCCCCCATACACTCGTTCATACAACACACAATCAATCCCCCCAGACACACATCCACAACACACAAACACTTACAACACCCCCCCCCCCCTCCCCCGCCCCGCCCCTCTCCATGCTCACATAAGAGAAAAGGATTATGCTTACTTTCTGAGCAGATAGTAGTCCTTTTGACTTCTTGCTGAATTGTTGCCAGTTGCACACTTCACTTCATTCAGAGTCTTGCTGTATTCCGATTTTGGGAGGAGATTGTAATTTTTGCTGTTGTATTGTTTGAATAACTCCTCTGTATACTTTTTTTCAATTTCAGTGGCCATCTCTTTGCTCAGCAAACACCTCCTTGCATGTCAGAGCAAACTTCCTTGACTAGGAAAACCCCCAACTCATGCCAGTGTCCTGTTGAATGCCTTGGTGAAGTGTGTTCACATCCCAAGATCACACAGTCACTGATTCCTTTATCAAACCCTATTGA
>CM065680.1:97235373-97254578 GCA_017654935.2 Phymorhynchus buccinoides
ATGTTGTTATCCATGCACTTCACCATTAAAACTGATTTTATTGGCATCAAATAGATCAATAATTTATACAGATTTGCGAGTCAAGTGAAGATTTAGATCAGACGCTCAGAATGCTTTGATGGTAGCATTGGACAATCACATATAATATTTGTGTACACTTGAAGTTATTGATGTTGAAATACACAATAGCCTTTGGAGATGTTTTATTTTAGACCTCTTCAGAAAATTACTCCAAAAAGAAACAAATTTGAACGTAAATTATAAAAGTTCAAGGTCACGTGACCTTGTTGTTGTCTCTCTTGTTGCTTAGTTAGCACACACGTTTTGAGTTTCATTTATAAAGTCGCTCGTTTTAATATGACGTGTCTTTAAATTTAATAAGGCTGTGAAAAGCCAAAACAACTTACATTTTATTTTTTAAAAACCACACACACACAAAATGCTGCCAATATTAGAATGAGAGAGAGAGAGATATGTAGGCCTATGTGTGTGCGCGCGCGCGCGTGCATTTGTGAGTGTATGTGCACGCGTATCTGTGTGTGTGTGTGTGTGTGTGTGCGCGCGCGCGCGCGCGTGTGTGTGTGTGTGTGTGCACGCATGCTATATTCTTTGACATAAATTCTCAAATAGATCTAGATTCTTGATCATTGGACTAAACTAGATCAATCATCTTCTCGGAAGCATATTAATCTTTGTTACCACACACTATAGTCCCACACGCAGATGGTACAACATATCAGTTCACCCACATACTACCGGTCCCATAATTGTAGGAAAATCGGTATGTGGGACAAGTGATATAACTAGTATTGAGTGTGTGTCTGTGGTTGTGTGAGCCTGCGAGCTTGCATGCGTAAGTGCGTGCGTTCGCGCGCACGCACACATACACAGCCTACACACACGTACGCACGCACACGCATGCATAAACACACGCCCGTATACACACGCGCACGCATACACACACGCCAGTATACACACGCGCGCGCACACATAGCGCGTACATACGCACAAACACACACACATACACAAACACTCGCACATACACATACACGCGCGCGCATACACAAACATACAGAGAGAGAGAGAGAGAGAGAGAGAGAGAGAGAGAGAGAGAGAGAGAGAGAGAGAGAGAGAGAGAGAGAGAGAGAGAGAGAGAGATATTTCAGGGCCATTAATATAAAGGTTGAATGTTAATAATTATAATGTCCAATCTGCAACTTTGAATAGTAGAACACCGGGCTAATGAAGTAGGCCAACTGTTCAAGGGTGGGCCTACTTAATGATTCTGAAAAATGTACCCCCCACCACCCTCCATCTCTGTGTGTTTGTGTGGGTGTGTGCGTGTGTGTGGTGTGTGTGTGTGTGTGTGTGTGTGTGTGTGTGGTGTGTGTGTGTTGTGTGTGTAGTCGCGTGCACGCGTGCACCTCTCAATCTCTATTTATTATAAATGTGTTTATAGAGAAATGTGTTTATAGAGAAATGTGTTTATAGAGACAGAGACAAAGAATGGTTCATAAAAAAGACGGCAGAATTATTGCACTGTTTGTCAGTTCACTCAAATGCTTTATGTTAATCAAAAAGAAGAAAAAAGAGGGAGGGGGCAGTATGTGTTGTGAAAATCTTTGGCAAATAAAAATAATGGTATTTAGAACGGAAAATCTTCATTCTTCAAAATATATTTTAATAAGTCTGTAAGTTATCGCGGGATATCGCGAGAAAGCTATAGTTTATGTAGTGTTCAGTCAACAGACGCAGCGGACTTTGTCTTGCTCGCTGATATGTCTTCCTGTCTCTTTGTCTTTGACTTTGTCAGAAGATGGATGATGGGATAGTCTGTGACAAAGATGTAGGGAAAGTCTGTGAGAAAAAGAATGTCTGTGGGAAAGTCTGTGAGAAAGGTGTGGGAAGTCTGTGAGAAAGGTGGGGAATTCGAAAGTCTATGAGAAAGATGTGGGGAAAGTCTGTGAGAAAGAAAGTCTGTGAGAAAGATGGGGGAAGTCTGTGTGAGAAAGATGAGGATGGGGAAAGTCTGTGAGAAAGATGTGGGGAAAGTCTGTGAGAAAGATGTGGGGAAAGTCTGTGAGAAAGGGGGAAAGTCTGTGAGGAAGATGGGGGAAAGTCTGTGAGAAAGATGGTGGGAAAGTCTGTGATGGTGGGAAAGTCTGTGAGAAATGGGGAAAGTCTGTGAGGAAGATGGGGGGAAAGTCTGTGAGAAAGATGATCTGTGAGAAAATGGTGGGAAAGTCTGTGAGAAAGATGGGGAAAGTCTGTGAGGAAGATGGGGAAAGTCTGTGAGGAAGGGTGGGAAAAGTGAGAAATGGGGAAATCTGTGAGAAAGATGGGGGGAAAGTCTGATGATCTGTGAGAAAGATGGTGGGAAAGTCTGTGAGAAAGATGGGGGAAAGTCTGTGAGAAAGATGGGGGAAAGTCTGTGAGGAAGATGGGGGGAAAGTCTGTGAGAAAGATGGGGGGAAAAAGTCTGTGAGAAAGATGGTGGGAAAGTCTGTGAGAAAGATGGTGGGAAAGTCTGTGAGAAAGATGGGGAAAGTCTGTGAGAAAGATGGTGGGAAAGTCTGTGATGGGGGGAAAGTCTGTGAGAAAGATGGTGGGAAAGTCTGTGAGAAAGATGGGGAAAGTCTGTGAGAAAGATGGGGAAAGTCTGTGAGAAAGATGGTGGGAAAGTCTGTGAGAAAGATGGGGAAAGTCTGTGAGGAAGATGGGGGAAAGTGTGAGAAAGATGGGGAAAGTCTGTACGAAAGATTGAAAAAGTGAGAATATGGAAAAGTCTCTGAGAGTCTGTTGTCGTAGAGTGGCATAGAAGTAACGCGTTCGCCTCGTGCACAGTAAACCCGAGTTTGAAGCTGGGTACAGGGGATTTTTCCTCTTACTCTGCACTAGGCCTTATGGTCTGAACGTGGAGTATTTCGGATGAGACAATAAACCGAGGTCCTGTGTGCCCATGCACTTAGCACACTTTAAACCCAGTGGCAACGAAAAATTTGTCATTTGGTCAAAATGTACACACACACACACACACACACACACACACACACACACACACACACACACACACACACACACACACACACACACACACACACACACCTCCCTCCTCATAAGCACACAAACATTTCCTCTTCGGTAGAGGTTTACAAACAAACAAAAAGAAAGAAACAAAGATAAACCGTCGCCACGGGGCTAACGGTACATAATCTCAAGAAGTCTCTTTCTCTGCCCCCCACCCCATCAATCTCTGCCCTCCCCTTTCCCCCTCTTTTCTCTTCCTTTTGTCTGAGTAAACGTTTTTATTTTAATGCTGACACAGCCACATTCTGGGCTTCATAAAGATATCAAGATAACTAAATACTTTTTACAAAAAATGCTAACAAAAAATGCTACAGCCAACTATCCCGAAATGTCTCAATTTCGCTCACTTGCCGAGGGTAAGACAGAGCTAATCAGAATGATGTCATGAATATAATGACGTCATAAACATGACGTCATATTCATAAACGTGTATGTTAGCATCCAGAGGCAGTTACAACTGTGTGTTAAATGTCGTTTGTGTGGCCTTCATAGGTAGGCCGATAACGTTTTGATTACTTGTACATCTCTGTCACTAGCCTAGAAGAAGGGCGCTTGTGCATGCATGATTGTCAAAGGCAAACTAACCCCAAGGCTGCAGCATAAAGCTATAGCGCCTACTAAGCACTTTAAAAAGACCAAGGATCTCAATATCTCATTTTGATAAATCCATTTCAACAGCACAGCGTTGTGTTACTCAATAAGGAGGCGATTGATGGAAGGGCACAGATGGTCACCAAAGGCCAACTAGCCCCAAGGCTGCAGCACAGAGCTGTGCAGCTCCTCACTCACACTAAAAAAAAAGTCAGTAGAGTTCAAAATATCATTAGGAAAATTCCCTTTCTTCCATTTCTTCATTCATATAACCAATCACTTGATCAGAGGCAAGACAGTCGTTTTCGGGACATAGATAGCTGAAAAAGGCCAACTAGCCAAAAGGCTGCAGCACAGAACAACACAATACATTCTGAGCAATTTAACGAGTCCACTAACCTCAAGATCTCGTTTTGCCAATTCCATCGATATCAAATAGCTTTCTGTCACTTGATTAGAAGCAAAGTTATTGCAGTTTGAATATTTGCTGGGATTTCCAAACATTGCGTTATGCAAAAGTATACTTGAAAATCGATATTTTCCGTATCTTTGGCATCCGATTTTACGAAAACATAAATAATGTTAATGACTGAAAAAATCTCATGCATTGTACAGGTTGGTAAGAAACTGTACCATTCATTTAAAGTGTTTTTGTGAGGCATAAATATGTTTTATGGCTCGGCAAATATGGCACCCCACCCAATTTTCAAGGGTACGTAAAATGACCCCTAAAATTTAAATATTAAAAAAATCGTAACTCGAAAACTAACAATAGCACAAACACGTTTTTGGTATCTTTGTAATCAGGATAAAAAGTTCTATCACACTATGCTAAAGGCTAGTTGCGAAGTCAGCTTTCAAAAATCCGTTTGGAACAGCTACAGTAATATGTGACGTTCCGGTACAAATTGTCACCCCAGGTGACAATTTGTACCGGGGCGACAATTTGTACCGCAAGGTCGTGACGGTGACAATTTGTACCGCAACACCAAAACCTGGTCATAAAGTCATTACGGATAGAGCTTTCGATTTTGTTACGTCATAGGAACACAAAATCAGAAATAGGCATCCCACTTAAGCGTGGTCTTGTCGAACATCTCGCTTCAAACAACAAATTATTTCAATTCCAGCTTCAGATGAGTTGGAGACTAATAAGATATAGGCCGTGTACACATATGCGGAGAGTCCGTGCGGAAACCCGTGCGCAATCCGTAAATAAGTAAAAGAAAGAAGGGACACGATTTGCGCACGTGTCCGAATTTCCCCTAATCCGTAAATGTTCTTTCACTTACTTCTGGGTTTCTGTACGGATCTTATGCGTCTAATGTGTACACGGCCATAGTCCAAAAAGCAATCAACAAAAGCGTAATTTTTACGCTGAGAGCTGATTTGAAACGATTTTTCAGCCAAAAGAGCCCCACCGTTTAACAAAGCTTTCGCGTCCTGTGCTCATTTTCCCAGCATGCCACTAGGAAGCAGGTACCAAGCTTAAAAGCTGACGTCCCCTTGCACTAACTTTCGGATGAGACGATAAACCAAGGTCACGTGTGCCCATGTACTTAGCACACGTTAAACCCAGCGGCAACGAAAAAGTTGTCATTTGGTCAAAATGTACCCCCCTCCCTTCCTTCCTCATCAGTCACACAAAAATTGAATGCAAATAGGAAACAATGGGTGGCGCGCCTCTGGCTGCGACGCGCTCTCTGGGTGGGAGCAGCCCGAATTTCACAGAGACGCCTCTGTGACTATAAAGTGCCAAATACCTGGTACCAAATAAAAGCCTTAATAGTACATTCCATCTTCTCTCGAAATTTTCATTCATCAACGTTATGACTATTTCATATTATTAATGCGGTTTATATATGCGTAATGGGTTTTTTCAGTGCTGTTGCATTTCTACCCAATATGAATATTTGTTTTGTTTGTTTGTTTGTTATTGTTGTTTTTGCTTTGGGAGATAATGAAGTAAGCTTGATTTGAATTCGCTCGACGTGAAGACTGCATGGTAGGGAAATAAAGCTTTCACATGTTGTGCTGTTTCTTCAGCATTACCCCGCACCTTGGATTTCGACGTTTGAATGTTGCATTATGTGTGTGCATTATAATACGTTATCTTTCTGTGCCCCAGGCGGGTATGACATAACACACTCCACTTGCTTTGGATAACGTTACACTCGCGTGACGCGTGCATGGCAGCGAATGGGTTAACGAAGTTTCCATACCTTGTGTTGTTTCTCCAGCACGATGTTAAGGGGGTAGATGAAAGGGTTAAGGAAGCTTCCTTGTGCTGTTTCTCCAGCACGATGTTAAGGGGGTAGATGAAAGGGTGAAGGAAGCTTCCTTGTGCTGTTTCTCCAGCACGATGTTAAGGGGGTAGATGAAAGGGTTAAGAAAGTTTCCTTGCCTTGTGCTGTTTCTCCAGCACGATGTTGACAGTGTAGATAAAGGGTTAAGGAAGTTTCCTTCCTTGTGCTGTTTCTCCAGCATGATGTTGACGGTGTAGATAAAGGGTTAAGAAAGTTTCCTTGTGCTGTTTCTCCAGCATGATGTTGACAGTGTAGATAAAGGGTTAAGGAAGTTTCCTTGTGCTGTTTCTCCAGCATGATGTTGACGGTGTAGATAAAGGGTTAAGAAAGTTTCCTTGTGCTGTTTCTCCAGCATGATGTTGACAGTGTAGATAAAGGGTTAAGGAAGTTTCCTTGTGCTGTTTCTCCAGCAATGATGTTGACAGTGTAGATAAAGGGTTAAGGAAGTTTCCTTGTGCTGTTTCTCCAGCATGATGTTGACGGTGTAGATAAAGGGTTAAGGAAGTTTTCCTTGTGCTGTTTCTCCAGCATGATGTTGACGGTGTAGATAAAGGGTTAAGAAAGTTTCCTTGTGCTGTTTTTCCAGCATGATGTTGACGGTGTAGATGAAAGGGTTAAGGAAGTTTCCGTGCCTTGTGCTGTTTCTTGACGTTGACGGTGTAGATGAAAGGGTTAAGGAAGTTTCCGTGCCTTCTGTTGTTTCTCCAACATTACGTTGACGGTGTAGATGAAAGGGTTAACGAAGTTTCCGTGCCTTCTGTTGTTTCTCCAACATTATGTTGACGGTGTAGATGAAAGGGTTAAGGAAGTTTCCGTGCCTTCTGTTGTTTCTCCAACATTACGTTGACGGTGTAGATGAAAGGGTTAAGGAAGTTTCCGTGCCTTCTGTTGTTTCTCCCACATTACGTTGACGGTGTAGATGAAAGGGTTAAGGAAGTTTCCGTGCCTTCTGTTGTTTCTCCCACATTACGTTGACGGTGTAGATGAAAGGGTTAACGAAGTTTCCGTGCCTTTTGTTGTTTCTCCAACATTATGTTGACGGTGTAGATGAAAGGGTAAAGGAAGCTTCCGTGCCTTCTGTTGTTTCTCCAACATTATGTTGACGGTGTAGATGAAAGGGTTAACGAAGTTTCCGTGCCTTCTGTTGTTTCTCCAACATTATGTTGACGGTGTAGATGAAAGGGTTGAGCGTGGAGTTGAGGGGCAGCACCAGGATGGCCATGGCCACGTTCACCTCCCCAGGGATGGGCACCTCCACCGAGGCCAGCACACCGCACAGCCCGATGGGAAACCAGCACAGGAAGTCCGTCATGGCGACGGTCAGCAGGCGTCTGGCCACCGTGAACTCCTTGGACTTGGCGCTGGGTCCGGCCTTGGTCCCCCCCACGCCCTGGTCAGACATGGAGTTGGCCCTGACTGACCAGAAGATGAGGGACTGGCCCACGGCGATCAGAATAAAGAGGACCAGGTTGAAGACGATCATGATGCCGAAGGAGTAGGCTTGGCCGGGGAACTCGGCCCGGGTGATGGGCAGCGGGATGCAGATGCCCGTCTGGCGGTAGTACTCCCAGTGAGACGTCACAGGCAGCAGAGGGATGGAAGCCAGGATCAAGCTGCAGCCCCAGATAAGGGCGCAGGCTACGTGAGCTGTAGGTGCTCTGAACCTGACCTGGCTGAAGGGGAAGCGAATCACCAGAAACCTGTCCAGAGTGATGAGGAAAATGAGGAAAGCTGACACCTCGCACGACACGAAGGATAAAAAACCAGTGAAACTGCACATGGTGCTGCTCTTCCATTCCTCCTCTTTCCAGACATACACCCCTCCGTACATCCGATCCGCCATGCCAACAAGGGCGAGATACACTCCCATCAAGAAGTCAGAGAAACACAGATGGAGGACAAAAACAGGGAACCCTGTCTTCGACTTCTCGGCCAAAAAACACCATCGGTAAATAAACGTGCATAGATTACCCACAATTCCCAGTCCTCCAAGCACTGCAATGGCCCACCGGTATACATTGGAGCTTAGCAAATCACTGCAGGATGAAATTTCGTCTTTTGGGGCGATACACTCGCCTTTGAATAAGGAAGGTAAGAAACTGCTGCAGCAAAGCTTGAAGTTGTCTGAAAAGACGTGTTCCAGCTGATCCATGCCTTTCATGAAATGTGCACTAAAGTTAGTCACGAGGTTTCCGCGCAAGTCTAGGAATCGAATACTAGAAGGAACATCTTGTCCTTGTATGGTCTTGATTCTACCCCGTGACAAATCAAGTATCTCCAGCTTAGGGAGCAAAGCGGTCAGTCTGTCCAAATTAGTCGAGGTTATCTGTGTTTGTGATACGTTGAGGACGAGAAGGGAAGGCATAGGCATGAGCCTTGCATCAAAGAAAACCCTGACTATGGGATTACCAGCCAATTGCAGTCTTCTCAAATGAAGCATCTGCGCGAAATGCTTGACAAGGATCTGCTGCAGGAGATTGTCACTGAGGTCCAGACTGTGAAGGTTGGCTAAGGCAAAGTCCGTTAAATTGCCCCAGTTGCATGCTTGTACGCTCAGGTGTATCAACAGCGCGTTGTTCACGACGTCACCTTGAAGGAGTCCACTGCCTCTGGCATCCAGGTAACGCAGGTGAGGGAAAGAACTGACCTGGAAAGTTCTGTTACACAGGAAGGTCCAGTGATAGCACGTGCAGAATTCGGGACACTTCGGGATATGACATAGATTCTCATCGTCATGTTCGGGACAGTGGAAAATGCCGTCGCACAAATGATCCGCCAGCAGACACGGCGTTTTGTCTTTCCCACGACATCGGTAAAGGCCGGTGCACGTGCGGTCCGCACAACCACTTTCGTCTTCGTGACCAGGGCAGTCGATGACGTCATTACAAATGACGTAGACAGGCAGACAGTAACCGTCACCGGGGCACTGGAAGTGGCCCTCAGGACATTCGTTGACGCTTTCTGCTAGAGGTATGACCGTGAATGATCCATTGAAGTCAAAATGCACCACAGCCGGAGGTGGAACATTATGGGGTCCAGCTTCATTATATTCAGATGGGAACGTTTTGTTGTCATACCAGTCACACTGAGGGAAAAATGAAGCAACAATTAAGCCCTGATTTTCAAGGAACCATTTTACAGTGTTCCAAAATATTACTTTGTAATTGGCCTGACTTTAAATGCCTCCTTGCATGCTGCAGAATTCTACACATTGCTTTGCTATCGCCCTGACCTTTAAGGAATCGTTAATTGTTACAGTACTTCACAATTTTGTTTAATATTGAGTATAGCTTAGGTTCAAGAAATCGTTTCATGTTACAGTAAGTGAAGACGTTAGCTGACTATATCCCTAACTCTACAGGGATCAATGTATGTTACAGCAGGTCTACAATCAATTGGCTATTGCCCGGACTTTAAAGGGAACATTACGTGTTGCAGTATGTATATGTTTCGCCCAATCCGTGAAATTGCCCATTTCATGAAAAACACTTTTTCTTCATTAACACACAGAGATCAAGAATTGGTTCAAACGAACGAGAAATCACACCGTAGATTAGGTTAAAAATTATTTTATTCAGACGTAATTTGATAAAACGTTTGATACAGCATGTGAATCAGGCATGTTCCAGAGTAGCATTTGATAGAGTTGAGGGGCAGACCGAGGCAAATACAATGTAGAAAAGCGTGCTGCTGTTGAATCAACCTTTATCAATACCTGCGTGAATGGGAATTGAAAAATGTGATATACATGGTCCATTAAAATTATTTTCATGAATTGGGAAAAGCGTTTTGCCCATTTCATGAAATAGACAATTTCACAGATTGAGCGTAACATTAACAAGGTAGTTGACTATTGCCCTGACTTTAAAGGAATCTTTGTGCGTTGCAGTATCTTACAAATCAGTGGACGAAGGCCGTGGGTTTAAAGGAACCATTGTGCGTTGCAGTATCTTACAAATCAGTGGACGAAGGCCGTGGGTTTAAAGGAATCTTTGTGCGTTACAGTATCTTACAAATCAGTGGACGAAGGCCGTGGGTTTAAAGGAATCTTTGTGCGTTGCAGTATCTTACAAATCAGTGGACGAAGGCCGTGGGTTTAAAGGAATCATTGTGCGTTACAGTATCTTACAAATCAGTGGACGAAGGCCGTGGGTTTAAAGGAATCTTTGTGCGTTGCAGTATCTTACAAATCAGTGGACGAAGGCCGTGGGTTTAAAGGAATCTTTGTGCGTTGCAGTATCTTACAAATCAGTGGACGAAGGCCGTGGGTTTAAAGGAATCTTTGTGCGTTGCAGTATCTTACAAATCAGTGGACGAAGGCCGTGGGTTTAAAGGAATCTTTGTGCGTTACAGTATCTTACAAATCAGTGGACGAAGGCCGTGGGTTTAAAGGAATCTTTGTGCGTTGCAGTATCTTACAAATCAGTGGACGAAGGCCGTGGGTTTAAAGGAATCTTTGTGCGTTGCAGTATCTTACAAATCAGTGGACGAAGGCCGTGGGTTTAAAGGAATCTTTGTGCGTTGCAGTATCTTACAAATCAGTGGACGAAGGCCGTGGGTTTAAAGGAACCTTTGTGCGTTGCAGTATCTTACAAATCAGTGGACGAAGGCCGTGGGTTTAAAGGAATCTTTGTGCGTTGCAGTATCTTACAAATCAGTGGACGAAGGCCGTGGGTTTAAAGGAATCATTGTGCGTTACAGTATCTTACAAATCAGTGGACGAAGGCCGTGGGTTTAAAGGAATCTTTGTGCGTTGCAGTATCTTACAAATCAGTGGACGAAGGCCGTGGGTTTAAAGGAATCATTGTGCGTTGCAGTATCTTACAAATCAGTGGACGAAGGCCGTGGGTTTAAAGGAATCATTGTGCGTTACAGTATCTTACAAATCAGTGGACGAAGGCCGTGGGTTTAAATGAATCATTGTGCGTTACAGTATCTTACAAATCAGTGGACGAAGGCCGTTGGTTTAAAGGAATCTTTGTGCGTTGCAGTATCCTACAAATCAGTGGACGAAGGCCGTGGCTTTAAAGGAATCATTGTGCGTTACAGTATCCTACAAATCAGTGGACGAATCATTGTGCGTTGCAGTATCTTACAAATCAGGCCGTGGGTTTAAAGGAATCTTTGTGCGTTACAGTATCTTACAAATCAGTGGACGAAGGCCGTGGGTTTAAAGGAATCTTTGTGCGTTGCAGTATCTTACAAATCAGTGGACGAAGGCCGTGGGTTTAAAGGAATCATTGTGCGTTACAGTATCTTACAAATCAGTGGACGAAGGCCGTTGGTTTAAAGGAATCATTGTGCGTTACAGTATCTTACAAATCAGTGGACGAAGGCCGTGGGTTTAAAGGAATCTTTGTGCGTTACAGTATCTTACAAATCAGTGGACGAAGGCCGTGGGTTTAAAGGAATCTTTGTGCGTTACAGTATCTTACAAATCAGTGGACGAAGGCCGTTGGTTTAAAGGAACCATTGTGCGTTACAGTATCTTACAAATCAGTGGACGAAGGCCGTGGGTTTAAAGGAAACCTTGTGTGTTGCAGTATCTTACAAATCAGTGGACGAAGGCCGTGGGTTTAAAGGAATCATTGTGTGTTGCAGTATCTTACAAATCAGTGGACGAAGGCCGTGGGTTTAAAGGAATCATTGTGCGTTACAGTATCTTACAAATCAGTGGACGAAGGCCGTGGGTTTAAAGGAATCATTGTGCGTTACAGTATCTTACAAATCAGTGGACGAAGGCCGTGGGTTTAAAGGAATCATTGTGCGTTGCAGTATCTTACAAATCAGTGGACGAAGGCCGTGGGTTTAAAGGAATCATTGTGCGTTGCAGTATCTTACAAATCAGTGGACGAAGGCCGTGGGTTTAAAGGAATCATTGTGCGTTGCAGTATCTTACAAATCAGTGGACGAAGGCCGTGGGTTTAAAGGAATCATTGTGCGTTACAGTATCTTACAAATCAGTGGACGAAGGCCGTGGGTTTAAAGGAATCATTGTGCGTTACAGTATCTTACAAATCAGTGGACGAAGGCCGTTGGTTTAAAGGAATCATTGTGCGTTGCAGTATCTTACAAATCAGTGGACGAAGGCCGTGGGTTTAAAGGAATCATTGTTGTGTTGCAGTATCTTACAAATCAGTGGACGAAGGCCGTGGGTTTAAAGGAATCATTGCATTAGTTGTAGTCACCGAGTCTGCAATTTAGGTCACTATATTCCTGAATAAACCATTCCTTCCTTTTAGTGCATGGGAACAACAGACACAGTGGAAGTTTTGCATACATTGGGGTTTTGTTTTTACAAGATGGAGCAAAGATTGCTAGTCAATACACAGAAAACAGAATTTGAGACATCCTGTCTAGTTGTTTTTTACTTCATTTAAAAAAAAAAGCCATTTGAAGTTTGACATTCGAGATAGTTAATTTGCAGAAATCGAACACAGACGGCAGAATTGTGCATATTTGCTTCTATTGACTTGATTCAAAACGATTAAACAAGAAAAGGAATCAGTCAAAATTGTCTGCCGTGTTGTGGATAATGGTAGAATACATAAAATAGACACGAATGTGCCCTAAATATGAAATTGGTAGGGGTGGTGGGGTGTTGACGATGGTTGGCTTCTGAGCGACTTATGCCTGTTTGTCCCATGCAACATCACTGAAATGTGTGATGGTTTGTTCGTAAGACCACGCTAACACCTCAACAAACAAGATGCTTACCTTGTATAACTCACCAGTTTCGCAGATTGAATTCGGAAACTGACAAAACTTCTCATCATTGCCATCCGAACAATCTGCACAAAAATCACACACCAGACTGTAGGCTATGAACTCCCCGGAAGGGCAATAAAAGTACGGCTCCGAAGGGCCCTGCGGCATGGAGCAGCGGGCATTGTACCAGTGCTGGTGGGCATCCAACGACCTGCATGCCACATCAAACGGAATGAGTGCGTCAGTACACCACACACTAGGTCAGACAGAAACCCAGACTGTTTTTCATTATTAAAAACAAAACAAAAAACACTAAACGTTCACAACAAATGTTCATCTTAGCAGTTCACAGAAACGAAAATATGATAGAAAAAGAGAAAAAAAAGAGAGAGAGAGAGAGAGAGAGAGAGAGAGAGAGAGAGAGAGAGAGAGAGAGAGAGAGAGAGAGAGAGAGAGAGAGAGAGAGAGAGGGGAGGGTAGAGAGAGAGAGAGAGAGGGGGGGGGGGAGAGAGAGAGAGAAAGAGAGAGAGAGCGCGCGCGCGCGCAGAGAGAGAGAGAGAGAGAGAGAGAGAGAGAGAGAGAGAGAGAGAGAGAGAGAGAGAGAGAGAGAGAGAGAGAGAGAGAGAATTACAAAAAAGCAGGACCGCCTTTTTAAAAAAACAAAGAAAAAAACCAAGGGCATCGCCTTTGCCGGCTACGCCCTGTACCTGCTCCACCCTGTACCTCCCTTGCCCCTCACATGTTAGGCACCCGTCCTCTTTGTGTCCTTTGGGTGATACACCTGCACACCCTTGACAGGCGTGCAAATAGTTTTCCGGGATGCACACCCTTAATTGGTGGGGTGTGCTCCCTTAACACTGAGACATGTGTGCCGCTCGGAGACATTTAAGCCCCACGTGGCACATTTTGTACTACGATGTCTTTTACTTTTAGTATTAGACCCCCTCCTTTACCGGGATGCACACCCTTAATTCGTGGGGGGTGTACACCCTTAATCAATGGGGTGTGCACCCTTAACTCGGCGACATGTCTGCCACTCAGCAACATTGAAATCCCACGTGGCATAATCTGTACTGCAATGTCTTCTACTCTTCTTTTTACACACCCACACACAATTTGGAGTGATTCTATGCAGTATTTCACGAGATATAGAAGGGTGAAGAAAAACGGAAACATGTCTGCCGTTCGGCGACATTGCATTTCTGAGGGATAATTTATGTATGAGTGTGTGGCACTGTTAGTATCACATCCTGACACACACTTTCAAAGGATTATGTCTTCTAGTTCTCCAGATACAGCTTGGACAAGAAATATATAGCGCAAAGAAGGACATTTCGGTCAAGGTTAGCATGGCGATAATGTATGCTCGGATGTTTTCTACTCTAGGTTATACAGTACCACAAACAATCTGAAGCGCATCTGTCAAGTACACATGTGGAAAATATGGCTTAAAACCCAATTTTTAGACCCCTACCACTTTCAAGGCCTACCGATCTCCCCGACCTTGACATTGACTTGATGAGTATGCCATCCTCAGAACGGCCATAAGCCAAAGTACCTACATGCCAAATGTGAAGACTCTAAGACCAACGGTGTGGGAGTTATGGCCCCTTAAAGATTTTCGGTTTTCAAGGTCATACGCCAAGGTCAAGGACACGACGGCGATAATTTATGCGCGGATGCCTTCCTCTCATGGTGACACACCACTACACCAAATTTGAAGAGATTCGGTCAAGCGGTTCGAGAGATATCCTTGGGACAGACAGAAGAGAAAAAAAGGAGAAAAAAAGAAGAAACATATATGAACGAAAACATACTCCTGTGCGATCGTAGATCGGCAAAGGACAACAACCAAAAACAGGGGGGGGGGGGGGGGAGGGAGAAAAAATGAAATAAAAGAAGAAAAGAAAAGAAAAAGATACGAGAAATAAATGAAAGAAAAGAAAGAAACAACAAAAGACAAGGGTATCGCCGAGCGGTAGATATGTCCTTTGCCGGTTACGCCCTGTACATGCCCCGCCCTGTACACCTCCCTTACCTGTACCATAAGCCAAAGTACCTCCATGTCAAGTTTCAAGACGTTAGGACCTACGGTGTGGAAGTTATGTCCCCTTCAAGATTTTCGGTTTTCAAGGTCATACGCCAAAGTCAAGGTCACGACGGCGATACTTTCCTCTCATGGTGACACACCACTACACAAAATTTGAAGTGATTCGGTCAAGCGGTTCGGGAGATATCCTTGGGACAGACAGAAAAGAAAAAGAAAAGAAAAGAAAAAAACCAAGGGCATCGCCGAGTGGCAGATATGTCCTTTGCCGGTTACGTGCAAGTACGCCTGTATCTCCCTTCCCCCTTCATATCTTCGGTCCCCGTTCTCCTTGTGACCTTTGGGTGATGTACCTACACACCCTTGACTGGGTGCAAGTCGTTTTCCGGGATGCACACCCTTAATTGGTGGGGTGCACACTCTTAAAGACCCACCACGTCACGTGTCAAAATCACGGTTTCCACATGTTTTCCCTCTTATAGCTGGTAAGGAATCTTAAGAAATCTTCCAAGCATAAGAGGGAATGGGACACTGAGACATGTCTGCCACTCGGCGACATTTAAGCCCCACGTGGCACATTTTGTGCTAGGATGTCTTTTACGTTTAGTATTAGACCCCCTCCTTTACCGGGATGTACACCCTTAATTAGTGGGGTGAACTCCCTTATTGGGGTGTACACCCTTAACTCGGAGACATGTCTGCCGCTCGGCGACATTAAAATCCCACGTGGCATAATTTGTACTGCAATGTCTTCTACTCTTCTTTTTACACCCCCTCACAAAATTTAGAGTGATTCTATACAGTATTTCACGAGATATAGGAGGGTGAAGAAAAACGGAGACATGTCTGCCGCTCGGCGACATTGTATTTCCGAGGGATAATTTACATACGAATGTGCTATACTCTTAGAGCCACATCCTCACACAAACTTTGAAGGGCTTCTGTCTTCTAGTTCACGAGATACAGCTTGAAGAAGAAATATATAGCGCAAAGAAGGAAATTTTGGTTTTCAAGGTCACACTTCAAGGTCAAGGTCAGCATGGCGATAATTTATGCTCGGATGTTTTCTACTCTAGGTTATACAGTACCACACACAATCTGAAGCGCTTCTGTCAAGTACAAATGTGGTAAATATGTTTTAAAACCCAATTAATTTTGTAGACCCCTACCACTTTCAAGGCCTACCGATCTCACGGACCTTGATCGGTATGCCATCATCAGAACGGGCATAAGCCAAAGTACCTACGTGCCAAATGTGAAGACTCTAAGACCAACGGTGTGGAAGTTATGGCCCCTTACAGATTTTCGGTTTTCAAGGTGATACGCCAAGGTCAAGGTCAGCACGGTGACACGTTTTGCGCGGATGCCTTCCTCTCATGGTGACACACCGCCACACAAAATTTGAAGCGATTCGGTCAAGCGGTTCGGGAGATATCCTTGCGATAGACAGAAAAAGAAAAAAGAAAAAAAACAAGGGCATCGCCGGGCCTTTGCCGGGCCTTTGCCGGTACATGCCCCGCCCTGTACCTCCCTTCCCCGTCACATCTTAGGTCCCCGTTCTCCCTGTGACCTTTAGGTGATGTACCTACACACCCTTGACTGGGTGCAAATCGTTTTCCGGGATGCATACCCTTAATTGGTGGGGTGCACACCCTTAACACTGAGACATGTCTGCTGCTCGGCGACATTTAAGCCCCACGTGGCACATTTTGTGCTAGGATGTCTTTTACTTTTAGTGTTAGATCCCCTCCTTTACCGGGATGAACACCCTTAATTAGTGGGGTGTACACCCTTAATTGGGGTGTACACCCTTAACTCGGAGACATATCTGCCGCTCGGCGACATTAAAATCCCACGTGGCATAATTTGTACTGCAATGTCTTCTACTCTTCTTTTTACACTCCCACACAAAATTTGGAGTGATTCTATACAGTATTTCACGAGATATAGGAGGGTGAAGAAAAACGGAAACATGTCTGCCGCTCGGCGACATTGTATTTCCAAGGGATAATAATAATATATACGTATGTATTATACTCTTAGTGTCACATCCTCACACAAAATTTGAAGGGATTCTGTCTTCTAGTTCACGAGATACAGCTTGGACAAGAAATATATAGCGCAAAGAAGGAAATTTCGGTTTTCAAGGTCACACTTCAAAGTCAAGATCAGTATGGCGATAATCATTGCTTGGATGTTTTCTACTCTAGGTTATACAGTGCCACACACAATCTGAAGCGCTTCTGTCAAGTACAAATGTGGAAAATATGGCTTAAAACCCAATTTGTAGACCCCTACCACATTCAAGGCCTACCGATCTCCCGGACGTTGACCTTGACCTTGATCGGTATGCCATCAACAGAACGACCATAAGCCAAAGTACCTACATGCCAAATTTGAAGACTCTAAGACCAACGGTGTGGAAGTTATGGCCCCTTACATTTTTCGGTTTTCAAGGTGATACGCCAAGGTCAAGGTCAGCACGGTGAAAAGTGTTGCGCGGATGCCTTCCTCTCATGGTGACACACCACCACACAAAATTTGAAGCGATTCGGTCAAGCGGCTCGGGAGATATCCTTGGGATAGACAGAAAAAGAAAAACAACAAGGGCACCGCCGGGCGGCAGATATGTCCTTTGCCGGTTACGTCCTGTACATGCCCCGCCCTGTACCTCCCTTCCCCCTCACATCTTAGGTCCCCGTCCTCCTTGTGACCTTTGGGTGAAGCACCTACACACCCTTGACTGGGTGCAAATCGTTTTCCGGGATGCACACCCTTAATTGGTGGGGTGCAACACCCTTAACACTGAGACATGTCTGCCACTCGGCGACATTTAAGCCCCACGTGGCACATTTTGTGCTAGGATGTCTTTTGCGTTTAGTATTAGACCCCCTCCTTTACCGGGATGTACACCCTTAATTAGTGGTGTTACACCCATAATGGGGTGTACACCCTTAATTCGGAGACGTGTCTGCCGCTCGGCGACATTAAAATCCCACGTGGCATAATTTGTACTGCAATGTCTTCTACTCTTCTTTTTACACCCCCACACAACATTTAGAGTGATTCTATACAGTATTTCACGAGACATAGGAGGCTGAAGAAAAACGGAAACATATATTCGAGGGATAATTTATATACGAATGTATTATACTCTTAGTGTCACATCCTGACACAAAATTTGAAGGGATTCTGTCTTCTAGTTCATGAGATACAGCTTCGACATGAAATATATAGCGCAAAGAAGGAACTTTCGGTTTTTTACGGTCACACTTCAAGGTCAAGGTCAGCATGGCGATAATGTATGCTGAAAAACTCAATTTTTAGACCCCTACCACTTTCAAGGCCTACCGATCTCCCTGACATTGACCTTGACCTTGATCGGTATGCCATCATCAGAACGGCCATAAGCCAAAGTACCTACATGCCAAGTTTGAAGTATCTAAGACCAACGGTGTGGAAGTTATAGCCCCTTAAAGATTTTCGGTTTTCAAGGTCACGACGGCGATAATTTATAGGCGGATGCCTTCCTCTCATGTTGACACGCCACCACACAAAATTGGAACCGATTCGGTCAACCGGTGCAGGAGATATCCTTGGGACAGAAAAACCCAATTTTTAGATATAGACCCCTACCACTTTCAAGGCGTACCGATCTCCCTGACCTTGACCTTAACCTTGATCAGTATGCCACCATCAGAACGGGCATAAGCCAAAATACCTCCATGCCAAGTTTCAAGACTCTAGGTCAAGCGGTGTGGGAGATATCCTTGGGACAGACAGAAAAAAAAAGGAAAAAAAGAAACATACTCCTTTGCGATCGTAGACGGGCAAAGGACAAAAACAAACAACAACAAAAAAGTTACATACACGAACGAAAACATACTCCTTTGCGATCGTAGATCGGCAAAGGACAAAAACAAAAAAAGTTACAAACACGAGCGAAAACATACTCCTTTGCAATCGTAGATCGGCAAAGGACAAAGAAACATACACGAACGAAAACATACTCCTTTGCGATGGTAGATCGGCAAAGGAAAAAAGCAATGACCTGCAGGCACTGCGGGAATCACAAGCGGATTGTTGGTGCGTCCAGTGGCCCAGAGGACAAGCGGTGAGTGGAACGGGCCATGACACGGAGCGTGGAGAGTTGCGGATTGTGAGGGTGTGACTGTTGTTGCTAGAGTCTGACGAAGAGGGCAGCTCACACAAAAAGCCAATGAAATGCCGCCACTTGATATCATGACGTTCAACCTTACACGGATGGAAGATGAAGAAGGCTTCTCTTTGGAACGATGCGTTCATGTAGAAAGCGACACTTCCGCTGTTCCATTTCAAAGCACGGGAATACCTGGGTTGGAAATCAACGAAAAATATCACCAATGAACTCCATGCATCATGAATGTCCACACATGAGCGATTGCGTGCACGCACACACGCGCGTACGCACGTACGCACGTGCAATG
>CM065680.1:97255078-97277578 GCA_017654935.2 Phymorhynchus buccinoides
TTTGTTTTTTAAAGGAACACAGAATATTTTATAACGTTAACTTGGTTCTGAAGTTCACAAATTCATACATTAGATACAGAAAAGTTTCAACAATTCGGCATTTAAAATGCAACAACTTTTTGGTCCTACAGAGTTGTGCGGAGTGGGATGTTTGGCTTGTGCTAGCGCTGTTGTCTTTTTCTGTTTATTTGTTTTTTTTTTTTAATTCATCTGTCCTGCATAGCTCACCACCATCTTGATGGTGATCGTTGGTCTATAGGATTTATCTTTTAACTACATCCCTCCTCTTGGAGGACATCCTGACCGGCAGATCCCTAGGATGGCTTCCAACGTTTTGCCTCCACCATAGCATACTACTATTTCATACTACTACATACGTTCATATATTATGCGTGTCTGGGTGCGTTATGGCTTAAGTGCATATTTGAGTGTAACATTACAGGAGAGATGCTAAATTAGAACAAAGTTAAAACAAAACCCCAGAATTAAAATATTATAAAATCAAAACGCAAACATTCTAAGAAACAACTATTATAGAAACGAGGCAACTGAACTTAACGTTAAATTTTGAACAAAATTCAAAAGAAATACAGCATCTTGGAATATACATTTGGAATAATCTTTTCTGAATTCCGAAAGGGCAGATTCAAAATAAGGGGAATAATATAGAAAGTGTGTTGTTGTACAAAGCTTATCAATAGCACCGCATACTTATTGAAGATTTTTTATGAATTTAGTTGTAAAATCATTTAACTTAAGTCTGTAAAGTAGTGAAAACAAATTTTGGGCAGCGTCTCTTGGGTGTTTATTTACATTTCTATTAAGAAATACATAATTAACTAAGGAATCTCTTTTCTGAGACTTCCATAAAGCGTTCAAAAGAAGCTATTTGTAAGAGAGAATAATTTTCTTGCAAGCTCCAGGGAATATGAACAAACGTGGAATTGACTGATTGTTTTGCTCCTGCCCGAGCAGTACCATCAGCCCATTTATTTACAGATGTCGAGCAATGAGATGGAATTCAACACAAATCAACTGTGATGCCTCTTAGTATAAGGATATGAATAATTATTTTAATTTCTGTAATGATTTCAGCCCGATTGTTTTGGACTTGTTGATTCTAAAGCTTAAAGAACTGATTTAGAATATACAGAAACAAGAACACCAAAGAAGTTGAATGGAACAAAGAGGTAAAACACCTGCTTCATGGTAAGTTCCTAAGGTCGAACCATGAAAAGGAACACCAAGGGTTAATCTACATGCTTTACAATCTATGCTTTGGAGTTTTTTCAGTCATAGCAGTGAATGGTGATTTCTTTCGCGGAACGCAAAATGAGTCCCCTATTTCAATCACGTTTTTGATTATCTTCCGACGCCTACATCTTTTTACATTTTCTAGTGAGATTAAGAAATACAAAAATACACATGATGCATTGATTCTCAAAGCTCATGCTATTTGTTTTAGGTAGATTTAGCGAAGGGACATGACTAATGATCGACCAAAATATATTTTTAAAAATACTTACTTAATTCAGTACGCAGACGACATTTGTTTATGGTTTATGATTGGATGCTACTTTAAAAAACAAAACATCAAAAAGGTCTCTAAACTATATAAGAAGAAGATATCAAAACGATATAGATAACATTGCTAATTTTATGTCTGAAAACTGTTTATGTCTTTCTCCTGAAAAATCTCATATGATTCTATTCGACGCAGAATGCCCTCGATCTTCAAAGCTAAATAACACCACACTAAATTATGCTACAAATATTACATTTCTTGGCGTATATATTACATCTAAGCTTTCTTCGAATCTACATTTCAAACATGCTGTAAATCAAGCAAGAAAATCACTTAACCTTCTTAAAGTTATCAATAAACAAAGTTGGGGCCAAGACACACAAACCTTAATTCGTTAGAGGTCTTTCGTAATGCTCCAAAATAGTGTGTGTGTGGTGTGGTGTGTTGGTGGGTGTGGTGTGTGTGTGTGTATGTGTGTGTGTGTGTTGTGTTGTTTGTGTATGTGTGTGTGTGTGTGTGCGTGCCCATGTGTATGTGTGTGTGTGTGTATGCATACGTGTGTGTGTGTGTGTGTGTATTGTGTGTGTGGTGTGTGTGTGTGTGTTGTGTGTTTGTGTGTGTGCTGTGTGTGTGTGTGCTGTTGTATGGTCCATATGTATAGGCATGAGGCGGGCGTGTACACATGCACGCATGTGTTGTGTAAGCATCTGTCTGCGCGCGTATGTTCTTCTGTCTGTGTGTGTCTCTCTACCTTCCTATGTATCTATTCCTCTGTCTCTGGACATAACCTCGTCTCAATCTCTGGTTGTTGATTAACGCGCGTGCTCCCACCATGTCGTATATGCATACATACATGCGTTTGTTTGCTTGTCTGTGTCTATTTATAGCCGATGAAATGTTTATATGTGTATACGTTGAGCGTGCTGCCACACATGCACCGCGTGTGTGTGTAAGTATGTGCCTGCGCACATATTTATGTGTGTGTGTGTGTGTCAGCCTGTCTATCTCTCTCTGGCCTATTTGTCTAATGCACTGTGTCGGCGCATCTTCTTCTTCTTTTTATGTGTTTCCCAAACCATATGGCCATAATGAGGAAGGTACGTCTTGGAGATGGGAGTGTGGTAATCGGTGTCCGGTTTTCAGTTTTCTGCTGGTGTCTCCACTAGCGTAGTCAGGCCGACACGATAATATTCCTATTTGCGGAGGAACTCAAAGGAAAAAAAATATTTGGCAGGATGTTTGTTTTGATTAAAGGCGGGAGAATGGGCCAATAATAAGTCAGAAAGATTATAGATGACAATAAGCAAAGGGAAAAGGCAGAGTCAAGGAGAGTGACATATTAGAGGATGTTACAAGCACACAAATTCCAGAGGTGGGGGAACTATTTGCCTACAAAAGACCCCCCGGTATCCCCGCGGGGAGAGACTCGTGGAGAGATGACTGGGTCGTCCAGCTTTTGTATGGAGGCTGGAGGCACCCACCCACTGCCCCGCGTCTGTGGCAAAGTCTGAATCAGTCTGAGCTTGTCCGTTCGCACACTCATGTTCACATTCATTCATACGTTTGTGTCTGTCTGTCTGTCTGTGTGTCTGTAGCCAGCGATATATTTTTTTCGGACTAGAATTCTGCATTGCGACTCTAAATCGAGGCTCCTCAAGGGACGTCACTCCTATCGGCTAGCATGTCGAGTTTCAATTTGTGATGGATGTTCACACAAACTTGTAAACATTGTTGGGTTATAATTGTTCACACAACTTGTAAACATTGGGTTTTAGTTGCTCATGGCCCTAGTTTTGTGCTAAAGATAAATGATTTTGTTGTTTGAATCATTTCTATACTACAGAATGAATTATATACGTACAGAATGAATTCTATAGCTACAGAATGATTTCTATGCGTACAGAATGAATTCTATAGCTACAGTATAATTTCTATAGACACAGGACCATTTCTATAGCTACAGAAGGATTTCTATAGCTACAGAATGATTCTATAGCTATAGAATAATTTCTATACTACACAATTTTTTCTATAGGTACAGAATGATTTATATAGCTACAGAATTATTTGTACAGCAAAAAATACCTAAATTTACTGCAAAAAACATAGAAATAATTATTTTACATTTGGAATGCCATATTTTACGTCATAATGACGATGCATCCAGGAAAAAATGCCACGTGGAATTTTCCTATCTAGATGTAGATCTATTAGCATTTTGACTCGTAATATGATTTCTTGTAAAGTTTCATGAACTTTTTAATCCAAAAGACTTGCTCATAATCATGCTTTCGTGAATACAAATATACCTGAATCTGTAGAGATCGGAATAGATCCGTAAACCTGTTGCAGCCAGTACAAATCTCTCTCTCTCTCTCTCTCTCTCTCTCTCCCATTCCTCTCTCTCTCTCGGTCTCTGTATCTCTCTCTTTCTCTCTCACTCGTATTTTCTCTTTGCTTGTCCCTCTCCAATGAATGACAGCCCAAAGCAAAAACAAAACAAAAATAATATGAAGAACGAGTGACGTACAAGGTCTTAACAAGGGGTGACAATTTGTTCCGCACAGGACACTAATAATAATTAATTTTAGCAACTCCAAACCGAAGCGCGTCATTGGAAATGTGGTAATATTTCAGTCAAATTAGGTCAACTTTCAACGTTCGTATTTCACTTGCAATCGTGAACATCTGAATAAAACCACATCCAAGCTGTAAAATTGTCCGTCTCCTATTAATGTGTCTGTGTTTTTAGTTGGAAATTTGTAAAACGGAGCTGAAATCAGCGCTGCAACAACCCTACCGTTCGACTTTCGCGAAACGCCGTCGAAAGCGCGTCCCAAAATACTTTTTTCACCACCTTCACTTCACGGCTTTGTGCGTGGTGCGTATTACCGCTTCCACATCTAAACGCATACGAAACGAAAGTAGACACGCTGAGCCTGTTTTTAACAGCTATCCGCCGTGTCCCAACCAAAAAACAACGGTGAAAAATGACGGTTAAAACCGTTACAGTGATGACAAGACCCGTAAATATAAACTGTGCACGGCTGAAAAAACACAGAACCTGCACCAACATCTTATCTATAATTTTTTGTCAAAACCTTTTTTGACCTTTCAATTCTCACCACGCACAGGATCACACAGTCGAGTTAACTGATCACATAATCCATGACGTAGCCGCCAGCCGTGGCTATGACGAGCAGATCTACGCCGATCGTCACAGACAAAGGAAAACACGAAATTTCTGAAGAAAATCGTTTTTTAGGCTTTAAAATCAGATGAAGATTAGAATAAATGTTGTTATCCATGCACTTCACCATTAAAACTGATTTTATTGGCATCAAATAGATCAATAATTTACAGATTTGCGAGTCAAGTGAAGATTTAGATCAGACGCTCAGAATGCTTTGATGGTAGCATTGGACAATCACATATAATATTTGTGTACACTTGAAGTTATTGATGTTGAAATACACAATAGCCTTTGGAGATGTTTTATTTTAGACCTCTTCAGAAAATTACTCCAAAAAGAAAACAAATTTGAACGTAAATTAGAAAAGTTCAAGGTCACGTGACCTTGTTGTTGTCTCTCTTGTTGCTTAGTTAGCACACACGTTTTGAGTTTCATTTATAAAGTCGCTCGTTTTAATATGACGTGTCTTTAAATTTAATAAGGCTGTGAAAAGCCAAAACAACTTACATTTTATTTATAAAAACCCACACACGCACAAAATGCTGCCAATATTAGAATTAGAGAGAGAGAGATATGTAGGCCTATGTGTGTGCGCGCGCGTGCCATTTGTGAGTGTATGTGCACTCGTATCTGTGTGTGTGTGTGTGTGTGTGTGTGCGCGCGCGCGCGTGTGTGTGTGTGTGTGTGTACACATGCTATATTCTTTGACATAAATTCTCAAATAGATCTAGATTCTTGATCATTGGACTAAACTAGATCAATCATCTTCTCGGAAGCATATTAATCTTTGTTACCACACACTATAGTCCCACACGCAGATGGTACAACATATCAGTTCACCCACATACTGCCGGTCCCACAATTCTAGGAAAATCGGTATGTGGGACAAGTGATATAACTAGTATTGAGTGTGTGTCTGTGGTTGTGTGAGCCTGCGAGCTTGCATGCGTAAGTGCGTGCGTTCGCGCGCACGCACACATACACAGCCTACACACACGTACGCACGCACACGCACGCATAAACACACGCCCGTATACACACGCGCACGCATACACACACGCCAGTATACACGCGCGCACGCACACATAGCGCATACATACGCACAAACACACACACACAAACACTCGCACATACACATACACGCGCGCGCATACACAGACATCGACTACAAGACAGAGAGAGAGAGAGAGAGAGAGAGAGAGAGAGAGAGAGAGAGAGAGAGAGAGATTTCAGGGCCATTAAGATTAATATAAAGGTTGAATGTTAATATAATGTGCAATCTGCAACTTTGAATAGTAGAACACCTGGCTAATGAAGTAGGCCAACTGTTCAAGGGTGGGCCTACTTAATGATTCTGAAAAATGTACCCCCCACCACCCTCCATCTCTCAATTTGTGTGTGTGGGTGGGTGTGGGTGCGTGTGTGTGTGTGGGTGTGTGTGTGTGTGTGTGTGTGTGTGGTGTGTGTGGTGTGTGTGATTGTGTGTGTAGTCGCGTGCACGCGTGCACCTCTCAATCTCTATTGTATTATAGAGAAATGTGTTTATAGAGAAATGTGTTTATAGAGACAGAGACAAAGAATGGTTCATAAAAAAGATGGCAGAACTATTGCACTGTTTGTCAGTTCACTCAAATGCTTTATGTTAATCAAAAAGAAGAACAAAGAGGGAGGGGGCAGTATGTGTTGTGAAAATCTTTGGCAAATAAAAATAATGGTATTTAGAACGGAAAATCTTCATTCTTCAAAATATATTTTAATAAGTCTGTAAGTTATCGCGGGATATCGCGAGAAAGCTATAGTTTACGTAGTGTTCAGTCAACAGACGCAGCGGACTTTGTCTTGCTCGCTGATAGGTCTTCCTGTCTCTTTGTCTTTGACTTTGTCAGAAGATGGATGATGGGATAGTCTGTGAGAAAGATGTGAAAGATGGGAAAGTCTGTGAGAAAGATGTGGGGGAAGTCTGTGAGAAAGGTGGGGGAAAGTCTGTGAGAAATATGGGGGGAAAGTCTGTGAGAAAGTGAGGATGTGGGAAGTCTGTGAGAAAGATGGGGAAAGTCTGTGAGAAAGATGTGGGGGTCTGGGGGGGGGGAAAGTCTGTGAGAAATATGGTGGGAAAGGGATGTGGGGGAAAGTCTGTGAGAAAGGTGGGGGAAAGTCTGTGAGAAAGATGGTGGGAAAGTCTGTGAGGAAGATGGGGGAAAGTCTGTGAGAAAGGAAGTCTGGGAGAGAAAGTCTGTGAGAAAGAGATGAGGGGGGGGAAAGTATGTGAGAAAGTCTGTGAGAAAGATGGGGGAAAGTCTGTGAGAAAGATGGGGGGAGAGTGGGAAAGTCTGTGAGAAAGATGGTGGGAAAGTCTGTGAGAAAGATGGAAAGGGGAAAGTCTGTGAGAAAGATGGGGGAAGTGTGAGAAAGATGGGAAAGTCTGTGGGAAAAGTCTGTGAGAAAGATGGTGGAGAAAGTCTGTGAGAAAGTCTGTGAGAAAGGGGGGAAAGTCTGTGAGAAAGATGGGTGGGAAAGTCTGTGAGGAAGATGGGGGTCTGTGAGAAAGAAAGTCTGTGAGAAAGATGGTGGGAAAGTCTGTGAGAAAGAGAAAGTCTGTGAGGAAGATGGGGGAAAGTGTGAGAAAGATGGGGAAAGTCTGTACGAAAGATTGAAAAAGTGAGAATATGGAAAAGTCTCCTGAGAGTCTGTTGTCGTAGAGTGGCATAGAAGTAACGCGTTCGCCTCGTGCACAGTAAAACCGAGTTTGAACCTGGGTACAGGGGATTTTTCCTCTCACTTTGCACTAGGCCTTATGGTCTGAACGTGGAGTATTTCGGATGAGACAATAAACCGAGGTCCTGTGTGCCCATGCACTTAGCACACTTTAAACCCAGTGGCAACGAAAAATTTGTCATTTGGTCAAAATTTACACACACACACACACACACACACACACACACACACACACACACACACACACACACACCACACACACACACACACACACACACACACACACACACACACACACACACACCTCCCTCCTCATAAGCACACAAACATTTCCTCTTCGGTAGAGGTTTACAAACAAACAAAAAGAAAGCAACAAAGATAAACCGTCGCCACGGGGCTAACGGTACATAATCTCAAGAAGTCTCTTTCTCTGCCCCCCACCCCATCCCCCCCCCATCAATCTCTGCCCTCCCCTTTCCCCCTCTTTTCTCTTCCTTTTGTCTGAGTAAACGTTTTTATTTTAATGCTGACACAGCCACATTCTGGGCTTCATAAAGATATCAAGATAACTAAATACTTTTTACAAAAAATGCTAACAAAAAATGCTACAGCCAACTATCCCGAAATGTCTCAATTTCGCTCACTTGCCGAGGGTAAGACAGAGCTAATCAGAATGATGTCATGAATATAATGACGTCATAAACATGACGTCATATTCATAAACGTGTATGTTAGTATCCAGAGGCAGTTACAACTGTGTGTTAAATGTCGTTTGTGTGGCCTTCATAGGTAGGCCGATAACGTTTTGATTACTTGTACATCTCTGTCACTAGCCTAGAAGAAGGGCGCTTGTGCTTGCATGATTGTCAAAGGCAAACTAACCCCAAGGCTGCAGCATAAAGCTATAGCGCCTACTAAGCACTTTAAAAAGACCAAGGATATCAATATCTCATTTTGATAAATCCATTTGAACAGCACAGCTTTGTGTTACTCAATAAGGAGGCGATTGATGGAAGGGCACAGATGGTCACCAAAGGCCAACTAGCCCCAAGGCTGCAGCACAGAGCTGTGCAGCTCCTCACTCACACTAAAAAAAAAGTCAGTAGAGTTCAAAATATCATTAGGAAAATTCCCTTTCTTCCATTTCTTCATTCATATAACCAATCACTTGATCAGAGGCAAGACAGTCGTTTTCGGGACATAGATAGCTGAAAAAGGCCAACTAGCCAAAAGGCTGCAGCACAGAACAACACAATACATTCTGAGCAATTTAACAAGTCCACTAAGCTCAAGATCTCGTTTTGCCAATTCCATCGATATCAAATAGCTTTCTGTCACTTGATTAGAAGCAAAGGTAGTGCAGTTTGAATATTTGCTGGGATTTCCAAACATTGCGTTATGCAAAAGTATACTTGAAAATCGATATTTTCCGTATCTTTGGCATCCGATTTTACGAAAACATAAATAATGTTAATGACTGAAAAAATCTCATGCATTGTACAGGTTGGTAAGAAACTGTACCATTCATTTAAAGTGTTTTTGTGAGGCATAAATATGTTTTATGGCTCGGCAAATATGGCACCCCACCCAATTTTCAAGGGTACGTAAAATGACCCCTAAAATTTAAATATTAAAAAAATCGTAACTCGAAAACTAACAATAGCACAAACACGTTTTTGGTATCTTTGTAATCAGGATAAAAAGTTCTATCACACTATGCTAAAAGCTAGTTGCGAAGTCAGCTTTCAAAAATCCGTTTGGAACAGCTACATAATATGTGACGTTCCGGTACAAATTGTCACCCCAGGTGACAATTTGTACCGGGGCGACAATTTGTACCGCAAGGTCGTGACGGTGACAATTTGTACCGCAACACCAAAACCTGGTCATAAAGTCATTACGGATAGAGCTTTCGATTTTGTTACGTCATAGGAACACAAAATCAGAAATAGGCATCCCACTTAAGCGTGGTCTTGTCGAACATCTCGCTTCAAACAACAAATTATTTCAATTCCAGCTTCAGATGAGTTGGAGACTAATAAGATATAGGCCGTGTACACATATGCGGAGATTCCGTGCGGAAACCCGTGCGCAATCCGTAAATAAGTAAAAGAAAGAAGGGACAACGATTTGCGCACGTGTCCGAATTTCCCCTAATCCGTAAATGTTCTTTCACCTTCTGGGTTTCTGTACGGATCTTATGCGTCTAATGTGTACACGGCCATAGTCCAAAAAGCAATCAACAAAAGCGTATTTTTACGCTGAGAGCTGATTTGAAACGATTTTTCAGCCAAAAGAGCCCCACCGTTTAACAAAGCTTTCGCGTCCTGTGCTCATTTTCCAGGCATGCCACTAGGAAGCAGGTACCAAGCTTAAAAGCTGACGTCCCCTTGCACTAACTTTCGGATTGACGATAAACCGAGGTTACACTCATGCACTTAGCACACGTTAAACCCATGGCAACGAAAAAGTTGTCATTTGGTCAAAATGTACCCCCCTCCCTTCCTTCCTCATCAGTCACACAAAAATTGAATGCAAATAGGAAACAATGGGTGGCGCGCCTCTGGCTGCGACGCGCTCTCTGGGTGGGAGCAGCCCGATTTCACAGAGACGCCTCTGTGACTATAAAGTGCCAAATACCTGGTACCAAATAAAAGCCTTAATAGTACATTCCATCTTCTCTCGAAATTTTCATTCATCAACGTTATGACTATTTCATATTATTAATGCGGTTTATATATGCGTAATGGGTTTTTTCAGTGCTGTTGCATTTCTACCCAATATGAATATTTGTTTTGTTTGTTTGTTTGTTATTGTTGTTTTTGCTTTGGGAGATAATGAAGTAAGCTTTATTTGAATTCGCTCGACGTGAAGACTGCATGGTAGGGAAATAAAGCTTTCACATGTTGTGCTGTTTCTTCAGCATTACCCCGCACCTTGGATTTCGACGTTTGAATGTTGCATTATGTGTGTGCATTATAATACGTTATCTTTCTGTGCCCCAGGCGGGTATGACATAACACACTCCATTTGCTTTGGATAACGTTACACTCGCGTGACGCGTGCATGGCAGCGAATGGGTTAACGAAGTTTCCATACCTTGTGCTGTTTCTCCAGCACGATGTTAAGGGGGTAGATGAAAGGGTTAAGGAAGCTTCCTTGTGCTGTTTCTCCAGCACGATGTTAAGGGGGTAGATGAAAGGGTGAAGGAAGCTTCCTTGTGCTGTTTCTCCAGCACGATGTTAAGGGGGTAGATGAAAGGGTTAAGAAAGTTTCCTTGCCTTGTGCTGTTTCTCCAGCACGATGTTGACAGTGTAGATAAAGGGTTAAGGAAGCTTCCTTGTGCTGTTTCTCCAGCATGATGTTGACGGTGTAGATAAAGGGTTAAGAAAGTTTCCTTGTGCTGTTTTTCCAGCATGATGTTGACAGTGTAGATAAAGGGTTAAGGAAGTTTCCTTGTGCTGTTTCTCCAGCATGATGTTGACGGTGTAGATAAAGGGTTAAGAAAGTTTCCTTGTGCTGTTTCTCCAGCATGATGTTGACAGTGTAGATAAAGGGTTAAGGAAGTTTCCTTGTGCTGTTTCTCCAGTATGATGTTGACAGTGTAGATAAAGGGTTAAGGAAGTTTCCTTGTGCTGTTTCTCCAGCATGATGTTGACGGTGTAGATAAAGGGTTAAGAAAGTTTCCTTGTGCTGTTTTTCCAGCATGATGTTGACAGTGTAGATAAAGGGTTAAGAAAGTTTCCTTGTGCTGTTTTTCCAGCATGATGCTGACGGTGTAGATGGAAGGGTTAAGGAAGTTTCCGTGTCTTGTGCTGTTTGACGTTGACGATGTAGATGAAAGGGTTAAGGACGTTTCCGTGTGTTCAGTTGTTTCTCCAACATTACGTTGACGGTGTAGATGAAAGGGTTAACGAAGTTTCCGTGCCTTCTGTTGTTTCTCCCACATTATGTTGACGGTGTAGATGAAAGGGTAAAGGAAGTTTCCGTGCCTTCTGTTGTTTCTCCAACATTATGTTGACGGTGTAGATGAAAGGGTAAAGGAAGTTTCCGTGCCTTCTGTTGTTTCTCCCACATTATGTTGACGGTGTAGATGAAAGGGTAAAGGAAGTTTCCGTGCCTTCTGTTGTTTCTCCCACATTATGTTGACGGTGTAGATGAAAGGGTAAAGGAAGTGTCCGTGCCCTTTGTTGTTTCTCCAACATTATGTTGACGGTGTAGATGAAAGGGTAAAGGAAGTTTCCGTGCCTTCTGTTGTTTCTCCAACATTATGTTGACGATGTAGATGAAAGGGTTAAGGAAGTTTCCGTGCCTTCTGTTGTTTCTCCAACATTATGTTGACGGTGTAGATGAAAGGGTTGAGCGTGGAGTTGAGGGGCAGCACCAGGATGGCCATGGCCACGTTCACCTCCCCAGGGATGGGCACCTCCACCGAGGCCAGCACACCGCACAGCCCGATGGGAAACCAGCACAGGAAGTCCGTCATGGCGACGGTCAGCAGGCGTCTGGCCACCGTGAACTCCTTGGACTTGGCGCTGGGTCCGGCCTTGGTCCCCCCCACGCCCTGGTCAGACATGGAGTTGGCCCTGACTGACCAGAAGATGAGGGACTGGCCCACGGCGATCAGAATAAAGAGGACCAGGTTGAAGACGATCATGATCCCGAAGGAGTAGGCTTGGCCGGGGAACTCGGCCCGAGTGATGGGCAGCGGGATGCAGATGCCCGTCTGGCGGTAGTACTCCCAGTGAGACGTCACAGGCAGCAGAGGGATGGAAGCCAGGATCAAGCTGCAGCCCCAGATAAGGGCGCAGGCTACGTGAGCTGTAGGTGCTCTGAACCTGACCTGGCTGAAGGGGAAGCGAATCACCAGAAACCTGTCCAGGGTGATGAGGAAAATGAGGAAAGCTGACACCTCGCACGACACGAAGGATAAAAAACCAGTGAAACTGCACATGGTGCTGCTCTTCCATTCCTCCTCTTTCCAGACATACACCCCTCCGTACATCCGATCCGCCATGCCAACAAGGGCGAGATACACTCCCATTAAGAAGTCAGAGAAACACAAATGGAGGACAAAAACAGGGAACCCTGTCTTCGACTTCTCGGCCAAATAACACCATCGGTAAATAAACGTGCATAGATTACCCACAATTCCCAGTCCTCCAAGCACTGCAATGGCCCACCGGTATACATTGGAGCTTATCAAATCACTGCAGGATGAAAGTTCGTCTTTTGGGGCGATACACTGGCCTTTGAATAAGGAAGGTAAGAAACTGCTGCAGCAAAGCTTGAAGTTGTCTGAAAAGACGTGTTCCAGCTGATCCATGCCTTTCATGAAATGTGCACTAAAGTTAGTCACGAGGTTTCCGCGCAAGTCTAGGAATCGAATACTAGAAGGAAAATCTTGTCCTTGTATGGTCTTGATTCTACCCCGTGACAAATCAAGTATCTCCAGCTTAGGGAGCAAAGCGGTCAGTCTGTCCAAATTAGTCGAGGTTATCTGTGTTTGTGATACGTTGAGGACGAGAAGGGAAGGCATAGGCATGGGCCTTGCATCAACGAAAACCCTGACTATGGGATTACCAGCCAATTGCAGTCTTCTCAAATGAACCATCTGCGCGAAATGCTTGACAAGGATCTGCTGCAGGAGATTGTCACTGAGGTCCAGACTGTGAAGCCTGGCTAAGGCAAAGTCCGTTAAATTGCTCCAGTTGCATGCTTGTACGCTCAGGTGTATCAACAGCGTGTTGTTCACGACGTCACCTTGAAGGAGTCCACTGCCTCTGGCATCCAGGTAACGCAGGTAAGGGAAAGAACTGACCTGGAAAGTTCTGTTACACAGGAAGGTCCAGTGATAGCACGTGCAGAATTCGGGACACTTCGGGATATGACATAGATTCTCATCGTCATGTTCGGGACAGTGGAAAATGCCGTCGCACAAATGATCTGCCAGCAGACACGGCGTTTTGTCTTCCCCATAACATCGGTAAAGGCCGGTGCACGTGCGGTCCGCACAACCACTTTCGTCGTCGTGACCAGGGCAGTCGATGACGTCATTACAAATGACGTAGACAGGCAGACAGTAGCCGTCACCGGGGCACTGGAAGTGGCCCTCAGGACATTCGTTGACGCTTTCTGCTAGAGGTATGACCGTGAATGATCCCATGAAGTCAAAATGCACCACAGCCGGAGGTGGAACATTATGGGGTCCAGCTTCATTATATTCAGATGGGAACGTTTTGTTGTCATACCAGTCACTCTGAGGGGAAAATGAAGCGACAATTAAGCCCTGATCTTCAAGGAACCATTTTATAGTGTTCCAAAATATTACTTTGTAATTGGCCTGACTTTAAATGCCACCTTGCATGCTGCAGAATTCTACACATTCCTTTGCTATCGCCCTGACCTTTAAGGAATCGTTAATTGTTACAGTACTTCACAATTTTGTTTAATATTGAGTATAGCTTAGGTTCAAGAAATCGTTTCATGTTACAGTAAGTGAAGACGTTAGCTGATTATATCCCTAACTCTACAGGGATCAATGTATGTTACAGCAGGTCTACAATCAATTGGCTATTGCCCGGACTTTAAAGGGAACATTACGTGTTGCAGTATGTATATGTTTCGCCCAATCCGTAAAATTGCCTATTTCATTAAACACTTTTTCTTCATTAACACACAGAGATCAACAACTGGTTCAAACGAACGAGAAATCACACCATAGATTAGGTTAACATTATTTTATTCAGACGTAATTTGACAAAACGTTTGATACAGCATGTGGATCAGGCATGTTCCAGAGTAGCATTTGATAGAGTTGAGGGGCAGACCGAGGCAAATACAATGTAGAAAAGCGTGCTGCTGTTGAATCAACCTTTATCAATACCAACCTGAATGGGAATTGAAAAATGTGATATACATGGTCCATTAAAATTATTTTCATGAATTGGGAAAAGCGTTTTGCCCAGTTCATGAAATAGACAATTTCACAGATTGAGCGTAACATTAACAAGGTAGTTAACTATTGCCCTGACTTTAAAGGAACCATTGTGCGTTGCAGTATCTTACAAATCAGTGGACGAAGGCCGTGGGTTTAAAGGAACCATTGTGCGTTACAGTATCCTACAAATCAGTGGACGAAGGCCGTTGGTTTAAAGGAATCTTTGTGCGTTACAGTATCTTACAAATCAGTGGACGAAGGCCGTGGGTTTAAAGGAACCATTGTGCGTTGCAGTATCTTACAAATCAGTGGACGAAGTCCGTGGGTTTAAAGGAACCATTGTGCGTTACAGTATCTTACAAATCAGTGGACGAAGGCCGTGGGTTTAAAGGAATATTTGTGCGTTGCAGTATCTTACAAATCAGTGGACGAAGGCCGTGGGTTTAAAGGAATATTTGTGCGTTGCAGTATCTTACAAATCAGTGGACGAAGGCCGTGGGTTTAAAGGAATCATTGTGCGTTGCAGTATCTTACAAATCAGTGGACGAAGGCCGTGGGTTTAAAGGAATCTTTGTGCGTTACAGTATCCTACAAATCAGTGGACGAAGGCCGTTGGTTTAAAGGAATCTTTGTGCGTTGCAGTATCTTACAAATCAGTGGACGAAGGCCGTGGGTTTAAAGGAACCATTGTGCGTTACAGTATCTTACAAATCAGTGGACGAAGGCCGTGGGTTTAAAGGAATCTTTGTGCGTTGCAGTATCTTACAAATCAGTGGACGAAGGCCGTGGGTTTAAAGGAACCATTGTGCGTTACAGTATCTTACAAATCAGTGGACGAAGGCCGTGGGTTTAAAGGAATCTTTGTGCGTTGCAGTATCTTACAAATCAGTGGACGAAGGCCGTGGGTTTAAAGGAACCATTGTGCGTTACAGTATCCTACAAATCAGTGGACGAAGGCCGTGGGTTTAAAGGAATCTTTGTGCGTTGCAGTATCTTACAAATCAGTGGACGAAGGCCGTGGGTTTAAAGGAACCATTGTGCGTTACAGTATCTTACAAATCAGTGGACGAAGGCCGTGGGTTTAAAGTAATCATTGTGCGTTACAGTATCTTACAAATCAGTGGACGAAGGCCGTTGGTTTAAATGAACCATTGTGCGTTACAGTATCCTACAAATCAGTGGACGAAGGCCGTTGGTTTAAAGGAATCTTTGTTCGTTGCAGTATCCTACAAATCAGTGGACGAAGGCCGTTGGTTTAAAGGAATCATTGTGCGTTACAGTATCCTACAAATCAGTGGACGAAGGCCGTTGGCTTAAAGGAATCTTTGTGCGTTACAGTATCTTACAAATCAGTGGACGAAGGCCGTGGGTTTAAAGGAATCATTGTGCGTTACAGTATCTTACAAATCAGTGGACGAAGGCCGTGGGTTTAAAGGAACCATTGTGCGTTGCAGTATCTTACAAATCAGTGGACGAAGGCCGTTGGTTTAAAGGAATCATTGTGCGTTACAGTATCCTACAAATCAGTGGACGAAGGCCGTGGGTTTAAAGGAATCATTGTGCGTTACAGTATCTTACAAATCAGTGGACGAAGGCCGTGGGTTTAAAGGAACCATTGTGCGTTACAGTATCTTACAAATCAGTGGACGAAGGCCGTTGGTTTAAAGGAACCATTGTGCGTTACAGTATCCTACAAATCAGTGGACGAAGGCCGTGGAATTAAAGGAAACCTTGTGTGTTGCAGTATCTTACAAATCAGTGGACGAAGGCCGTGGGTTTAAAGGAACCATTGTGTGTTGCAGTATCTTACAAATCAGTGGACGAAGGCCGTGGGTTTAAAGGAATCATTGTGCGTTACAGTATCTTACAAATCAGTGGACGAAGGCCGTGGGTTTAAAGGAATCATTGTGCGTTGCAGTATCTTACAAATCAGTGGACGAAGGCCGTTGGTTTAAAGGAATCATTGTGCGTTGCAGTATCTTACAAATCAGTGGACGAAGGCCGTTGGTTTAAAGGAATCATTGTGCGTTACAGTATCCTACAAATCAGTGGACGAAGGCCGTGGGTTTAAAGGAATCATTGTGCGTTGCAGTATCTTACAAATCAGTGGACGAAGGCCGTTGGTTTAAAGGAATCATTGTGCGTTACAGTATCCTACAAATCAGTGGACGAAGGCCGTTGGTTTAAAGGAACCATTGTGCGTTACAGTATCCTACAAATCAGTGGACGAAGGCCGTTGGTTTAAAGGAATCATTGTGCGTTGCAGTATCTTACAAATCAGTGGACGAAGGCCGTGGGTTTAAAGGAATCATTGTTTGTTGCAGTATCTTACAAATCAGTGGACGGAGGCCGTGGGTTTATAGGAATCATTGCATTAGTTGTAGTCACCGAGTCTGCAATTTAGGTCACTATGATTCCTGAATAAACCATTCCTTCCTTTTAGTGCATGGGAACAACAGACACAGTGGAAGTTTTGCATACATTGGGGTTTTGTTTTTACAAGATGGAGCAAAGATTGCTAGTCAAGACACAGAAAACAGAATTTGAGACATCCTGTCTAGTTGTTTTTTTACTTCATTTAAAAAAAAAAGCCATTTGAAGTTTGACATTCGAGATAGTTAATTTGCAGAAATCGAACACAGACGGCAGAATTGTGCATATTTGCTTCTATTGACTTGATTCAAAACGATTAAACAAGAAAAGGAATCAGTCAAAATTGTCTGCCGTGTTGTGGATAATGGTAGAATACATAACTTAGACACGACTGTGCCCTAAATATGAAATTGGTAGGGGTGGTGGGGTGTTGACGATGGTTGGCTTCTGAGCGACTTATGCCTGTTTGTCCCATGCAACATCACTGAAATGTGTGATGGTTTGTTCGTAAGACCACGCTAACACCTCAACAAACAAGATGCTTACCTTGTATAACTCACCAGTTTCGCAGATTGAATTCGGAAACTGACAAAACTTCTCATCATTGCCATCCGAACAATCTGCACAAAAATCACACACCAGACTGTAGGCTATGAACTCCCCGGAAGGGCAATAAAAGTACGGCTCCGAAGGGCCCTGCGGCATGGAGCAGCGGGCATTGTACCAGTGCTGGTGGGCATCCAACGACCTGCATGCCACATCAAACGGAATGAGTTCGTCAGTACACCACACACTAGGTCAGACAGAAACCCAGACTGTTTTTCATTATTAAAAACAAAACAAAAAACACTAAACGTTCACAACAAATGTTCATCTTAGCAGTTCACAGAAACGAAAATATGATAGAAAAAGAGAAAAAAAAAAAGAGAGAGAGAGAGAGAGAGAGAGAGAGAGAGAGAGAGAGAGAGAGAGAGAGAGAGAGAGAGAGAGAGAGAGAGAGAGAGAGAGAGAGAGGGGGTAGGGAGAGAGAGAGAGAGGGGGGGGGAGAGAGAGAGAGAAAGAGAGAGAGAGAGCGCGCGCGCGCGAGAGAGAGAGAGAGAGAGAGAGAGAGAGAGAGAGAGAGAGAGAGAGAGAGAGAGAGAGAGAGAGAGAGAGAGAATTACAAAAAAGCAGGACCGCCTTTTTAAAAAAACAAAGAAAAAAACCAAGGGCATCGCCTTTGCCGGCTACGCCCTGTACCTGCTCCACCCTGTACCTCCCTTGCCCCTCACATGTTAGGCACCCGTCCTCTTTGTGTCCTTTGGGTGATACACCTGCACACCCTTGACAGGCGTGCAAATAGTTTTCCGGGATGCACACCCTTAATTGGTGGGGTGTGCTCCCTTAACACTGAGACATGTGTGCCGCTCGGAGACATTTAAGCCCCACGTGGCACATTTTGTACTACGATGTTTTTCACTTTTAGTATTAGACCCACTCCTTTACCGGGATGCACACCCTTAATTAGTGGGGGGTGTACACCCTTAATCAATGGGGTGTGCACCCTTAACTCGGCGACATGTCTGCCACTCAGCAACATTGAAATCCCACGTGGCATAATCTGTACTGCAATGTCTTCTACTCTTCTTTTTACACACCCACACACAATTTGGAGTGATTCTATGCAGTATTTCACGAGATATAGAAGGGTGAAGAAAAACGGAAACATGTCTGCCGTTCGGCGACATTGCATTTCTGAGGGATAATTTATGTATGAGTGTGTGGCACTGTTAGTATCACATCCTGACACACACTTTCAAAGGATTATGTCTTCTAGTTCTCCAGATACAGCTTGGACAAGAAATATATAGCGCAAAGAAGGACATTTCGGTCAAGGTTAGCATGGCGATAATGTATGCTCGGATGTTTTCTACTCTAGGTTATACAGTACCACAAACAATCTGAAGCGCATCTGTCAAGTACAAATGTGGAAAATATGGCTTAAAACCCAATTTTTAGACCCCTACCACTTTCAAGGCCTACCGATCTCCCCGACCTTGACATTGACTTGATGAGTATGCCATCCTCAGAACGGCCATAAGCCAAAGTACCTACATGCCAAATGTGAAGTCTCTAAGACCCACGGTGTGGACGTTATGGCCCCTTAAAGATTTTCGGTTTTCAAGATCATACGCCAAGGTCAAGGACACGACGGCGATAATTTATGCGCGGATGCCTTCCTCTCATGGTGACACACCACCACACAAAATTTGAAGAGATTCGGTCAAGCGGTTCGAGAGATATCCTTGGGACAGACAGAAGAGAAAAAAAGGAGAAAAAAAGAAGAAACATATATGAACGAAAACATACTCCTGTGCGATCGTAGATCGGCAAAGGACAACAACCAAAAACAGGGGGGGGGGGGGGGGGGGGGGAGAGAAAAAATGAAATAAAAGAAGAAAAGAAAAGAAAAAGATACGAGAAATAAATGAAAGAAAAGAAAGAAACAACAAAAGACAAGGGCATCGCCGAGCGGTAGATATGTCCTTTGCCGGTTACGCCCTGTACATGCCCCGCCCTGTACACCTCCCTTACCTGTACCATAAGCCAAAGTACCTCCATGTCAAGTTTCAAGACGCTAGGACCTATGGTGTGGAAGTTATGTCCCCTTCAAGATTTTCGGTTTTCAAGGTCATACGCCAAGGTCAAGGTCACGACGGCGATACTTTCCTCTCATGGTGACACACCACTACACAAAATTTGAAGCGATTCGGTCAAGCGGTTCGGGAGATATCCTTGGGACAGACAGAAAAGAAAAAGAAAAGAAAAAAGAAAAAAAACCAAGGGCATCGCCGAGTGGCAGATATGTCCTTTGCCGGTTACGTGCAAGTACGCCTGTATCTCCCTTCCCCCTTCATATCTTCGGTCCCCGTTCTCCTTGTGACCTTTGGGTGATGTACCTACACACCCTTGACTGGGTGCAAGTCGTTTTCCGGGATGCACACCCTTAATTGGTGGGGTGCACACTCTTAAAGATCCACCACGTCACGTGTCAAAATCACGGTTTCCACATGTTTTCCCTCTTATAGCTGGTAAGGAATCTTAAGAAATCTTCCAAGCATAAGAGGGAATGGGACACGTGACGTGGGGGGTCTTTAACACTGAGACATGTCTGCCACTCGGCGACATTTAAGCCCCACGTGGCACATTTTGTGCTAGGATGTCTTTTACGTTTAGTATTAGACCCCCTCCTTTACCGGGATGTACACCCTTAATTAGTGGGGTGTACACCCTTAATTGGGGTGTACACCCTTAACTCGGAGACATGTCTGCCGCTCGGCGACATTAAAATCCCACGTGGCATAATTTGTACTGCAATGTCTTCTACTCTTCTTTTTACACCCCCTCACAAAATTTAGAGTGATTCTATACAGTATTTCACGAGATATAGGAGGGTGAAGAAAAACGGAGACATGTCTGCCGCTCGGCGACATTGTATTTCCGAGGGATAATTTACATACGAATGTGCTATACTCTTAGAGCCACATCCTCACACAAAATTTGAAGGGCTTCTGTCTTCTAGTTCACGAGATACAGCTTGAAGAGAAATAATAAATAGCGCAAAGAAGGAAATTTTGGTTTTCAAGGTCACACTTCAAGGTCAAGGTCAGCATGGCCATAATTTAAGCTCGGATGTTTTCTACTCTAGGTTATGCAGCATCACACACGAAGCGCTTCTGTCAAGTACAAATGTGGTAAATATGTTTTAAAACCCAATTAATTTTGTAGACCCCTACCACTTTCAAGGCCTACCGATCTCACGGACCTTGATCGGTATGCCATCATCAGAACGGGCATAAGCCAAAGTACCTACGTGCCAAATGTGAAGACTCTAAGACCAACGGTGTGGAAGTTATGGCCCCTTACAGATTTTCGGTTTTCAAGGTGATACGCCAAGGTCAAGGTCAGCACGGTGACACGTTTTGCGCGGATGCCTTCCTCTCATGGTGACACACCGCCACACACGATTTGAAGCGATTCGGTCAAGCGGCTCGGGAGATATCCTTGCGATAGACAGAAAAAGAAAAAAGAAAAAAAACAAGGGCATCGCCGGGCCTTTGCCGGGCCTTTGCCGGGCCTTTGCCGGGCCTTTGCCGGTACATGCCCCGCCCTGTACCTCCCTTTCCCCGTCACATCTTAGGTCCCCGTTCTCCCTGTGACCTTTAGGTGATGTACCTACACACCCTTGACTGGGTGCAAATCGTTTTCCGGGATGCATACCATTAATTGGTGGGGTGCACACCCTTGACACTGAGACATGTCTGCTGCTCAGCGACATTTAAGCTCAACGTGGCACATTTTGTGCTAGGATGTCTTTTACTTTTAGTGTTAGATCCCCTCCTTTACCGGGATGAACACCCTTAATTAGTGGGGTGTACACCCTTATTGAGGTGTATACCCTTAACTCGGAGACATATCTGCCGCTCGGCGACATTAAAATCCCACGTGGCATAATTTGTACTGCAATGTCTTCTACTCTCTTTTTACACTCCCTCACAAAATTTGGAGTGATTCTATACAGTATTTCACGAGATATAGGAGGGTGAAGAAAAACGGAAACATGTCTGCCGCTCGGCGACATTGTATTTCCAAGGGATAATAATAATAATATACGTATGTATTATACTCTTAGTGTCACATCCTCACACAAAATTGGAAGGGATTCTGTCTTCTAGTTCACGAGATACAGCTTGGACAAGAAATATATAGCGCAAAGAAGGAAATTTCGGTTTTCAAGGTCACACTTCAAAGTCAAGATCAGTATGGCGATAATCGTTGCTTGGATGTTTTCTACTCTAGGTTATACAGTGCCACACACAATCTGAAGCGCTTCTGTGAAGTACAAATGTGGAAAATATGGCTTAAAACCCAATTTGTAGACCCTACCACATTCAAGGCCTACCGATCTCCCGGACGTTGACCTTGACCTTGATCGGTATGCCATCAACAGAACGACCATAAGCCAAAGTACCTACGTGCTAAATTTGAAGACTCTAAGACCAACAGTGTGGAAGTTATGGCCCCTTACATTTTTCGGTTTTCAAGGTGATACGCCAAGGTCAAGGTCAGCACGGTGAAAAGTGTTGCGCGGATGCCTTCCTCTCATGGTGACACACCGCCACACACGATTTGAAGCGATTCGGTCAAGCGGCTCGGGAGATATCCTTGGGATAGACAGAAAAAGAAAAACAACAAGGGCACCGCCGGGCGGCAGATATGTCCTTTGCCGGTTACGTCCTGTACATGCCCCGCCCTGTACATCCCTTCCCCCTCATATCTTAGGTCCCCGTCCTCCTTGTGACCTTTGGGTGAAGCACCTACACACCCTTGACTGGGTGCAATCGTTTTCCGGGATGCACACCCTTAATTGGTGGGGTGCAAACCCTTAACACTGAGACATGTTTGCCACTCTGTGACATTTAAGCCCCACGTGGCACATTTTGTGCTAGGATGTCTTTTGCGTTTAGTATTAGACCCCCTCCTTTACCGGGATGTACACCCTTAATTAGTGGGGTGTACACCCTTAATGGGGTGTACACCCTTAATTCGGAGACGTGTCTGCCGCTCGGCGACATTAAAATCCCACGTGGCATAATTTGTACTGCAATGTCTTCTACTCTTCTTTTTACACCCCCACACAACATTGAGAGTGATTCTATACAGTATATCACGAGACATAGGAGGCTGAAGAAAAACGGAAACATATATTCGAGG
>CM065680.1:97282578-97316441 GCA_017654935.2 Phymorhynchus buccinoides
ATTCAGAGTTGCAAACATAAGAGGGTATGTAACCTACAGTTGTGTAGATAAGAGAGTTGAGAATTTAGAGGAGGGATGGGGTAGTGTCCATCAACTATTGTGTCGTTAGGAAAAGACTTAGCAGTACTAAGTAATAGGTATGAATGATATGTGGGTCGGGGGAGGCGAAAGGGGGAGAGGGGTGGGGGGTGGGGTAGGAAAAATCCACAAGAATGGGACCACAATTTATTGCAATTGATTGAAAAATAGTGATAAAACTTAGGTTTGAATTCCCTGCTGAATAAATGCGATTAGACAATAACTTCAAGGACAGGAGAATCACATATACCTACGTACGTTTTAGATGAAGTAGCAGATGCAACAAACATTCAACCAAAAAAGAAAGAAAGAGACACAGCCTGAATGAATGAATGAATGTTGGGTTGAACGTCCGCTCGGCTACAAGACCACATATGAGACGAACCATCAACCAACCATTCCAACCACCATTCAGTGTTCGAAGCAGATGCTGGAGGTACTGCAATACTAGGTCTAAATTGACACACAGACTGAATTCTAACTGCAACACTAATGGTGGAAACAGTACAAGGCAAAGCAAAGACAACCAGTGGACCACAAGAGTGTGTCTTAGACTGTCAACACGGGTAGTAGTATGTGAATTAGACTAAACTCCCAAAACGATGGGCTGTTTAGCCTAATATATTACGTACTACCACCCGTGTTGACTGTCTAAGGCACACTCATGACTACAAGGCCTGTGCGCTCACCTTGTGTGGCCCACACATCTCCGTGGAGTAGGGACAGGGGGCTTCATCCTCAGAGTCCGCACACTGGGCCACCATGTCACAGGGGAAGAGATGCTCCACCTCAGTCCCTGACCATTGTGAGCAGTTCCACTGACCTAACCTGCTGCCGGGGGAACCTGAGGTCTGCCTCGGTTTCCGATCGAATGAGAAGAAAGAAAATCGAAGTCTGAATCTAAACTTTTCAAAGGTGACGTAGTAAGTGATGCATAATGATGACCTGCTACTAGTCTCAGGTCCGTTGAAAAAGTCAGGGAAGAGATAGGCCCCTAGACCCGACGGGAAAAGAGGCCTCTTTGTCAGAAAATATGGATAGAATTGTAGATATCCGACTGTCTGCTTGGGTTGGTTTATGAAAATGACATGGTTTGTGGGCGCTGTTAGGGTGAAGCTGCCCAGCACCGTTCCGCTATTACGACTGCTCGCTACATTTGTCCCAGGCTCCTGTCTGTACATAGCCTGTACAATAAACATAGTGAGACTAAAACAAATGCAACCCACAAAATCGTTAATAAAACTTTTAACATAAAAACCATAATTTTGATCTGTCATTTACATTTGTGAAGAAGACTCAATGCATTTAAAGTTCCAACAGTTTGTTTTTCCTCAATGATTCAGAGAGCTCCAGAAAGGAAGGGTTTCCGTGGTAACCCATTGTTTAAAAAAGTCCTTCTTTGAGGGGCAAAATCACATTTGCAGAAAATGTAAATTGTCTGAAAACTGTCTGTTTTTTGTTCAAAAATGACCATCTTTTTTACCCGGAAATTTAGATTGCAAGACTGTACAACATATCCTGACTTTTTGTGCCCATATATGAATAAAACGTTGGTCCGGATACCACAGATATTACAATTGCACACGAAAACATCAAACTTGTGAACGCGTTTGTTTTGGACCTCCAAAAAGACATTTTCTGAAAATGGGATAGGGTGGAAACTGTTAATTTCTAAAGAACGCACACACAAATTTTTAAAAAACAAATTGTTGTAAAATGTTATATGCATTAAATCTTCTAACAAAATCCGATAAATCAAATGATAGCTTGATTATTGAACTTTTTATTACTATTTTGGGGGGTAGCATTTTTTCCCCCGAGTCACCCTGTCTGATCAAGAATCAGTATGATTAGCCTGTAGTATGGGCCAACAGTAAATGAGAGCACTACAACAGATGATTTCCTACAGTATTGGAATATCATGGCACAGCTTAATCTTTTGTGGAAGACTATGACTCTCTGACTAGGGGGCGTTTGCATCGGCTCTAGTGCTGCAGGCAAAAGGGACTCATTGGCCACGTGTGACTTTCCCCAACACCAGCTGTCTGCAAATCTCTTTGGCAGAGAAACCAGTGACAAGCATACACAGTAGTAGTAGGGGCCGAGTTTTACAGACCTTGTTTTGCATTTTGAGGATTCTGAGGATGACTGGATGACGTCATATCTTGTTACGTGGGGTATGACGTCATGTCCGGGTATGACATCATATCCGGTCATGTGACTCCTCAAACTGCATGGGTGATCATGCGCATTGTGTCATGTATGACGTAGCATGACATGACCCAACATGATCCGATATGCCACCGGATATGATGCAACATGACATGCTCATGACTGGAAACATGACATAACATGCATGACCACCTATGCAGTTTGAGGAGTCACATGACCGGATATAATGCCATACCTGGACATGACGTCATACCCCACTTGACAGGATATGACCTCATCCAGTCATCCTCAGAATCCTCAAACTGCAAAAGAAGGTCTGTAACACGCGGCCCCCACTACTCACAGTGTGGGTTTAGCAAATTAGCATGTACCAGCATCAAGACCCTCCACTTTAAAGACCCACCACATCCAGGAGTGAAAATCACAGTTTACATGTGTTTTTCCCTCTCGCTGGTAAGAAATCTTATTTTGGCTAGATGTGATTCCCATACAAATGTCCCCAAATTCAAATTGAGACAGACACTTTGAATAGCAGCTTCAATTTAATTTTGGGGCATTTGTATGTGGGTCACACCTGGTCAGAAACAAATCAAAAAGGGACTTCATTTTGTTGGGTCAGTGTGTCTTTGACAATGAGAGCAGAATGATGTTTTCAGTGAGGATCAGATACTTGTTCAAAGATCATGACCTGAGAACGCGAATCAGGAAATCTTGGAAAAGGCTGTAGGTGATGCAAAGGCTGTCTTGCAAACGGTTTTTTTACATGCAAATATTGAAGATGGGCAACAATGCTCGAGAAGTCAAATATTGAAGATGGGCAACAATGCTCGAGAAGTCAAATATTGAAGATGGGCAACAATGCTCAGAAGTCAAATATTGAAGATGGGCAACAATGCTCAGAAGTCAAATATTGAAGATGGGCAACAATGCTCGCAAAGTCAAATATTGAAGATGGGCAACAATGCTCGAGAAGTCAAATATTGAAGATGGGCAACAATGCGAAGAAGTCAAATATTGAAGATGGGCAACAATGCTGAAGAAGTCAAATATTGAAGATGGGCAACAATGCTCGAGAAGTCAAATATTGAAGATGGGCAACAATGCTCGAGAAGGCAAATTTGAAGTTTGAGATGTTACTAGATCACACAAGTAGTGTGTATTTGTAGTTTTGTTTGAAAATCATAAATTACATCACCATTGCTCAATGTTACTCAAACAAAAGTCGAAAGGATGTGACACACAATGTATGTATATTAACAGATCAGTATAACATACACATGTCTGTAATAAAAGTGTGATTTTTATAGAGGATGTGTTGCTATAATTATAGCAGAATAATGAATAATTATCAACAGGACAGTAACTATTACTCTTTTACTCATTTTCAACGAATACAAAGTGGGCTTGTATTCACATTGAGATAATATGAGACTTATCATAATGGTATCTTAGAAGTCCTTGTATAGTCCTATTAAATCCTACTACTTTAGAAGGATTTCTAAAAGATCATCTGTGGAATCGTTGAAGCATTAAAATATATCCTGTATTTCCATGTGCCCCCAGGGGGTTATTTTTGGAATAAACCAAACTTGAAATTTGAAACTTGTACTTGTAGTTAATGTGGATCACCAGTGAACAAGTGCGCCAAACCATCAGACAGCACATTGGACCATATGAAGATCTGCTGACATCAGTAAAGAAAAGAAAGCTATTCTGGTATGGCCATGTAACAAGATCCAACGGCCTTGCCAAAACGATACTCCAGGGAACTGTTGAGGGAGGGAGACGGAGGGGAAGACAAAAGAAACGATGGTCTGACAACATCACAGAATGGACAGCAAAATCATTCGCAGAAACCCAGACTCTGGCTCACGACCGACAGAGCTGGAGGAAGTTGGTGAATACTTCACTGTGGCGCGAGGAAATGTGGATGGATGTAATAGCTTCCTGTCATGTCCATGGTGCCGTAAATTCTTAAACGGCTGTAGGTGATATTCTGCTGCAAGTGTCATACCCAAAACTACCCCTTAATCTTGTTTGTTTTTCATAGTTATCAATCGCACAAAAATACATTTTTCAATCGTACTCTTCACAGAAAGCTAATCTTAAACTTATTCAAACAGCATGAGAGCCTCTCGAATGACGTAGTTACCTCATGGCAACCACACACTGGGCAGACGTATCTCCTGTTTTCCTTCATTTGCAAGAAGCCAACTGAAATATTCTTGACCCTTTGGCGGAAGTTTGAGTGTGTTGTTGCTTAAATATCAGGGATGGGAATTGTCCGCCAAACAGCAAATTTCCGCCACAATGACATTGCTTTTCCGCTGAAAAAAGTCTGTCCGCCGAAAAGACACAAAACAAATGAAATAAATGTAGCCATTCTAATGCTGTTTTAGGGCTTCAATTACCAAGAAAAGCTTCAGCATTACCCCCTGGACCCCTACTAGGGGCCTTCTGAGGCCCCTAGACGCCCGTTTTTTCAGCTTTTATTTTTACTTTTCCAATTCCCGTGCCTGCTGCTGAAAAATTACCATCACTAGTGCACCAATATTATTATGATGATGATGATGTTGATGATGATGATGACTATTTTTTATTATCATTATTTTTGTATTATTACCTGACAAAAAAGAGAGGTGGACCACTTTAAATGATCTACCCGATGGTGGGTCAACTGCCTCAAAAGAGAATGTTATAAGTTTGCACGCTGTTTGCGCTTTTTGCCGATCAAGCTCAGTCGACAGCAAGATTCGAATTGAGTTTGCTTCAGTTGTAACCATTCTCATGTCCTTGCCACAAAGCCGATTGAAATAATACCTTGGCATGTGTATGCTACTATGCACCTTAAGACGCACAAACTTGCCGGGTGGAACTTGAATCGTGACATTACACTGAGCGGGAAAATCGCACCTTTGGAAATGCACAATCCCACGGGTGTCTCTTATAAATAAAGTCTTGTTGTCCTGCTCCCAGCAACCACTCAGGTTATGCAGGGTCATGGGCGGGGCTTCAGTCGGCAATATGGTGTCTGGGGTCCCAGTGTTCTGGCTGGAGGGTTCGCTCTGGACAAGGTGGGGTTCAGTGTGGATGTGCGTCCAGTTTTTAGGGGTCCAGTCAGACACTGGGAGAGCTTCCTGAGTAGAGTCTTCTGTTCCGTTGAAGTCAACATCAAAGTCTAAGTCAAAATCTACAACACTTCATTATCTTCTTGAGAGTAATTGCAATGTGGTCTCATACAAGCTCAACACAGAAAACGAAATGCACTCTTTTAGCTCGCTTAAAATGAGAACGAACAATAAGACAAAAATAACGTTCAATGAATCATGCATTACGAGATGTTGAAATACAACGAATACAACGCTAATAGCTATCACATAATGAAGAAAAAATTTAACTTTTTATCTCAACCTTAAAGTTTACTGTAATTCTAGCTTAGCTGTCACCAGTTGTCCACCTGGCTTTGTCAGCACTTGCACACTGAACTGTCACATGCACAACTTGAGCGCTAAGACGCTAGATCACCAGCCGTGCGGCAGCAATTTCGGCGCCAGTGACCTTGACCTTTGACCTATGACCTTCATTTTTTAAGCATGGCCTAGATATCTTTAGTACCTATCCACATGCAAAATGTGAGTGTCCTAGGTCCCTCCATTATTGTGCCAGGTGCTCAGCACTATTTTCGGCTCTAGTGACCTTGACCATTGACTAATTACCTTCATTTTTTTTACTTTGACTGATATGTACGTAGTGGATCGTGGATAAGACGTTATCGTGGATAAGACGTTCGCCTGCCAAATGCAATTCGTGAATGACCTGGGTTTGAACTCCGGCCTCGCTCTTTCTTTCTAATTTAAAAGGGGAAAATTGAACTGAACGTCGAGTCCTTTGGATGGGGACTTAAAGACCCCCCACGTTACGTGTCACATTCCCTGTTATGATTGGAAGATTTCTTAAGATTTCTTACTAGCTATAAGAGGGAAAACACGTGAAACCCGTGATTTTGACACGTGACGTGCGGGGTCTTTAAGCTACTCTGACCCGTGCGCTTTACTCACGCTAAAAATCCCACGGCTGTCAAAAGTTGGACAGAGCAGGGAGAAATCCTGCTACCTGGTATGATCAAATTGATAGCTAGCTTTATCAAGCCTGCCCCCCCCCCCCCCCCACTTCTTCACCCTGTCCACCCTCACCCCCTAAAAAAATGTCTGTCTCAGCAACTAGAATATACCAAATACCAATACCAATAATGTGCCACAGAGAAAAAGAACGAGAGCTGCTCTGTTCCCCAACACAACTCGATTCTGGTGACACGAGGAATCTGACCCAGGTGTAGGAATACTCATCCTGTTTAGGCTGTAGGCCAGAGGTAAAAAAGAAAACGCCTGGAAATAGAGGTTCGTTCACAGTTTGGGCAGATGAGAAATGAAATGGTGATTCTATATGTATTTTTCGCGTTTAATCCAAATCAGAAAAGTTCTCAAACATAAGTGTGTGCACTATGCAGGTACAAAGGGGAATAAGCTACGGTCTTCGATCAATTACGATGTTTTCACTTTGTTAGAAGGAAACGATGTATTATTTTGATCCAGTCAGAGGTATTTTAATTGCAGCAATGGTTAAATGTTTCATTTAAGCTAACGCATGCTGATACAGTGCACACCTCATTCAAGGGAGACAACTTGATTTATGTTTTGTGTGCATTCATTTGCAAATGAAGTGTCATTACTCATATGGCAAGTTAGATGGGTAATTATGTTAGGCTGGATTCACATTTGAACAGCTAACAAGCTAAGTGTGTGTGCTTTGTTAAGAAATGAGGAAAACCGACTGTCCCTTGCACTTGACAAAACTGATGACTTTACACACTGGCTGTAAGGCGTTCATAAAGTCTTTACATCATCGTGTATGTATTGCTTAAAAACACTGAAAAGTACTTTTGTTGATAGATTTTCAATGTTAGGTTATTATATTACTGAAAAGCAGTAAGCTTTTTAAAAAAAGACATTTTACTTTGTTACAAATTATGTTTTGATTTGAACCAAACCAGAAACAATTGTCCTGGTGCTTTTAGTGTGATTTGTTTCAACTGGTAAAGCATTCAATATATTTATCTCTCTCTCTCTCTCTCTCTCTCTCCCTCTCTCTCCCTCTCTCTCTCTCTCTCTCTCTCTCTCTCTCTCTCTCGGGATGGGGTGTTCTGGTGTAGTTAACAAAATACAGACTACAGTTGGGGAATAAACAAACAAAATGTCTCAAGGTTTTCCCCCACCACCTCAAAACAGCATGATGAACTTTATTGACTGTCGTTTCGCTCAAATGCAGCAGAGCTTACAGTTTCATCTGACAGGAATAAAGACCAGTTTAGATGAAAAGTTCTGCAGTTTAGAGAACAATGTTGAACACATTCTAACAGAAGTCAACACAGTGAAAGAAAACGTGGCAAATAATAAAGAAAGCATTGATGATCTGAAAGAAGATTATACGTGTATGTTGGATAGGCTGAAACATTTAGAAACAAAATTAGAAACAGCTGAACAGGATTCCAGAGTTTTCAACCTGAGATTCATGAACATTGACGAACTTGAAAGGGAAGACGAGCAAATAACCACTCGTATTATTGTCGATGTTTTGAACGACCATGCAGAGGAACTGGACTGGCGATTTGAAGACATTTCTCATGCCTTTCTAATCGGAAAACCACGTTCAAACCAACGCGATCCTCTTCCTATCCTTGTGCGGTTCTGCCGTTGGTCTGACAAAATGACCATTCTAACAGACAGAAATCTCAGAGACAACCTAAGGATGGGCGGTATCAGGGTGGCCTCTGATCTTACCACACATCAAAGAAACATGAAAGAATTCCACCGAGGACTCGGCAAGCTTGCCTACTTCCAACGTGGAAGACTCCATGTCAAAGAAAGGGAACAGACAGCCTCCTTCAGAGACAACACTAGTGTTCAAAGGTCTTCAGTTTTACAAGGACGAGACGACTGGCCTTACTTGACAGAATACAGAGCTAAGACATCCTCCAGCAGCCAGTTTCAAAAGAACTTGGGGCCTCATAGAAGTGACAGAATGGGCACAAATGTCTCTGGCCACAATCAAATGACCAACCCAGAATCTGGCTGGACACGGCATCAGCAAAGAAACAACTCTTTACACCACCATCATGACAGACAGCGCTATCAACAGGGTCCAGTGCCAGCAAGACAGGGTTCGGCTCATCACTCCAGCTCAACCCGTGAAAATGGTTCAAGGAGACAAAACAGCCCCTCGCCACGTGATCGCGACTCCTTTGACATCTTTAATGTAGCTCCTAGCAGTACAAACAGTGAATCGACAATACAACAAACAAACAACTAAACAAGTGTAAATTGACGTTATTTTATTCACAAGAGACAAAACAAAACTACTGGATATTTCGGCGAATGCGCCTTTATCAACATAGACAAACAAGAAAACAGCAAACAGCAAAAATAGCAAAAGGAGCAAAAAGCAGACAACAAAAGGAGCAAAACATCAATACGATCAAAAAACAATACTTCCCCTCTACAGTCCAATGCGTAAAATAAAAAAAACGATACTTCCCCTCTACAGTCCAATGCTTTAAGTCAAAAAAACAATGCTTCCCCTCTACAGTCAAATGAGCCATTCTCAAAAGGTGGAGCTGAAAATGGGACATTAATACTAATAATAGGGCTAACATTTCAAAATAAGATTTCAGTTCTAATTTTTTGGCTATAGCAAGCCTTAAGTCATCTTTTTTAAGAAATGGCATGTCAAAAGATAGTTTATCTTGTTATATTTAAGAAATTTCATCATTTATTTCAAAAGTGACAACATGTCGCGTGTGACAGTGGACAAAAACAACAGACACAAAACTCTGTAGTAATGGCTAAAATCTGTATTACCTATTTAGATTTAATTAGATCCTGGCACATTTGTTTGAAAAATAATCAAAAGGTGATTTGTTTGGTTCTTAAATTTGTTTTTTAAACCTGTTTTTTTCGTCCATTGTCACGCGCAACATACACCAGAAGTTATTTTTTCCCTATGAAGTCAATATGCAACAAACAAATATTCTTATGCCATTATTCTTATTTCAGAGGTATCTAGTTTCATTGTAAAGAATCTACACTCACCTCAATAAAGACTGTTTCCTTTTGTAACATTAATGTGTGTTGGTTGTGACAGAAAGGCAACCGACAAAATTTAGTCACAAACATCATACAATGACGAATACAATTTCCAAACAACATTAATTCTCACACAAACAACACAGAAAAAGATATGTTTAAGGTGAAAATTAAGCAAAATGTTCACAGCTATCTTTTTTTTCAAAATAGGTGCATAAATCATGTTGCATGTAACAGAGCAAATGGACAGAAAAAATTATATTCTGAAGAATGTTGTGATGCAGACAAAGATTGATATCCGACATGATTCAATTGGCTTTCAATAACATGAATAGTCAAGAATTAGACTGAATCCCTTCTTTATAGAATTTTTGGGACACATAAATTGAAATTTCATGTCGTTTGTGACACGGACAAAACTTTGTCCGCCATCACAAATGACATAATTCAGTGCTTGGTGTCGTCATGCAAGCAGACAGAGTCCACGAAAATACAACAGAATTTATCTCCAATACAAATGCTCAATCACCAGAACTATCGGCACACCGATCACTTGTAGGAAGAATGCAATACTTACGTCAGCTTTCGGTTGCGACAAGGACGCAAAATCAACTTTCGTCCAAGTAAACACTTTTACATTCAGTTGTAAGAAACCACTAACAAAACAACATGCCATTTTACCTCTTTATAGCAATTGCGTGTAACTGAACTACAATCAGCAACTAATCTATTGTTTTTTACTTGTACTGGGGGTGTTTTTGATTTGTTGTGACACAATATGTTGATTGCAACATTGTGTGAAGAAAGGTCGAAAGTAATAACCATACCTTCGCGCCTGGAGTCCGCCATTGTCAAGTAGAGCGGTCACGTGATGTTCTCGCAAGACTTTCTGCTGATGAAATGGCCGAAAGTCGAATAGCTACGTTCGGTTGCGAGTGTGAAAACCCAAAATGATTGATTGTGACAAATGGACGAAAACGGGTACTGCGTGCTGGAAATAGCTTTTTTAAGCAAATGAATTGTCCAGTTGATTAATTTTCGGCATAATAATGCACCGAATGTGTTCTTTAGTCGTTTCAAGGTGAGTTTACTGCACTAGCTGTGTAGAATACATTCAGAGCATTGTGTTTCATTGATCGCTGTGAGGTACTGCACTAGCTGTGTGGAATACATTCAGAGTATTGCGTTTCATTGATCGTTGTGAGGACGAAGGCTGTCGCAACTGACAAACAGATTTTCAGACAGATTTGTTTCACACAAAAATGAAAAACAGATGACAGTTTTGTGTCAACAAAACGATTTTTATTATGTCCTTAAACAGTTAAAACAAACAAGCAGTTCAACTATGTGATCACAAGTCTTTTAATTCACATCATGAACATACACCCATCAAATGTCCCGTTTGCAAATGAAAATTCACACATACATTTTTTTAATATTCCTTGATTATTTCTATATGTGGTTCTTCACATCAACATTTTTATCTTATGTATCTCTCAAAACATCCAGGATTGCTGCAACAACTGATTTATTTCCAAATAATAAGTATTTAATAGAGAATTGGCAAGATAACGGGGCAAGGGTTGTTAGCAACGACCTTTTTTGAATGGCTCAAATGCGTAAAATCAAAAAAACAATACTCCCCTCTACAGTCCAATGCGTAAAATCCAAAAAACAATGCTTCTCCTCTACAGTCCAATGCGTAAAATAAAAAACAATGCTTCCCCTCTACAGTCCAATGCGTAAAATAAAAAACAATGCTTCCCCTCTACAGTCCAATGCGTAAAATAAAAAACAATGCTTCCCCTCTACAGTCCAATGCGTAAAATAAAAAACAATGCTTCCCCTCTACAGTCCAATGCGTAAAATAAAAAAACAATGCTTCCCCTCTACAGTCCAATGCGTAAAATAAAAAAACAATGCTTCCCCTCTACAGTCCAATGCGTAAAATCAAAATGAATTAACAAAGCAAAGCGTCTTAAATGTGCAGGGTGACGGAAAACACAAAATAATTGTGATGGTGAAGGACAATGAAAAGACAGATGCGTTGAAACCATATAAAGAAGCTTACTCAGCTAGGCCGTCCCCCCCCCCCCCCCCCCCCCCCCCAGGACTTATCATGACTGGTGTCAAAATGTTCCTTGGAGTGTCCTGAACACGAAACTAAAATGTTTCCATCAAAAAGTTGGGATGCACAGGAGTTACAGCCCTTGGCGTAAGGGTACCCTCACACGCGCTGGTCACGGCCGTTCAAATTTAACTTTTAATAGCTCCTGTAGATAAACAAGAAAATACTTTTTGTCTATCCCAATCTTTAAGTTAGTTCTCATACCACAACACAGTAACCTGAGGATTCTTTCTTTATTGATAGTTTGACTACAGTGATGGATAATTAACAGGCACCATAATTTTCACAGTTCCGATAGGATTTCATTCTTCCTACCCTAAATCTTAAGGGCAAATTGTTTCGTTTGATATGTTTTTCATAAAGTATTATGTATCAGGTTAGTATCTGAATAGTTTTTGTGAGGTGTTTGCAGTTCATTATGCCATAACAGCAAATATCCTTCCCCCACCCCCAAAATGAAGATTGTTGATGAAATTTGCAGGTGGTTGAAAATTACACAGAGAACAGAACTTTTTTTGTCTTATTGTTTTATTACATGTATTTAGACACAAACACAGTTAAAAGAAATGTCTAATCAGATCCCTGGTTGGGCTGGGTATATTTCATTGACTGGAGAAAAGCCTGAAAAGAAAACAACAATAGACTACTACCCAGTTATCTTCAATCCCATCACTGAGTACAAAACCATCCAAGAGTGCCTTAGGCAGGCAGAGATTTTAGGCGTTGCCTATTCTTACAATCTGTCCTTGGATAAAAGTAAGAAACAAAAAACATTTGCAAACATACTCTCTCTCTCTCTCTCTCTCTCTCTCTCTCTCTCTCTCTAGGTCACAGGAAGTGGGACAAGAATACGTGATCACCACAGGCAGAGTGATACACAGGAAGTGGGACAAGAATGCGTGATCACCACCTTTGATCTGGGTGCATGCATGAAGGCCTATCCCCTTGTCTGGAGCCAGCCTCAGAGGTACGAGAAACACATCATTCTCATTGGCACCTTTCACCTCATTTCTGCATATCTCAAAATGATAGGCAAGAAAATGAATGGAAGTGGTCTGTCTGACATTCTTGTGGAAGCAGAGATCATCAGCTCAGGTTCCTTGAAAGGCATCGAGACAGGGAAACATTATGACCGTGCTTTGCACTGCCACAAGACTATGCTTGAATGTCTGGAACGTGTGATGTTGGCAAAGTACCTGAACATGGCAGGAACTGACAGCGACTTTCCTGTCCTGTCTGAAGAAACCACAACCCTGCTTGCTGCAACAACAGTATCCTCAGTGCATGACTCTGTCAGGCAGCTGCTTGAAGACAAAAGTGTGGACGACTTCTTCAGAGACTATGAACAGTACAGAGAAGAGGTGAGACAAGGCAAACATGGAAAAACTCCCCAGTTCTGGCTAACGTACATGGATCACATCTGGCTTGTGCTGTCTCTCTTGTATGCTGTGAAGATGAATGACTTTGAGCTGTATGCCCAGTGCTTACTGGTGATGCCTGATCTGTTCTTCAGCTTTGGAGGTCAGAACTATGCGAGGTATCTCACATTCTTTGGGCTCTTCATTGCCAACATTGAAGTCTCACACCCAGGTGCTACAGAGCTGCTGAAGCGTGGGGCATTCAGTGTGGCAAGATCATTCATCCCGGGGAATCGATGTGCTGTGGACAAGACGATGGAAGAGACCTTCATGCGCAATGCCAAGAGCAGGGGTGGGGCAGCTGCAGCTGGTACCGGTCTCACAGGGATTGCATCAAACTACCCAGCCTACCAAAAGTGGGTGAGAACAACACACGAGAGAACAAAATACATGCAAGTGACATTTGACATGGCAGAAATGTCAAGAGGCAATGATCTGGACATCCAGCACCGTGACCTTCGTCCAACAGAAGTCACCAGCAGTGAAAAGAGTGTGTCAAGAGCAGTTGCAGCAGTAGAAAACTTCACTAACCCATTCGAGGTACATGAAAAGGAGAAGCTGATCATGCTGTCATCGGGTGCCACAGTTCCTGGTGATATTGAAAGGGATGTCCTACGTGCAGAGACAGCAGGCAGAAGTCAGAAAGAGAACTTCATCACTGAGAGACTAGAAGTTAGAGAAAATTTATTTCAGCCAATCAAACAGCTCAAGCTGAAAACTATGGCAGACATGTCGAGGAAAGTCACACTGAAGTCAACTCAGAACAAAGTGACTGAGTACAGGCACCAAGGAAATGTTGCCTTTCAGCTCCTGGTCAAGTCTCAGACTGGTGATCTGAACATGGATCTGAAAGAGCTCATGACCTACCAGCTGACCCCTGTTCCTTACAGCCTGGGGACAGCAGATGGTTATATGGCAAAGACTGACAAGAGCACTGCATTTCACTACCTGACAAAAGAGGCTGAGGACGCGCACTTGCCGCCTGTTCATGAAACTTTAATGATCATCGATGGCAATGCAACATTCCATGCTATGCAGCAAGTCCCTCCAAACTTTCGCCAGATCTGCCAAAAGCTGTACGACATGGTACCACCATCTGTCGACTTTGTGTTCAGCACAGATATGTACCAAGACTATTCAGTGAAGTCGATGGAACGAAACAGAAGAGGGTGTGGTGACAAGATCATCCTGAAAGGAGATAGCACAAAGCGACCTGCAGATTGGAAAGCCTTCCTGGCCAACGATGAGAACAAAGTTCAGTTCACTCAACTGCTACTGACTGTTTGGAGCAAGGACTCTTTTGCTGAAAAGCACCAGGGAAGGAACACAGTCCTTGTCTGTGAAGGGAAAGCATTCAAGCTGACATCAACCGATGGTGAAACGACTGACAAAGAGGAGCTACATTCCTTGTCTTCTACCCAAGAGGAGACAGACTCACGTGTCATTCTCTACTCTAAGTATGGACAAGAGCAAGGATACAAGTACATTCGCGTGAAGAGTCCTGACACAGATGTGTTTTTCATCCTGTTGAACTTTGCCTCTCAGCTGGATCGTGTGACACTCCTCTTTGACACAGGCAAAGGCAACAACAAGCGACTGATAGACATAAGTGACCTTGCCAGAGGACTCACACAGCCATTCTGCTCTGCTCTTCTGTCGCTGCATGCTTTCACTGGCTGTGACTCAACTAGTGCCATTAAAGGCAAAGGCAAAGTGAAGGCAGTGAAAGTTCTTCAGCAGAAGCCAGCATTCGTGCAGACCCTAGCACAGCTTGGGGACACCTGGGAAGTGAAGGAAGAGATGATTGACAAGCTGGAGTCCTTCACTTGCTGCATCTATGGAAGGGTACGTTTCAGCAAGGTTGATGACTTGAGACACCACATGCTGAAAGAGAAGTGTGGCGAGGAGATCATCACTGCCAGTCAGAACGTAGACTTGGCTACTTTGCCACCATGTCGGCGCAGCTTAAAGCAACACGTTCACCGCTGCAATTTCCAGGTTGCCATCTGGAAACATGGAGACCAGCCTGTGCCAGACATTCCCCGTCCCACAGAAGGCCATGGATGGAAAATGAACAATGGGGTGCTGGAGCCTCTGTGGACAGAGGAGGAAGAAGAGCTGACTTTACCTCAGGCTGTCATTGATGACCTGAATGATGTCAGTGATGCGGATGATGAAGATGAAGAAGATGGAGAGTGCATCTTACAAAACGGCCTGAACGATTCACTGGACTCCAGTTCTGAAGATTCTGATGAAGCTTGAAAGTGAAATTTCTGATGCTTCATTGACTGTTGATGAAGAGAGAATACAGACAAATTATGCCTTTGAAAATGACCAAGAAATGTTTGCTTTCCTGACACCTTGAATACTGTATGTTGTGTTGCGCTATACATATTTGTTCAAAGACTGTTAATGCTACATTTTGTTACACGAGAATACCAGCAAAATTAAACTTGTAAGCAACAAAACCATTCCGGACAATAAAGAACATAAACTCCCATCAAAGCCAAACAATTTGGGGGGTTGAGAGGCTGTCAAAATGGTCGTTTGGTGTCTTTGGCGAAATCCTGAATTTTTGGGGTAGGGGAGATAAATGTGAAACTGTGACTTTATGCATTACTCATGTGGTTCCAGGTACAGTCAGAAACTACCAAGAGGCATTGTAGTATAATATGATTCATCAGAACAGTTGATTTTGGCCTTTTGGTTTTGTGGACAACAGTTGACATGCCGCCGATGCAGTGAAAATAGTGGTACATAAAAGTCACCCACTACTGTACCCAAACAATGAATGAGAGAAGACTGATCAAGTTACCACCAGGCACACTGATAAGTAAGTATAAAAACTAGTATAAGCAAAAGCTGATTTCTTGTTCATTTACAGGAGCTATTTCAAGTTACATTTGAATGGTGCAAGTGAGTGTGTTAGAGGGTACCCTTATGCCAAGGGCTGTAACTCCTGTGCATCCCAACTTTTTGATGGAAACATGACACTTGTGACACTGCAGACAATGGTGACAAAGCACAGACTGCAGTTCATCATACAACAGATGAGAACCCCAACAGAGACACTTGTGACACTGCAGACAATGGTGACAAGACACAGGCTGCAGTTCATCATACAACAGATGAGAACCCCAACAGAGACACTTGTGACACTGCAGACAATGGTGACAAAACACAGGCTGCAGTTCATCATACAACAGAGAGAACCCCAACAGAGACACTTGTGACACTGCAGACAATGGTGACAAGACACAGGCTGCAGTTCATCATACAACAGATGAGAACCCCAACAGAGACACTTGTGACACTGCAGACAATGGTGACAAGACACAGGCTGCAGTTCATCATACAACAGATGAGGACCCCAACAGAGACACTTGTGACACTGCAGACAATGGTGACAAGACACAGGCTGCAGTTCATCATACAACAGAGGGAACCCCAACAGAGACACTTGTGACACTGCAGACAATGGTGACAAGACACAGGCTGCAGTTCATCATACAACAGAGAGAACCCCAACAGAGACACTTGTGACACTGCAGACAATGGTGACAAGACACAGGCTGCAGTTCATCATACAACAGAGAGAACCCCAACAGAGACACTTGTGACACTGCAGACAATGGTGACAAGACACAGGCTGCAGTTCATCATACAACAGATGAGAACCCCAACAGAGACACTTGTGACACTGCAGACAATGGTGACAAAACACAGGCTGCAGTTCATCATACAACAGTTGAGAACCCCAACAGAGACACTTGTGACACTGCAGACAATGGTGACAAGACACAGGCTGCAGTTCATCATACAACAGATGAGAACCCCAACAGAGACACTTGTGACACTGCAGACAATGGTGACAAGACACAGGCTGCAGTTCATCATACAACAGAGAGAACCCCAACAGAGACACTTGTGACACTGCAGACAATGGTGACAAGACACAGGCTGCAGTTCATCATACAGCAGAGAGAACCCCAACAGAGACACTAGTGACACTGCAGACAATGGTGACAAAACACAGGCTGCAGTTCATCATACAACAGATGAGAACCCCAACAGAGACACTTGTGACACTGCAGACAATGGTGACAAGACACAGGCTGCAGTTCATCATACAACAGAGAGAACCCCAACAGAGACACTTGTGACACTGCAGACAATGGTGACAAGACACAGGCTGCAGTTCATCATACAACAGATGAGAACCCCAACAGAGACACTTGTGACACTGCAGACAATGGTGACAAAACACAGGCTGCAGTTCATCATACAACAGAGAGAACCCCAACAGAGACACTTGTGACACTGCAGACAATGGTGACAAAACACAGGCTGCAGTTCATCATACAACAGATGAGAACCCCCAACAGAGACACTTGTGACACTGCAGACAATGGTGACAAGACAGGCTGCAGTTCATCATACAACAGAGAGAACCCCAACAGAGACACTTGTGACACTGCAGACAATGGTGACAAGACACAGGCTGCAGTTCATCATACAACAGAGGGAACCCCAACAGAGATACTTGTGACACTGCAGACAATGGTGACAAGACAGGCTGCAGTTCATCATACAACAGAGAGAACCCCAACAGAGACACTTGTGACACTGCAGACAATGGTGACAAGACACAGGCTGCAGTTCATCATACAACAGATGAGAACCCCAACAGAGACACTTGTGACACTGCAGACAATGGTGACAAAACACAGGCTGCAGTTCATCATACAACAGATGAGAACCCCAACAGAGACACTTGTGACACTGCAGACAATGGTGACAAGACACAGGCTGCAGTTCATCATACAACAGATGAGAACCCCAACAGAGACACTTGTGACACTGCAGACAATGGTGACAAGACACAGGCTGCAGTTCATCATACAACAGAGAGAACCCCAACAGAGACACTTGTGACACTGCAGACAATGGTGACAAGACACAGGCTGCAGTTCATCATACAACAGATGAGAACCCCAACAGAGACACTTGTGACACTGCAGACAATGGTGACAAAACACAGGCTGCAGTTCATCATACAACAGATGAGAACCCCAACAGAGACACTTGTGACACTGCAGACAATAGTGACAAGACACAGGCTGCAGTTCATCATACAACAGATGAGAATCCCAACAGAAACACTTGTGACACTGCAGACAATGGTGACAAAGCACAGGCTGCAGTTCATCATACAACAGATGAGGACCCCAACAGAGACACTTGTGACACTGCAGACAATGGTGACAAGCACAGGCTGCAGTTCATCATACAACAGATGAGAACCCCAACAGAGACACTTGTGACACTGCAGACAATGGTGACAAGACACAGGCTGCAGTTCATCATACAACAGATGAGAACCCCAACAGAGACACTTGTGACACTGCAGACAATGGTGACAAGACACAGGCTGCAGTTCATCATACAACAGATGAGAACCCCAACAGAGACACTTGTGACACTGCAGACAATGGTGACAAGACACAGGCTGCAGTTCATCATACAACAGATGAGAACCCCAACAGAGACACTTGTGACACTGCAGACAATGGTGACAAGACACAGGCTGCAGTTCATCATACAACAGATGAGAACCCCAACAGAGACACTTGTGACACTGCAGACAATGGTGACAAGACACAGGCTGCAGTTCATCATACAACAGAGAGAACCCCAACAGAGACACTTGTGACACTGCAGACAATGGTGACAAAGCACAGGCTGCAGTTCATCATACAACAGAGAGAACCCCAACAGAGACACTTGTGACACTGCAGACAATGGTGACAAGACACAGGCTGCAGTTCATCATACAACAGAGAGAACCCCAACAGAGACACTTGTGACACTGCAGACAATGGTGACAAAGCACAGGCTGCAGTTCATCATACAACAGAGAGAACCCCAACAGAGACACTTGTGACACTGCAGACAATGGTGACAAGACACAGGCTGCAGTTCATCATACAACAGAGGGAACCCCAACAGAGATACTTGTGACACTGCAGACAATGGTGACAAGACACAGGCTGCAGTTCATCATACAACAGAGGGAACCCCAACAGAGATACTTGTGACACTGCAGACAATGGTGACAAGACACAGGCTGCAGTTCATCATACAACAGAGGGAACCCCAACAGAGATACTTGTGACACTGCAGACAATGGTGACAAGACACAGGCTGCAGTTCATCATACAACAGAGAGAACCCCAACAGAGACACTTGTGACACTGCAGACAATGGTGACAAGACACAGGCTGCAGTTCATCATACAACAGAGAGAACCCCAACAGAGACACTTGTGACACTGCAGACAATGGTGACAAAACACAGGCTGCAGTTCATCATACAACAGATGAGAACCCCAACAGAGACACTTGTGACACTGCAGACAATGGTGACAAGACACAGGCTGCAGTTCATCATACAACAGATGAGAACCCCAACAGAGACACTTGTGACACTGCAGACAATGGTGACAAGACACAGGCTGCAGTTCATCATACAACAGATGAGAACCCCAACAGAGACACTTGTGACACTGCAGACAATGGTGACAAAACACAGGCTGCAGTTCATCATACAACAGAGAGAACCCCAACAGAGACACTTGTGACACTGCAGACAACAGTTCATCATACAACAGATGAGAACCCCAACAGAGACACTTGTGACACTGCAGACAATGGTGACAAGACAGGCTGCAGTTCATCATACAACAGAGAGAACCCCAACAGAGACACTTGTGACACTGCAGACAATGGTGACAAGACACAGGCTGCAGTTCATCATACAACAGAGAGAACCCCAACAGAGACACTTGTGACACTGCAGACAATGGTGACAAGACAGGCTGCAGTTCATCATACAACAGAGAGAACCCCAACAGAGACACTTGTGACACTGCAGACAATGGTGACAAGACACAGGCTGCAGTTCATCATACAACAGATGAGAACCCCAACAGAGACACTTGTGACACTGCAGACAATGGTGACAAAACACAGGCTGCAGTTCATCATACAACAGTTGAGAACCCCAACAGAGACACTTGTGACACTGCAGACAATGGTGACAAGACACAGGCTGCAGTTCATCATACAACAGATGAGAACCCCAACAGAGACACTTGTGACACTGCAGACAATGGTGACAAGACACAGGCTGCAGTTCATCATACAACAGAGAGAACCCCAACAGAGACACTTGTGACACTGCAGACAATGGTGACAAGACACAGGCTGCAGTTCATCATACAACAGAGAGAATCCCAACAGAGACACTTGTGACACTGCAGACAATGGTGACAAGACACAGGCTGCAGTTCATCATACAACAGATGAGAACCCCAACAGAGACACTTGTGACACTGCAGACAATGGTGACAAAACACAGGCTGCAGTTCATCATACAACAGAGAGAACCCCAACAGAGACACTTGTGACACTGCAGACAATGGTGACAAGACACAGGCTGCAGTTCATCATACAACAGATGAGAATCCCAACAGAGACACTTGTGACACTGCAGACAATGGTGACAAAGCACAGGCTGCAGTTCATCATACAACAGATGAGAACCCCAACAGAGACACTTGTGACACTGCAGACAATGGTGACAAAGCACAGGCTGCAGTTCATCATACAACAGATGAGGACCCCAACAGAGACACTTGTGACACTGCAGACAATGGTGACAAGACACAGGCTGCAGTTCATCATACAACAGATGAGAACCCCAACAGAGACACTTGTGACACTGCAGACAATGGTGACAAGACACAGGCTGCAGTTCATCATACAACAGATGAGAACCCCAACAGAGACACTTGTGACACTGCAGACAATGGTGACAAGACACAGGCTGCAGTTCATCATACAACAGATGAGAACCCCAACAGAGACACTTGTGACACTGCAGACAATGGTGACAAGACACAGGCTGCAGTTCATCATACAACAGATGAGGACCCCAACAGAGACACTTGTGACACTGCAGACAATGGTGACAAAACACAGGCTGCAGTTCATCATACAACAGATGAGAACCCCAACAGAGACACTTGTGACACTGCAGACAATGGTGACAAAACACAGGCTGCAGTTCATCATACAACAGATGAGAACCCCAACAGAGACACTTGTGACACTGCAGACAATGGTGACAAGACACAGGCTGCAGTTCATCATACAACAGATGAGAACCCCAACAGAGACACTTGTGACACTGCAGACAATGGTGACAACACAGGCTGCAGTTCATCATACAACAGATGAGAACCCCAACAGAGACACTTGTGACACTGCAGACAATGGTAACAAAACACAGGCTGCAGTTCATCATACAACAGATGAGAACCCCAACAGAGACACTTGTGACACTGCAGACAATGGTGACAAAACACAGGCTGCAGTTCATCATACAACAGATGAGAACCCCAACAGAGACACTTGTGACACTGCAGACAATGGTGACAAGACACAGGCTGCAGTTCATCATACAACAGAGAGAACCCCAACAGAGACACTTGTGACACTGCAGACAATGGTGACAAGACACAGGCTGCAGTTCATCATACAACAGAGAGAACCCCAACAGAGACACTTGTGACACTGCAGACAATGGTGACAAGACAGGCTGCAGTTCATCATACAACAGAGAGAACCCCAACAGAGACACTTGTGACACTGCAGACAATGGTGACAAAACACAGGCTGCAGTTCATCATACAACAGAGAGAACCCCAACAGAGACACTTGTGACACTGCAGACAATGGTGACAAGACACAGGCTGCAGTTCATCATACAACAGAGAGAACCCCAACAGAGACACTTGTGACACTGCAGACAATGGTGACAAGACACAGGCTGCAGTTCATCATACAACAGAGAGAACCCCAACAGAGACACTTGTGACACTGCAGACAATGGTGACAAGACACAGGCTGCAGTTCATCATACAACAGAGAGAACCCCAACAGAGACACTTGTGACACTGCAGACAATGGTGACAAAACACAGGCTGCAGTTCATCATACAACAGAGAGAACCCCAACAGAGACACTTGTGACACTGCAGACAATGGTGACAAGACACAGGCTGCAGTTCATCATACAACAGATGAGAACCCCAATAGAGACACTTGTGACACTGCAAACAAAGCAGACAGTACTGAAGACACTCAGAAACGTGAACGTGACAGAACAGAGCCAGACAAAGGACATATTTTTTCAGAGGGAAACGCCATACCGCAGACCCCAGCAGCTGCCCGCAATCTAAGGTCAAGGCCGGTAGCATCCGCTCCTCGCACTGAAAGACAGGTCAACAAGCCAGCTGCTGGATCTACTAGCCAAAGCAGCATAATTGACTCCTTTCGAAAGACAGAGACAAGCCAAAAAGCGAAAGGGTCTGGAGTCTCCAAGGCCAAATCCCCACAAAACCCCAAGTCTCATCCCTCCTCAAACTCCAGTGTCTAGCCTCACAGCTCTAAGTCTAAAAGTAGTGGTGCTGTAGGCACCAATAAAAATGATTTTGGCCGGGCCACAGAACCAAGAAATGAAGATCGTGTTCATAGAAGAAAGGGGTCTATGCTTAGCATAAATACTTCTGTAAGCAATACACTGCTTTGAGAGTAGACTAATAATCTTGGCACAGAACACAGAGCAGCTTTCGATGAGAGATGATTTGCTTAAAAAGCACAAAAACCGATGCAAACTCTAACAGAAATCGTTTGTCTGGAATTTGATTTGTGACAATCCCTTCCTTGCTACCTTGCGTTTGGTAGTGGGTTTGCCTAAAATCAAAACTCCTTTTTCCCAGATTCTTTGTTTTTAACCCTTTCAACGCCAGCCATTTTTCAGCCAAAATTATCCATGAAACTTGCCTGGGTACATAATATATTTTGCTGCATTGTTGGGGATTCCTCTGTGACAGGCATAAAATAGGGCCTATCCTTACTGTGATGAAAGTCATCACATTAATAAAATCTTATGTTCACTGGAACATTATTTGCATAGCTTTACTTTGTATTAAAGGCTCCGAACTGAAAGCGCTGCATCATTGTGCACGAATTTCGTGCATTTAGTTTTCCTCGTACGGCACATGCATATTTTCAGCTAGAGTTGAATACACATTTTTTCTTTCGTCAGTCTGTCCTCTTTTCTATCTTTCACTTTGCTTTCTACCTTCGTACTGTTGAAGCTTAGTCAATCTTTCAATTGCTCTGCTGCCCTAGTGCAGAGGAAATAGAAAGATAGCCTTAAATGTTTATTGATTTTAAACATTTGACATCGTTAAAGAGAAATGATTTAATTTACTTTCTAATTAATTTGCAGATTGGAATCTTGTAATCTTTGTTTTCAATCTTTGTGAGGAATTGTGAAATGATGTTGTAAAAAGAAATCTTTTGTTGGCACCGATTTTTGGCAACTTTAATTCAACTGTAATTGGTAAATTATGTTTTGGGTTTCTTGTATGTCAAAGTATTATTTTAAAATTACCATTTCAAAATTAGGACAGCTTTTCGAAAACCATGGGGTTATTTAGAAGTGTGGTTTATTAATGTTCATAGACATAACTATAACTACATAGAAGGTGTCGGGAACTTTATGTATACTTTTGGTTGTTCATCATTATCGTAAAGTTAATTAATGATAATGAAAAGTAAAGTCGCTTAACAGTGAACGAATGGAGTGTGCTTGAAAAAACAAAGCCAGGTTTAGTCTCGATGTACAGGGCACACACGCATGAACATGCACCCACAAACACAGACAGAGACTTATGCCAGTTTACTGTTTTCGTCTTAAGAGCACCCAGTCTGTGCGCCCAGGGGAAGGCTGCCAGGGAGACTGGAGGCTGCTGGTGGAGCGGCCTGAGAAGAGGTGGCATTCTGCCGAGTCAGATGCCCGGAACAGACGAGTGGGACTCCAAAGAGGTCGTCGGCTCAAGTCAAGAACTTTGAAGAAATCGTCCGTCACGAGTGCAAATTACTCCGCGAAAGAATTGAGTATTTTTGTGTGTTTGTGCAGTGTTGTGCGTGTCGCCCTTAGATGTTTGCTGTTATTATTATTCTTTTATATATGTATGATTGCGTGAGTGATTGAGTGTAAATAAATTGTTGTTAATATTTAAAATTGCCTAATCTATACTGTTTGTGGAGAGACTGAATGACGCGAGAGCATGTACTTCTGAATGAGTTGGATGCGAGAATGAAAACTCGCGAGTTTTGATTTCTGACTAAACTGTTTGTTTGTGTGTGACTTTCGTTCGTGACAATTACCTCCCAAAATGAAGGACATAAGATCATTGGGCAACAGACCCTCATTTGATGCCTTTTCGTGACATGGGGTCACTCATTGTGGTGCCAAGAGGCGACTGTAGAGGCCCTTGCTATGGTATTGGAAATATTATGGCGTCCATGTGCAACGCTGAACCACAAATATACGAGTAGCAATTGCTTTGATTGAAACATGTAGCAAGCATTGAAAGATGGAGAAACAGACCGCAGTCTCTCTCTCTCTCTCTCTCTCTCTCTCTCTCTCTCTCTCTCTCTCTCTCTCTCTCTCTCTCTCTCTCTCTCTCTGACACACACACACATGCATGTATGCCCGCATACCAACAGAAACACCTTACAAACAAATGAGCACATACAGACAGAGAAACACACACATACGCACGCACACACGCACGCACTCACGCACGCACACGCACGCACACACACACACACACACACACACACACACAGAGTGAAGACAATAATTGATTCTTTCCACAGTACAATGTTGATAGCGGTACAACCCTGTGTCTAGTTTCACAAGACAGAACGTTCGAACAAATCGGCAAAACCGGTCCTAAGAAACATCTTCCTTTGCCGATAGTTTGCGTAATAAGCGAGCAGATCAAGAGAAGACAATTGACTGATTTTGCACTGAAAGTACTACAAGCCAATTTTTGTTCTAAATGATGCACTAGGGTGTGTAAAATCTCTGTGTGAAAAATCCCAGAAAATCCCCTTGGGGGTTTCCGAGTTATGACGTCATTATTTCCATTTTTAGACTGCACATTCCAAATCACATGAAACATTATACACAACAAAAAACGTTATTTCTTTTCATAGTTGCCAGCCAATATTTATGCATGTGATGCATTAAGATGTGTAGAATCTTTATGTGACATTTCCCAAAATTTTCCTCCTTGGATTTCATAGTTATAACCTCATCTATACTATTTTTAGATTGAAAATTCCTCATCATGTGAACAAACTATTATACTAGACAGTCCTCTTTTGATACTACAGGCTACTTTTTGCTGCATATAATACCATAGGATGTGTAGAATCTTTGTGTAAAAAAAATCCCAGAAAATCCCTTTGGGGTTTCCGAGTTATTACATCATTATTTCTATTATTAGACTGCAAAATCCATGTCACATAAAAAACAATTTTTTTAGATGATGTCATAACTAGAAAACCCAAACAGGGAAATGTTGGGAAATGTCACAGTAAGATGTAAACATCTTAATGAGTCACACTCATAAATACTGGCTTGAAACTATGAAACGAAATAACGTTTTTTGTTGATTATGTTTCATGTGATACGTATGGAATTTGCAGTCTAAAGATAAAAAATAATGACCACATAACTCGGAAACCCCAAGGGGGTTTTCTGCGACTTTTCATACAGACATTCTACACACCCTAGTGAATCACTCGGAACCAAAATTGGCTTGTAGTACTTTTAGTGCAAAACCATCCTAAATTTGAAGAAGTATGAGCGATGCTCTACTATGCCTATAACGTTTTGTTCTTCCCAAACGCTGAGTTCACTGAAAACTATCCAGAACTATCACGTGACTTGTAGGGGGTTAATACATTTCTTGTTGTTGATTGGATCATTAAAGTTTCGTTAAAATGATTTTTTTTAAAGACCAATGAGACAAGAACTTGTTTGGTTGCTTTTTCAAAAAACGTTCTCTCAAGTCGTTTCTTAGATACCTTTTGGCGTAACAGTTATTCGCGCGAATAGCGTAAACTAGTGCAACTGGCCTCACAGTGATTGATGAGATCACAGCTCTGACAGCAACGGAGGAAGAGGAAGAACTATTGTGTAGATAGAGTTACCGGAGAAACCATGGAAATATATACTAAAGGTCAGTGTACACGTGAACATTTTTCACTATTTCCCCATAGCAACACAGTGATAGTCACTCGTAAGGTTACTTGCATAGCACTGTGTTGCCATGGGGGATGTTCACTACATTCAACATCAACACTCGATGAACAATAAATCTTATGCACTGATAAACATTCATTAACAAAAACACCCAAACATCGACATACTAGGCTAGGAAGTGGGGGGGGGGGGGGGGGGAGGTTGCGCGCGTGTGTGTATGTGTGTGTATATGTCTGTGTGTGTGTGTGTGTGTGTGTGTGTGTGTGTGTGTGTGTGTGTGTGTGTGTGTGTGTGTGTGTGTCATTGTGTGTATGCATATTTGTGCATGTGTGTGTGCATATATGTGTGTGTGTGTGTGTGTGTGTGTGTGTGCGTGTGAGTGTGTGTGTGTGTGTGTGTGTGTGTGTGTGTGTGTGTGTGTGTGTGTGTGTGTGTGTGAATATGTGTGTGTTGTTATTTAATTTGACATATTTTCACTTAAAAGTGATATTAGACAACAAAAGTGAGTATGTGAGGGGGGGGGGGGGGGGGGGGGGTGCATATGTGTCTGGTGTGAGTTATTGCTTAAGTACATATTTGAGTGTAGCATTAGGGGAGAAATGCTAAATTATATCAAAGTTAAAACAAAACCCCAGAATTAAAATATTAAAATCAAAATGCAAACATTATAAGAAACAACTATTATAGAAACGAGCCAACTGGAACTGTAAATTGGTTACGCTCAAGCGATTGAAAAACTAGTCGATTTGAGGTCACGGACTTGTATGGATGAAAGGGTGATTCACAAGCGTGCGAGAATGTGTGTGTGTGTGTTTATTGGGGGGGGGGGGGGGGGGGGGGGGGGGCGGGGGGTGAGTGACGCTACCATGTACATGCCACGACAAGTGTAACTTTATTGTTAAAATATCCAAGCGGCGCATTTTAGTGCATATACATAACTATATTTTTGTTAGTAGCCTATATAAAGAAGGGGTTCAGTTAGCTTTCTCGCCATCCTTCCGCTCCCCCGTGGCAGTGAAGATTTCGATGGCTTGGGGTCGGGGCGGGCTGTCGCTGGATGGTCCGTTGACTTATTGTTGGTTTAAATTATTTTTATTTATCAAAAAGCACATTACACACATGTTAAGCAAGCATAACGGCAACAACAAGCTTAAAGCTTATACTGTGCCAACGTACTATGCATGAATTTTTGAATGGCGGCTAGCAAGTACAAGACTAAACAGGTTAATCTAAACATTATCAAAGAAAAAATTGATAAAGATAGGTACATTTCAAATCCTTCGTGAAATATACATCAGGAAACCAATGAAAATCAATGAAACTAAGAAAAAAGATAAATCCAAACTTTGTGAAATACACAAAACACAGAATATAAACAATAAGATATATGAATAAAATGGAAAAAGAGAAAAAAAAAAAACAATTACATTCAGAATATGAAAGAGACATGAGGATGATGGGGATGCAAAAGATAATTACGACGTGAATCAATCACTAATTGCAGTGGTTACAAGGCATCTTACTTGCTAAACAGGGATCCCCGTACATTTTATTATTAATATTATTATTATCAACAATATGTACAGGGAAGGTCGGCCATACACTGGTGCAACACATTGAATATACAAACTATGAATGGAAAAGATCATAAACATAAATGGCTATGAATATTGACATGGTAAATATGACTATTAATGAACATCAAATAGTAAATGTGTCACCAAATACTTACGACAGAAACCTTTTTGAATGAACAATAAACTGATGAACAGTTTCAAACATAAGACTATTTATTTTGTTTGATAGTACAGGATTTCCTTTCAATAACGTTTGTAATCTAGTATAGACTGGGGGTAGCGTTAATATTGTATTTGATCGAGCTATATGAAAGAGTTGACAGGAAAGGAAGTAATGCTCAGAAGTTTCAAAGGCAACACCACAATCACATAGGGGATTATTAATTAAATGTCTGTTAAATAAGTCATAATTGATGTTGCTAATTCCTAGACGAAGTTGACAGTGTATTACTTGTTCAATTCTATTACCAAAATAATAGAAGTCAAGAACAATAGGATCGTTAGCATTTAAGTAATGTTTGAGTTGGCTTAGAGATGTGCCATTTTTCACAGAGTCAGGTAAGCTATTCCAGAGGACAGTAGTTGATGGTACAAAAGAATGTCTGTAAATTTCAGTATTGAATTTTGAAACTGAACGTTCTAAGGGTCTTCTCCTACTGTAAGGATTAGTTTCTGCTACAAGTTCAGGAACAAGATCGTTTAAGTAATTAGAACATAATCCATTAATCATCTTAAAGAAGTGCACTAGCTTATGTTTGTTCCTTCTTTCTTTCAGTGTACAGAAACCAGATTCTTTGCATAATTTTTGATGACTAGTTCCCCTTACAGCACCAATTATGATTCTTATTGCTTCTAATTGTAGGTTTTCTAATGAATTTGACTGAGTTTCAGTGCAATTATCCCATACTACGTCAGCGTAATCAAAATGTGGACGAATAAATGATTTGTTACATTGTTTCTAGGGCCTTTCGATTCAGTTTATATTTAAATAAAATAATAATTAATAATGCTTATATAGCGCATAATCTTGCAAAGCAACTCAATGCGCTTTTCACTCACCATAAACATTTTCTAACAGACTGGTTCACGTATCCTCACCATACACCATACATCTCTATGAAAATGGAACGCATTGCACATAATCCCCCCCCTCCCCACCCCCCACCCCACTCCATACACACAAGCGCACGCGTTAACCTCATACTCAACGTCAATGAGCTGGAAGACAAGAGTGGAGAAAGGATCATAGACTTTACAGAGAGAAAGTTTTCCTGAAGAAGTGGGTTTTTAGTTGGGACTTGAAGGAAGGAAGAGTGGACTAGTTACGGGTATGGTCAGGGAGAGAATTCCAAACGTTTGGTGCAACAAAACTAAACGCCCTCTCACCCGAAGATTTCAAGGACCGCTTAGGAACTTTAAGAAGTTTCTAGGAAGAAGAACGAATAGTACGAGAGCTTTGGTAGGTGCAGAGAGAAGAAGAGAGGTACTGAAGAAGAGTTTTGTCAAAGTGACGAAAAGCGAAAGTAGCCATCTTGAACTGCCAGCGGAATTTGACAGGAAGCCAGTGGAGCTCAGCCAAACGAGGTGTGATGTGATCACGCTTTCTTTTGCCAAGCACAAGCCGAGCAGCTCTGTTCTGCACTCTCTGTAAGCGCGAAATATGTTCTGCTGGAAGCCCAGCATACACCGAATTACAGTAGTCCTATCTGGACAACACGAAGGCAGAAATCAGTCTAACAGCAGCATCTCTGGACAGGAAGGGTCTGATGGAGGCGATACGCCTTAACTCTAAGAAAGATGCACGACAAACACTAGATATTTGCTCCTGCATCGACATGGTTTGATGTATAGCAAGAATCAACATAGTAACTTTAATAATGATAGATTTGATGTGTTCATCCCAGTTATTCTGGAGAATTATCCCTAAATGTTTGTGCTTTTCTGTGCTTTGTAAGGCCACTAAACTAAAATGAAGAGGTAAAGAATTATTAGTGCCTGTTTCCACGAGAAAAATTTAACAGTTTGGTTTTCTCTTCATTAAATTTTACTTTCCATTGCATAGCCCAATTGTTTATTTTTTCTAAATCAGAGTTCAGTATTTGAGCACGGGTGTTTGGATCATTTAGAGCTTTAGACATGCTTGTGTCGTCAGCAAAAAGTTTCATATTAGATTGAGTATCATTTACAATATCGTTAATGAAAATAAGGAATAAGAGTGGGCCCAACACAGATCCCTGTGGAACACCAGCAGGGACTATCTTGTAATCGGACATAAAAAATTATCTCCTTTAATTATAACAGCTTGCAAACGATTTAAAAGGTAATCTTTAAACCAGTCATATAATTTTCCTCGTATTCCATTTGCTCTAAGTTTTTAAAATAAACCCTTGTGCCACACACGATCAAATGCTTTCGATATATCAAAGTACACACTTTGAGCTGTGACACCACGATCAAGCGATAAACATATATCATTGTAAATACTAAGCATTTGATTTACAGTTGAGTCACCAGGAGTAAACCCTGACTGTGATTCAGAGATTATATAATGAGATTTTAAAAAAGAGAATGTTCGTTTATGAGTGCATCTCACCATTTACCTTCCCAACACAACTTAATAGGGAGATGGGACGGTAGTTGTTGCACTGTTCTTTTGAGTCCTGTTTGTGTATTGGATGTACATGTGCTGTTTTCCATGTTTATGGGAATTTAGCTTCTTGTAAGCTCCGGTTAGACAATGCAGTTAGAGGATTTAAGATGGTTGGTAAGGCAGCAATAAGTAATTTATTATGGATAAATTCGGGTCCTACAGCTTTGTTTTGGTTCAGGTTAGCAATAACATTTGAGACATCAAGAGGAGTGAGAGTAATATGTCTAAGAAAGGAATATTAGGGGTATAATCATTGCCATTATCTAAAGTAGATTGGTTAATTAAAAATAATATATAAAAAATATTAGCCTCTTCTGTATTGGAATAGGTATGTTATGCCATCCGAAACAATTGCAGGAATTTCATTGGAATCAATGCCTTTTTTCGTCAAAACATGATTTTACAATTTGCCAACCATTCTTTAGTCAAAAACTTTGACTGTGTTATTACTCTAGTTTCTAAATGTTTTACATATTCTCTTCGTTGTTGTATTTCTACGTCTGGAACAGAGTTTCACTAAAACATTGCGAACTGATGCCAGCCCTCAGCGTTTATTCGGTAAATTTAGCTTTGTTGTGGATTTCTATTCGCTATTATACTAGTAACCTGATGTCAGCAGTCAACCAGGGTAACACCATTGGGTCGGATCGTCTACAGTTTTAACAGGCATACATTGCTTAGCTTCATCCATAATAATGTCTTAGAACAATTCTGCACTCTTATATACGGTGTTTTTCATAAAATCAGTTCGTTCCAGTTATTTTATTGTAGTAGATTGCAGAATTTAACAGTATCTAATTTGTGATTAAATTAAAAATCGTTCTTTTAAATTAGACCTCTATGATGACGGTATTTCTAACAACAGGACAAGCGACACTGTGATCATCACTACATAGAGCAGGTAAGACATTGGTTGATTTAATAATATCGGGGCTTTGAGTGATAACTAGATCTATACATGACCTTGTTAATTCAGTAATTCTAGTAGGTTCTCGTACTATTTGTATTAGTTTATATTGACTCAAAATGTCTAATAAGTAGGGCGAGGGTGAATTAAGATAATTAGTATTAAAGTCACCAAGAATGAGAAATTTGACAGTAGTGTTATTGACTTTACGAATGCTTTCTTTTTTAATAAGTGCCCAATAGTTAACATTATAGTTTGGTGGCCTATGAAAAGACCCTATTAATAACCGTGTTTGGTCCACCCTTGTTTCTATCCATACGGCTTCCAGACCATCAACATGAAGGTCATGACGGGTTCTACAGCACAAGTTGTTTCTTACGTAAATTGCCACTCCACCATGAGGGTCATTGTGTCTATCTAATCGGATTGGTGGGTGGAAATTGGTTAGGAGAATTGCATCATCACTGACTGCGTTAGAGAGCCAGGTCTCAGATATAGTGATAATGTCAACATTGCGATATTCTGCTTCCATTAGGTCAATTTTGTTTCTCAAGCTACAAGTATTGATGTGCATAACGTGCACATCTGTTTTAGACTTTGGTCCTGGATTAAGTTCTATGTCTCCCAACATGATGAGCAGGACAGTGGTGAATGATTGGAACACAAATACCTAGCAACTCTTTTGTATCGGTAGGGCTATCAATATAAGTCATATTATTCTTTACCATAAAATAATGGTAAATGCAAGAAGAAGTAGAAGCAGCAGTGCGCAGTCTGAAAGCTGGAAAAGCACGAGGCATTGACAATATTCCTGCTGAACTCCTTAAACATGGTGGAGAAGAAGTGACGAAGGCCCTTACAAAACTGTGTCAGAAAATCTGGGACTCGAAGGAATGGCCAAAGGAATGAACACGAGCACTGATAATACCACTCCCCAAGAAAGGAAATCTTAAACAATGCCAGAATTACAGGACGATCAGTCTCATCAGCCATCCCAGCAAAGTAATGCTACGTATTATCCTCCGTCGCCTCAAGACCATTGCTGAGGAACAATTGTCTGAAGAACAAGCTGGTTTCAGATCTGAAAGGAGCACAGTTGAGCAGATCTTCAACTGCCTTGTAATTATAGAAAAACATTTACAGCCTCAAAAAGAACTCTACCATAATGTAATTGACTTTCGCAAGGCGTTCGACAGAGTTTGGCATGCTGGTTTGTGGCAAGTCATGAGAGGCTTCAACATCGAGGAAGGCCATTGTTCAAACCATTGAGGCACTCTACAATAACTCAAGTAGTGTAGTTCTCCTCAATAATCAACTCGGAGAATTGTTCCAAACAACAGTAGGTGTCCGTCAAGGATGTTTACTTTCTTCAGTACTATTCAACATCTTCCTGGAGGAGATCATGCAAGACACCCTTCATGACAACCATACTTCCATCTCCATTGGTGGCAGACGTTTGTGCAACCTGCGTTTTGCTGACGACATAGACCTTTTGGGCGGCAGCAAGAACAAACTCCAAGAGCTCACTGACAACCGTGTGAACAGCGCTGGGTCATCGGAATGGAAGTCCAGCCATGAAAAAGCAAAGTCATGGTGAACAGGTGTGGAATGACAACACCGCTGATATCAATATGAACGGTCAAAAGCCTGGAAGAGTGAAGAACTTACAAGTACTTGGGAGCCCTTCTGTCCAAAGATGGCAGCTGCACCCAGAGATCCTCAGCGAATACACAAGCACAGCACGCTATGGCTAGACTGAGCAGAATTTGGACCAGCAACATCAGCTTCAATTACGAAGTACAGACTCTACCAGTCACTCGTAATCACCATCTTTCTCTACGGGTGTGAAACATGGACTACTGCTGGCTGACCTCCGAGAGAAAAATTCACGCTTTTTGAAACAAAAATGCCTAAAGAAAAACTGCTGGCATTACATACATAGAACACAGGACAAAGGATATGTCCGCAACAAGATCGCAAAGCTGGTTGGGCCACAAGAACACCTTTTGAACGACAGTTAAACGTCCGCAAGCTCATCTGGTTTGGCCACGTCAACCGTCACGAATCCCTTGTCGAGACCATTCTCCATGGGAACCGTGGAAGGGGGCCGCGTCGCTGGGAGACCTATCGGGAAGGGGAGTGAGGTCCATGTGCCTATTTTAATGGCTGATGTTTGTTTGGTGCAGGTATTTGAAAATTACAGAAAAATTCAGAAAAACGGTGTATGAACATTATATTCTAGATCCTGCACATTATATATCCGCACCATGTATGAGTTTGGGATGCATTTCTTAAGTTTAAACTGAAATAGAGATTGAATTACTTACTGACCTACCAATGTTACAGATGATTGAAGACGGACTATGCTGAGGAATAGCATGGCTTTACACAGTTATTGTAAATCAACAAGCAAGTACTTATTACTATGATCCTAATGAGCCATCTAATTCCTCATGTATTTAGATCAACAACTTATATTGATTGGGCGATGTGTGAACCACTCCCACTATGCGATTTAAAATGCACCATGCATGGCTCCGTTTAATGTTGATCACTTTATAGATTGGATACCAACTATGGATTCCAAACAGGTTTGATTTT
>CM065680.1:97316941-97319441 GCA_017654935.2 Phymorhynchus buccinoides
CCTTCAGATTTTCACAGGGGGGGGGGGGGGGTTTTCATGTCATACGCCAAGGTCACGGTCACGACGGCGATACTTCCTCTCATGGTGACACACCACTACACAACCCTTCATATCTTCGGTCCCCGTTCTCCTTGTGACCTTTGGGTGATGTACCTACACACCCTTGACTGGGTGCAAATCCTTTTCCGGGATGCACACCCTTAATTGGTGGGGTGCACACTCTTAAAGATCCACCACGTCACGTGTCAAAATCACGGTTTTCACGTGTTTTTTCCCTCTTGTTAGCTGGTAAGGAATCTTAAGAAATCTTCCAAGCATAAGAGGGAATGGGACACGTGACGTGGGGGGTCTTTAACACTGAGACATGTCTGCCACTCGGCGACATTTAAGCCCCACGTGGCACATTTTGTGCTAGGATGTCTTTTACGTTTAGTATTAGACCCCCTCCTTTACCGGGATGTACACCCTTAATTAGTGGGGTGAACTCCCTTATTGGGGTGTACACCCTTAACTCGGAGACATGTCTGCCGCTCGGCGACATTAAAATCCCACGTGGCATAATTTGTACTGCAATGTCTTCTACTCTTCTTTTTACACCCCCTCACAAAATTTAGAGTGATTCTATACAGTAATTTCACGAGATATATGAGGGTGAAGAAAAAAACGGAGACATGTCTGCCGCTCGGCGACATTGTATTTCCGAGGGATAATTTACATACGAATGTGTTATACTCTTAGTGTCACATCCTCACACAAAATTTGAAGGGCTTCTGTCTTCTAGTTCACGAGATACAGCTTGAAGAAAATAATATATAGCGCAAAGAAGGAAATTTTGGTTTTCAAGGTCACACTTCAAGGTCAAGGTCAGCATGGCCATAATTTAAGCTCGGATGTTTTCTACTCTAGGTTATGCAGCATCACACACAATCTGAAGCGCTTCTGTCAAGTACAAATGTGGTAAAATATGTTTTAAAACCCAATTAATTTTTGTAGACCCCTACCACTTTCAAGGCCTACCGATCTCACGGACCTTGATCGGTATGCCATCATCAGAACGGGCATAAGGCAAAGTACCTACGTGCCAAATGTGAAGACTCTAAGACCAACGGTGTGGAAGTTATGGCCCCTTAAAGATTTTCGGTTTTCAAGGTGATACGCCAAGGTCAAGGTCACGACGGCGAAAACGTTTTGCGCGGATGCCTTCCTCTCATGGTGACACACCACCACACACGATTTGAAGCGATTCGGTCAAGCGGCTCGGGAGATATCCTTGCGATAGACAGAAAAAGAAAAAAGAAAAAAAACAAGGGCATCGCCGGGCCTTTGCCGGGCCTTTGCCGGGCCTTTGCCGGGCCTTTGCCGGTACATGCCCCGCCCTGTACCTCCCTTCCCCGTCACATCTTAGGTCCCCGTTCTCCCTGTGACCTTTAGGTGATGTACCTACACACCCTTGACTGGGTGCAAATCGTTTTCCGGGATGCATACCATTAATTGGTGGGGTGCACACCCTTGACACTGAGACATGTCTGCTGCTCAGCGACATTTAAGCCCCACGTGGCACATTTTGTGCTAGGATGTCTTTTACTTTTAGTATTAGACCCCCTCCTTTACCGGGATGAACACCCTTAATTAGTGGGGTGTACACCCTTATTGAGGTGTATACCCTTAACTCGGAGACATATCTGCCGCTCGGCGACATTAAAATCCCACGTGGCATAATTTGTACTGCAATGTCTTCTACTCTCTTTTTACACTCCCTCACAAAATTTGGAGTGATTCTATACAGTATTTCACGAGATATAGGAGGGTGAAGAAAAACGGAAACATGTCTGCCGCTCGGCGACATTGTATTTCCAAGGGATAATAATATAATATACGAATGTGTTATACTCTTAGTGTCACATCCTCACACAAAATTGGAAGGGATTTTGTCTTCTAGTTCACGAGATACAGCTTGGACAAGAAATATATAGCGCAAAGAAGGAAATTTCGGTTTTCAAGGTCACACTTCAAGGTCAAGATCAGCATGGCGATAATTTATGCTCGGATGTTTTCTACTCTAGGTTATACAGTGCCACACACAATCTGAAGCGCTTCTGTGAAGTACAAATGTGGAAAATATGGCTTAAAACCCAATTTGTAGACCCTACCACATTCAAGGCCTACCGATCTCCCGGACGTTGACCTTGACCTTGATCGGTATGCCATCATCAGAACGGGCATAAGCCAAAGTACCTACATGCCAAATTTGAAGACTCTAAGACCAACAGTGTGGAAGTTATGGCCCCTTAAAGATTTTCGGTTTTCAAGGTGATACGCCAAGGTCAAGGTCAGCACGGTGAAAAGTGTTGCGCGGATGCCTTCCTCTCATGGTGACACACCGCCACACACGATTTGAAGCGATTCGGTCAAGCGGCTCGGGAGATATCCTTGGGATAGACAGAAAAAGAAAAACAACAAGGGCACCGCCGGGCGGCAGATATGTCCTTTGCCGGTTACG
>CM065680.1:97324441-97369441 GCA_017654935.2 Phymorhynchus buccinoides
AATGCATGACTGCAACGTGAGTGATCCGGGTTCGAATCCTAGCCTCACCCTTTCTTTCTATTTCAACAGAAGAATCGAACTGAACGTCGAGTCCTTTGCACATGGGGACTTAAAGCTAGTCTGGCCCGTGCGCTTTATGCATGTAATAATCCCACGGCAGTTGAAAGTTGGTAAGAGCAGGGAGAAATGCTGCTGCCTGTTATGACCAAATTCATAGCTAGTTTTCCCAAGTCTGCCCACACACCCTCCTCATCCTGTTCCCCCTTCCCCCAAAAAAATGGGTAGGCTCTGCGCTTGCGGCAACACTCTCTCTGAGGAAGGGCAGCCCGAATTATTCTGTGACTAGAATATGCTAAATACTGAGCATTTTAGACACCATCCCTACCAACACCAAAATGTTTGCATTGCATGTATTCACTGAGAAGCGACATTCTACCATTGCTCGGGAAAGGGATAGGGTTAGAATCAACCTCGGGTTATTGTCATGAAACTGAAAGAACCAGACTTTGAGATTCAGAGTTGCAAACATAAGAGGGTATGTAACCTACAGTTGTGTAGATAAGAGAGTTGAGAATTTAGAGGAGGGATGGGGTAGTGTCCATCAACTATTGTGTCGTTAGGAAAAGACTTAGCAGTACTAAGTAATAGGTATGAATGATATGTGGGTCGGGGGAGGCGAAAGGGGGAGAGGGGTGGGGGGTGGGGTAGGAAAAATCCACAAGAATTGGACCACAATTTATTGCAATTCATTGAAAAATAGTGATAAAACTTAGGTTTGAATTCCCTGCTGAATAAATGCGATTAGACAATAACTTATAGGACAGGAGAATCACATATACCTACGTACGTTTTAGATGAAGTAGCAGATGCAAACAAACATTCAACCAAAAAAGAAAGAAAGAGACACAGCCTGAATGAATGAATGAATGTTGGGTTGAACGTCCGCTCGGCTACAAGACCACATATGAGACGAACCATCAACCAACCATTCCAACCACCATTCAGTGTTCGAAGCAGATGCTGGAGGTACTGCAATACTAGGTCTAAATTGACACACAGACTGAATTCTAACTGCAACACTAATGGTGGAAACAGTACAAGGCAAAGCAAAGACAACCAGTGGACCACAAGAGTGTGTCTTAGACTGTCAACACGGGTAGTAGTATGTGAATTAGACTAAACTCCCCAAACGATGGGCTGTTTAGCCTAATATATGTACTACTATACCACCCGTGTTGACTGTCTAAGGCACACTCATGACTACAAGGCCTGTGCGCTCACCTTGTGTGGCCCACACATCTCCGTGGAGTAGGGACAGGGGGCTTCATCCTCAGAGTCCGCACACTGGGCCACCATGTCACAGGGGAAGAGATGCTCCACCTCAGTCCCTGACCATTGTGAGCAGTTCCACTGACCTAACCTGCTGCCGGGGGAACCTGAGGTCTGCCTCGGTTTCCGATCCAATGAGAAGAAAGAAAATCGAAGTCTGAATCTAAACTTTTCAAAGGTGACGTAGTAAGTGATGCATAATGATGGCCTGCTACTTGTCTCAGGTCCGTTGAAAAAGTCAGGGAAGAGATAGGCCCCTAGACCCGACGGGAAAAGAGGCCTCTTTGTCAGAAAATATGGATAGAATTGTAGATATCCGACTGTCTGCTTGGGTTGGTTTATGAAAATGACATGGTTTGTGGGCGCTGTTAGGTTGAAGCTGCCCAGCACCGTTCCGTTACTGCTGCTACATTTGTCCCAGGCTCTTGTCTGTACATAGCCTGTACAATAAACATAGTGAGACTAAAACAAAATGCAACCCACAAAATCGTTAATAAAACTTTTAACATAAAAAACATAATTTTGATCTGTCATTTACATTTGTGAAGAAGACTCAATGCATTTAAAGTTCCAACAGTTTGTTTTTCCTCAATGATTCAGAGAGCTCCAGAAAGGAAGGGTTTCCGTGGTAACCCATTGTTTAAAAAAGTCCATCTTTGAGGGGCAAAATCACATTTGCAGAAAATGTCTCAAAACTGTCTGTTTTTTGTTCAAAAATGACCATTGTTTTACCCAGAAATTTAGATTGCAAGACTGTACAGCATATCCAGACTTTTTGTGCCCATATATGAATAAAACGTTGGTCCGGATACCACAGATATTACAATTGCACACGAAAACATCAAACTTGTGAACGCGTTTGTTTTGGACCTCCAAAAAGACATTTTCTGAAAATGGGATAGGGTGGAAACTGTTAATTTCTAAAGAACGCACGTACAAATTTTTAAAAAACAAATTGTTCTAAAATGTTATATGCATTAAATCTTCTAACAAAATCCAATAAATCAAATGATAGCTTGATTATTGAACTTTTTACTACTATTTTGGGGGGTAGCATTTTTTCCCCCGAGTCACCCTGTCTGATCAAGAATCAGTATGATTAGCCTGTAGTATGGGCCAACAATAAATGAGAGCACTACAACAGATGATTTCCTACAGTATTGGAATATCATGGCACAGCTTAACCTTTTGTGGAAGACTATGACTTTCTGACTAGGGGGCGTTTGCATCGGCTCTAGTGCTGCAGGCAAAAGGGACTCAATGGCCACGTGTGACTTTCCCCAACACCAGCTGTCTGCAAATCTCCTTGGCAGAGAAACCAGTGACAAGCATACACAGTAGTAGTAGGGGCCGATTTTTACAGACCTTGTTTTGCATTTTGAAGATTCTGAGGATGACTGGATGACGTCATATCTTGTTACATGGGGTATGACATTATGTCCGGGTATGACATCATATCCGGACATGTGATACCTCAAACTGCATGGGAGATCATGCGCATTGTGTCATGTATGACGTAGCATGACATGACCCTAACATGATCCGATATGCCACCGGATATGATGCAACATGACATGCTCATGACTGGAAACATGACGTAACATGCATGACCACCTATGCAGTTTGAGGAGTCACATGACCGGATATAATGCCATACCTGGACAGGACGCCATACCCCACTTGACAGGATATGACCTCATCCAGTCATCCTCAGAATCCTCAAACTGCAAAAGAAGGTCTGTAACACGCGGCCCCCACTACTCACAGTGTGGGTTTAGCAAATTAGCATGTACCAGCATCAAGACCCTCCACTTTAAAGACCCACCACATCCAGGAGTGAAAATCGCAGTTTACATGTGTTTCCCTCTCGCTGGTAAGAAATCTTATTTTGGCTAGATGTGATTCCCATACAAATGTCCCCAAATTCAAAGCAAGACAGACACTTTGAATAGCAGCTTCAATTTAAATTGGTGCATTTGTATGTGGGTCACACCTGGTCAGAAGCAAAACAAAAAGGGACTTCATTTTGTTGGGTCAGTGTGTCTTTGACAATGAGAGCAGAATGATGTTTTCAGTGAGGATCAGATACTTGTTCAAAGATCATGACCTGAGAACGCGAATCAGGAAATCTTGGAAAAGGCTGTAGGTGATGCAAAGGCTGTCTTGCAAACGGTTTTTTTACATGCAAATATTGAAGATGGGCAACAATGCTCGAGAAGTCAAATATTGAAGATGGGCAACAATGCTCGAGAAGTCAAATATTGAAGATGGGCAACAATGCTCGAGAAGTCAAATATTGAAGATGGGCAACAATGCTGGCAACAATGCTCAAGAAGTCAAATATTGAAGATGGGCAACAATGCTCGAAAAGTCAAATATTGAAGATGGGCAACAATGCTCGAGAAGTCAAATATTGAAGATGGGCAACAATGCTCGAGAAGTCAAATATTGAAGATGGGCAACAATGCTCGAGAAGTCAAATATTGAAGATGGGCAACAATGCTCGAGAAGTCAAATATTGAAGATGGGCAACAATGCTCGAGAAGGCAAATTTGAAGATTGAGATGTTATTAGATCACACAAGTAGTGTGTATTTGTAGTTTTGTTTGAAAATAATAAATTACTTCACCATTGCTCAATGTTACTCAAACAAAAGTCGAAAGGATGTGACACACAATGCATGTATATTAACAGATCAGTATAACATACACATGTCTGTAATAAAAGTGTGATTTTTATAGAGGATGTGTTGCTATAATTATAGCAGAATAATGAATAATTATCAACAGGACAGTAACTATTCCTCTTTTACTCGCTTTCAACGAATACAAAGTGGGCTTGTATTCACATTGAGATAATATGAGACTTATTCATAATGGTATCTTAGAAGTCCTTGTATAGTCCTATTAAATCCTACTACCTTAGAAGGATTTCTAAAAGATCATCTGTGGAATCGTTGAAGCATTAAAATATATCCTGTATTTCCATGTGCCCCCAGGGGGTTATTTTTGGAATAAACCAAACTTGAAATTTGAAACTTGAAACTTGTAGTTAATGTGGATCACCAGTGAACAAGTGCGCCAAACCATCAGACAGCACATTGGACCATATGAAGATCTGCCAACATCAGTAAAGAAAAGAAAGCTATTCTGGTATGGCCATGTAACAAGATCCAACGTCCTTGCCAAAATGATACTCCAGGGAATTGTTGAGGGAGGGAGACGGGGAACACAAAAGAACGATGGTCTGACTACATCACAGAATTGACTGCAAAATCATTCGCAGAAACCCAGACTCTGGCTCATGACCGACAGAGCTGGAGGAAGTTGGTGAATATTTCACTGTGGCGCGAGGAAATGTGGATGGATGTAATAGCTTCCTGTCATGTCCATGGTGCCATAAATTCTTAAACGGCTGTAGGTGATATTCTGCTGCAAGTGTCATACCCCAAACTACCCCTTAATCTTCTTTGTTTTTCATAGTTATCAATCGCACAAAAATACATTTTTCAATCGTACTCTTCACAGAAAGCTAATCTTAAACTTATTCAAACAGCATGAGAGCCTCTCGAATGACGTAGTTACCTCATGGCAACCACACACTGGACAGACGTATCTCCTGTTTTCCTTCATTTGCAAGAAGCCAACTGAAATATTCTTGACCCTTTGGCGGAAGTTTGAGTGTGTTGTTGCTTAAATATCAGGAATGGGAATTGTCCGCCAAACAGCAAATTTCCGCCACAATGACATTGCTTTTCCGCTGAAAAAAGTCTGTCCGCCGAAAAGACACAAAACAAATGAAATAAATGTAGCCATTCTAATGCTGTTTTAGGGCTTCAATTACCAAGAAAAGCTCCAGCATTACCCCCTGGACCCCTACTATGGCCTTCTGAGGCCCCTAGCCGCCCGTTTTTTCAGCTTTTATTTTTACTTTTCCAATTCCCGTGCCTGCTGCTGAAAAATTACCATCACTAGTGCACCAATATTATTATGATGATGATGATGTTGATGATGATGATGACTATTTTTTATTATCATTATTTTTGTATTATTACCTGACAAAAAAGAGAGGTGGACCACTTTAAATGATCTACCCGATGGTGGGTCAACTGCCTCAAAAGAGAATGTTATAAGTTTGCACGCTGTTTGCGCTTTTTGCCGATCAAGCTCAGTCGACAGCAAGATTCGAATTGAGTTTGCTTCAGTTGTAACCATTCTCATGTCCTTGCCACAAAGCCGATTGAAATAATACCTTGGCATGTGTATGCTACTATGCACCTTAAGACGCACAAACTTGCCGGGTGGAACTTGAATCGTGACATTACACTGAGCGGGAAAATCGCACCTTTGGAAATGCACAATCCCACGGGTGTCTCTTATAAATAAAGTCTTGTTGTCCTGCTCCCAGCAACCACTCAGGTTATGCAGGGTCATGGGCGGGGCTTCAGTCGGCAATATGGTGTCTGGGGTCCCAGTGTTCTGGCTGGAGGGTTCGCTCTGGACAAGGTGGGGTTCAGTGTGGATGTGCGTCCAGTTTTTAGGGGTCCAGTCAGACACTGGGAGAGTTGCCTGAGTAGAGTCTTCTGTTCCGTTGAAGTCAAAATCAAAGTCAAAGTCAAAATCTACAACACTTCATTATCTTCTTGAGAGTAATTGCAATGTGGTCTCATACAAGCTCAACACAGAAAACGAAATGCACTCTTTTAGCTCGCTTAAAATGAGAACGAACAATAAGACAAAAATAACGTTCAATGAATCATGCATTACGAGATGTTGAAATACAACGAATACAACGCTAATAGCTATCACATAATGAAGAAAAAATTTAACTTTTTATCTCAACCTTAAAGTTTACTGTAATTCTAGCTTAGCTGTCACCAGTTGTCCACCTGGCTTTGTCAGCACTTGCACACTGAACTGTCACATGCACAACTTGAGCGCTAAGACGCTAGATCACCAGCCGTGCGGCAGCAATTTCGGCGCCAGTGACCTTGACCTTTGACCTATGACCTTCATTTTTTAAGCATGGCCTAGATATCTTTAGTACCTATCCACATGCAAAATGTGAGTGTCCTAGGTCCCTCCATTATTGTGCCAGGTGCTCAGCACTATTTTCGGCTCTAGTGACCTTGACCATTGACTAATTACCTTCATTTTTTTTACTTTGACTGATATGTACGTAGTGGATCGTGGATAAGACGTTATCGTGGATAAGACGTTCGCCTGCCAAATGCAATTCGTGAATGACCTGGGTTTGAACTCCGGCCTCGCTCTTTCTTTCTAATTTAAAAGGGGAAAATTGAACTGAACGTCGAGTCCTTTGGATGGGGACTTAAAGACCCCCCACGTTACGTGTCACATTCCCTGTTATGATTGGAAGATTTCTTAAGATTTCTTACTAGCTATAAGAGGGAAAACACGTGAAACCCGTGATTTTGACACGTGACGTGCGGGGTCTTTAAGCTACTCTGACCCGTGCGCTTTACTCACGCTAAAAATCCCACGGCTGTCAAAAGTTGGACAGAGCAGGGAGAAATCCTGCTACCTGGTATGATCAAATTGATAGCTAGCTTTATCAAGCCTGCCCCCCCCCCCCCCCCACTTCTTCACCCTGTCCACCCTCACCCCCTAAAAAAATGTCTGTCTCAGCAACTAGAATATACCAAATACCAATACCAATAATGTGCCACAGAGAAAAAGAACGAGAGCTGCTCTGTTCCCCAACACAACTCGATTCTGGTGACACGAGGAATCTGACCCAGGTGTAGGAATACTCATCCTGTTTAGGCTGTAGGCCAGAGGTAAAAAAGAAAACGCCTGGAAATAGAGGTTCGTTCACAGTTTGGGCAGATGAGAAATGAAATGGTGATTCTATATGTATTTTTCGCGTTTAATCCAAATCAGAAAAGTTCTCAAACATAAGTGTGTGCACTATGCAGGTACAAAGGGGAATAAGCTACGGTCTTCGATCAATTACGATGTTTTCACTTTGTTAGAAGGAAACGATGTATTATTTTGATCCAGTCAGAGGTATTTTAATTGCAGCAATGGTTAAATGTTTCATTTAAGCTAACGCATGCTGATACAGTGCACACCTCATTCAAGGGAGACAACTTGATTTATGTTTTGTGTGCATTCATTTGCAAATGAAGTGTCATTACTCATATGGCAAGTTAGATGGGTAATTATGTTAGGCTGGATTCACATTTGAACAGCTAACAAGCTAAGTGTGTGTGCTTTGTTAAGAAATGAGGAAAACCGACTGTCCCTTGCACTTGACAAAACTGATGACTTTACACACTGGCTGTAAGGCGTTCATAAAGTCTTTACATCATCGTGTATGTATTGCTTAAAAACACTGAAAAGTACTTTTGTTGATAGATTTTCAATGTTAGGTTATTATATTACTGAAAAGCAGTAAGCTTTTTAAAAAAAGACATTTTACTTTGTTACAAATTATGTTTTGATTTGAACCAAACCAGAAACAATTGTCCTGGTGCTTTTAGTGTGATTTGTTTCAACTGGTAAAGCATTCAATATATTTATCTCTCTCTCTCTCTCTCTCTCTCTCCCTCTCTCCCTCTCTCTCTCTCTCTCTCTCTCTCTCTCTCTCTCTCTCGGGATGGGGTGTTCTGGTGTAGTTAACAAAATACAGACTACAGTTGGGGAATAAACAAACAAAATGTCTCAAGGTTTTCCCCCACCACCTCAAAACAGCATGATGAACTTTATTGACTGTCGTTTCGCTCAAATGCAGCAGAGCTTACAGTTTCATCTGACAGGAATAAAGACCAGTTTAGATGAAAAGTTCTGCAGTTTAGAGAACAATGTTGAACACATTCTAACAGAAGTCAACACAGTGAAAGAAAACGTGGCAAATAATAAAGAAAGCATTGATGATCTGAAGGAAGATTATACGTGTATGTTGGATAGGCTGAAACATTTATAAACAAAATTAGAAACAGCTGAACAGGATTCCAGAGCTTTCAACCTGAGATTCATGAACATTGACGAACTTGAAAGGGAAGACGAGCAAATAACCACTCGTATTATTGTCGATGTTTTGAACGACCATGCAGAGGAACTGGACTGGCGATTTGAAGACATTTCTCATGCCTTTCTAATCGGAAAACCACGTTCAAACCAACGCGATCCTCGTCCCATCTTTGTGCGGTTCTGCCGTTGGTCTGACAAAATGACCATTATAACAGACAGAAATCTCAGAGACAACCTAAGGATGGTCGGTATCAGGGTGGCCTCTGATCTTACCACACATCACAGAAACATGAAAGAATTCCACCGAGGACTCGGCAAGCTTGCCTACTTCCAACGTGGAAGACTCCATGTCAAAGAAAGGGAACAGACAGCCTCCTTCAGAGACAACACTAGTGTTCAAAGGTCTTCAGTTTTACAAGGACGAGACGACTGGCCTTACTTGACAGAATACAGAGCTAAGACATCCTCCAGCAGCCAGTTTCAAAAGAACTTGGGGCCTCATAGAAGTGACAGAATGGGCACAAATGTCTCTGGCCACAATCAAATGACCAACCCAGAATCTGGCTGGACACGGCATCAGCAAAGAAACAACTCTTTACACCACCATCATGACAGACAGCGCTATCAACAGGGTCCAGTGCCAGCAAGACAGGGTTCGGCTCATCACTCCAGCTCAACCCGTGAAAATGGTTCAAGGAGACAAAACAGCCCCTCGCCACGTGATCGCGACTCCTTTGACATCTTTAATGTAGCTCCTAGCAGTACAAACAGTGAATCGACAATACAACAAACAAACAACTAAAACAAGTGTAAAATTGACGTTATTTTATTCACAAGAGACAAAACAAAACTACTGGATATTTCGGCGAATGCGCCTTTATCAAACATAGACAAACAAGAAAACAGCAAACAGCAAAAATAGCAAAAGGAGCAAAAAGCAGACAACAAAAGGAGCAAAACATCAATACGATCAAAAAACAATACTTCCCCTCTACAGTCCAATGCGTAAAATAAAAAAAACGATACTTCCCCTCTACAGTCCAATGCTTTAAGTCAAAAAAACAATGCTTCCCCTCTACAGTCAAATGAGCCATTCTCAAAAGGTGGAGCTGAAAATGGGACATTAATACTAATAATAGGGCTAACATTTCAAAATAAGATTTCAGTTCTAATTTTTTGGCTATAGCAAGCCTTAAGTCATCTTTTTTAAGAAATGGCATGTCAAAAGATAGTTTATCTTGTTATACTTAAGAAATTTCATCATTTATTTCAAAAGTGACAACATGTCGCGTGTGACAGTGGACAAAAACAACAGACACAAAACTCTGTAGTAATGGCTAAAATCTGTATTACCTATTTAGATTTAATTAGATCCTGGCACATTTGTTTGAAAAATAATCAAAAGGTGATTTGTTTGGTTCTTAAATTTGTTTTTTAAACCTGTTTGTTTCGTCCATTGTCACGCGCAACATACACCAGAAGTTAACATTTTTTCCCTGTGAAGTCAATATGCAACAGACAAATATTCTTATGCCATTATTCTTATTTCAGAGGTATCTAGTTTCATAGTAAAGAATCTACACTCACCTCAATAAAGACTGTTTCCTTTTGTAACATTAATGTGTGTTGGTTGTGACAGAAAGGCAACCGACAAAATTCAGTCACAAACAACATACAATGACGAATACAATTTCCAAACAACACTAATTCTCACACAAACAACACAGAAAAAGATATGTTTAAGGTGAAAATTAAGCAAAATGTTCACAGCTATCTTTTTTTTTCAAAATAGGTGCATAAATCATGTTGCATGTAACAGAGCAAATGGACAGAACAAATTATATTCTGAAGAATGTTGTGATGCAGACAAAGATTGATATCCGACAGGATTCACTTGGCTTTCAATAACATGAATAATGAAGAATTAGACTGAATCCCTTCTTTATAGAATTTTTGGGACACATAAATTGAAATTTCATGTCGTTTGTGACACGGACAAAACTTTGTCCACCATCACAAATGACATAATTCAGTGCTTGGTGTCGTCATGCAAGCAGCCAGAGTCCACGAAAATACAACAGAATTTATCTCCAATACAAATGCTCAATCACCAGAATTATCGGCACACCGATCACTTGTAGGAAGAATGCAATACTTACGTCAGCTTTCGGTTGCGACAAGGACGCAAAATCAACTTTCGTCCAAGTAAACACTTTTACATTCAGTTGTAAGAAACCACTAACAAAACAACATGCCATGTTAACTCTTCATAGCAATTGCGTGTAACTGAACTACAATCAGCAACTAATCTATTGTTTTTTTACTTGTACTGGGGGTGTTTTTGATTTGTTGTGACACAATATGTTGATTGCAACATTGTGTGAAGAAAGGTCGAAAGTAATAACCATACCTTCGCGCCTGGAGTCCGCCATTTTCAAGTAGAGCGGTCACGTGATGTTCTCGCAAGACTTTCTGCTGATGAAATGGCCGAAAGTCGAATAGCTACGTTCGGTTGCGAGTGTGAAAACCCAAAATGATTGATTGTGACAAATGGACGAAAACGGGTACTGCGTGCTGGAAATAGCTTTTTTAAGCAAATGAATTGTCCAGTTGATTAATTTTCGGCATAATAATGCACCGAATGTGTTCTTTAGTCGTTTCAAGGTGAGTTTACTGCACTAGCTGTGTAGAATACATTCAGAGCATTGTGTTTCATTGATCGCTGTGAGGTACTGCACTAGCTGTGTGGAATACATTCAGAGTATTGCGTTTCATTGATCGTTGTGAGGACGAAGGCTGTCGCAACTGACAAACAGATTTTCAGACAGATTTGTTTCACACAAAAATGAAAAACAGATGACAGTTTTGTGTCAACAAAACGATTTTTATTATGTCCTTAAACAGTTAAAACAAACAAGCAGTTCAACTATGTGATCACAAGTCTTTTAATTCACATCAAGAACATACACCCATCAAATGTCCCGTTTGCAAATGAAAATTCACACATAAAAAATTTAAATATTCCTTGATTATTTCTATATGTGGTTCTTCACATCAACATTTTTATCTTATGTATCTCTCAAAACATCCAGGATTGCTGCAACAACTGATTTATTTCCAAATAATAAGTATTTAATAGAGAATTGGCAAGATAACGGGGCAAGGGTTGTTAGCAACGACCTTTTTTGAATGGCTCAAATGCGTAAAATCAAAAAAACAATACTCCCCTCTACAGTCCAATGCGTAAAATCCAAAAAACAATGCTTCTCCTCTACAGTCCAATGCGTAAAATAAAAAACAATGCTTCCCCTCTACAGTCCAATGCGTAAAATAATGCGTAAAATCAAAATGAATTAACAAAGCAAAGCGTCTTAAATGTGCAGGGTGACGGAAAACACAAAATAATTGTGATGGTGAAGGACAATGAAAAGACAGATGCGTTGAAACCATATAAAGAAGCTTACTTGCTAACGTACGCTTCCCAAGAAGGCCACAAGCCAGCTAGGCCTCCCGTGCACCCCCCCCACCCCCACCCCCCCTCCACCCCCCCCCCCCCCCCCAGGACTTATCATGACTGGTGTCAAAATGTTCCTTGGAGTGTCCTGAACACGAAACTAAAATGTTTCCATCAAAAAGTTGGGATGCACAGGAGTTACAGCCCTTGGCGTAAGGGTACCCTCACACGCGCTGGTCACGGCCGTTCAAATTTAACTTTTAATAGCTCCTGTAGATAAACAAGAAAATACTTTTTGTCTATCCCAATCTTTAAGTTAGTTCTCATACCACAACACAGTAACCTGAGGATTCTTTCTTTATTGATAGTTTGACTACAGTGATGGATAATTAACAGGCACCATAATTTTCACAGTTCCGATAGGATTTCATTCTTCCTACCCTAAATCTTAAGGGCAAATTGTTTCGTTTGATATGTTTTTCATAAAGTATTATGTATCAGGTTAGTATCTGAATAGTTTTTGTGAGGTGTTTGCAGTTCATTATGCCATAACAGCAAATATCCTTCCCCCACCCCCAAAATGAAGATTGTTGATGAAATTTGCAGGTGGTTGAAAATTACACAGAGAACAGAACTTTTTTTGTCTTATTGTTTTATTACATGTATTTAGACACAAACACAGTTAAAAGAAATGTCTAATCAGATCTCTGGTTGGGCTGGGTATATTTCATTGACTGGAGAAAAGTCTGAAAAGAAAACAACAATAGACAACTACCCAGTTATCTTCAATCCCATCACTGAGTACAAAACCATCCAAGAGTGCCTTAGGCAGGCAGACACTGTGCTACACAGCCTATTCTTAGTCCTTGGGACAAAAAACATTTGAAACATACGTGATCACTCACAGAGTGTGCTACACAGGAAGTGGGACAAGAATGTGATCACCACCTTTGATCTGGTGCATGCATGAAGGCCTATCCCCTTGTCTGGAGCCAGCCTCAGAGGTACGAGAAACACATCATTCTCATTGGCACATTTCACCTCATTTCTGCATATCTCAAAATGATAGGCAAGAAAATGAATGGAAGTGGTCTGTCTGACATTCTTGTGGAAGCAGAGATCATCAGCTCAGGTTCCTTGAAAGGCATCGAGACAGGGAAACATTATGACCGTGCTTTGCACTGCCACAAGACTATGCTTGAATGTCTGGAACGTGTGATGTTGGCAAAGTACCTAAACATGGCAGGAACTGACAGCGACTTTCCTGTCCTGTCTGAAGAAACCACAACCCTGCTTGCTGCAACAACAGTATCCCCAGTGCATGACTCTGTCAGGCAGCTGCTTGAAGACAAAAGTGTGGACGACTTCTTCAGAGACTATGAACAGTACAGAGAAGAGGTGAGACAAGGCAAACATGGAAAAACTCCCCAGTTCTGGCTAACGTACATGGATCACATCTGGCTTGTGCTGTCTCTCTTGTATGCTGTGAAGATGAATGACTTTGATCTGTATGCCCAGTGCTTACTGGTGATGCCTGATCTGTCCTTCAGCTTTGGAGGTCAGAACTATGCGAGGTATCTCACATTCTTTGGGCTCTTCATTGCCAACATTGAAGTCTCACACCCAGGTGCTACAGAGCTGCTGAAGCGTGGGGCATTCAGTGTGGCAAGATCATTCATCCCGGGGAATCGATGTGCTGTGGACAAGACGATGGAAGAGACCTTCATGCGCAATGCCAAGAGCAGGGGTGGGGCAGCTGCAGCTGGTACCGGTCTCACAGGGATTGCATCAAACTACCCAGCCTACCAAAAGTGGGTGAGAACAACACACGAGAGAACAAAATACATGCAAGTGACATTTGACATGGCAGAAATGTCAAGAGGCAATGATCTGGACATCCAGCACCGTGACCTTCGTCCAACAGAAGTCACCAGCAGTGAAAAGAGTGTGTCAAGAGCAGTTGCAGCAGTAGAAAACTTCACTAACCCATTCGAGGTACATGAAAAGGAGAAGCTGATCATGCTGTCATCGGGTGCCACAGTTCCTGGTGATATTGAAAGGGATGTCCTACGTGCAGAGACAGCAGGCAGAAGTCAGAAAGAGAACTTCATCACTGAGAGACTAGAAGTTAGAGAAAATTTATTTCAGCCAATCAAACAGCTCAAGCTGAAAACTATGGCAGACATGTCGAGGAAAGTCACACTGAAGTCAACTCAAAACAAAGTGACTGAGTACAGGCACCAAGGAAATGTTGCCTTTCAGCTCCTGGTCAAGTCTCAGACTGGTGATCTGAACATGGATCTGAAAGAGCTCATGACCTACCAGCTGACCCCTGTTCCTTACAGCCTGGGGACAGCAGATGGTTATATGGCAGACTGACAAGAGCACTGCATTTCACTACCTGACAAAAGAGGCTGAGGACGCGCACTTGCCGCCTGTTCATGAAACTTTAATGATCATCGATGGCAATGCAACATTCCATGCTATGCAGCAAGTCCCTCCAAACTTTCGCCAGATCTGCCAAAAGCTGTACGACATGGTACCACCATCTGTCGACTTTGTGTTCAGCACAGATATGTACCAAGACTATTCAGTGAAGTCGATGGAACGAAACAGAAGAGGGTGTGGTAACAAGAACATCCTGAAAGGAGACAGCACAAAGCGACCTGCAGATTGGAAAGCCTTCCTGGCCAACGATGAGAACAAAGTTCAGTTCACTCAACTGCTACTGACTGTTTGGAGCAAGGACTCTTTTGCTGAAAAGCACCAGGGAAGGAACACAGTCCTTGTCTGTGAAGGGAAAGCATTCAAGCTGACATCAACCGATGGTGAAACGACTGACAAAGAGGAGCTACATTCCTTGTCTTCTACCCAAGAGGAGACAGACTCACGTGTCATTCTCTACTCTAAGTATGGACAAGAGCAAGGATACAAGAACATTCGCGTGAAGAGTCCTGACACAGATGTGTTTTTCAACCTGTTGAACTTTGCCTCTCAGCTGGATCGTGTGACACTCCTCTTTGACACAGGCAAAGGCAACAACAAGCGACTGATAGACATAAGTGACCTTGCCAGAGGACTCACACAGCCATTCTGCTCTGCTCTTCTGTCGCTGCATGCTTTCACTGGCTGTGACTCAACTAGTGCCTTTAAAGGCAAAGGCAAAGTGAAGGCAGTGAAAGTTCTTCAGCAGAAGCCAGCATTCGTGCAGACCCTAGCACAGCTTGGGGACACCTGGGAAGTGAAGGAAGAGATGATTGACAAGCTGGAGTCCTTCACTTGCTGCATCTATGGAAGGGTACGTTTCAGCAAGGTTGATGACTTGAGACACCACATGCTGAAAGAGAAGTGTGGCGAGGAGATCATCACTGCCAGTCAGAACGTAGACTTGGCTACTTTGCCACCATGTCGGCGCAGCTTAAAGCAACACGTTCACTGCTGCAATTTCCAGGTTGCCATCTGGAAACGTGGAGACCAGCTTGTGCCAGACATTCCCCGTCCCACAGAAGGCCATGGATGGAAAATGAACAATGGGGTGCTGGAGCCTCTGTGGACAGAGGAGGAAGAAGAGCTGACTTTACCTCAGGCTGTCATTGATGACCTGAATGATGTCAGTGATGCGGATGATGAAGATGAAGAAGATGGAGAGTGCATCTTACAAAACGGCCTGAACGATTCACTGTACTCCAGTTCTGAAGATTCTGATGAAGCTTGAAAGTGAAATTTCTGATGCTTCATTGACTGTTGATGAAGAGAGAATACAGACAAATTATGCCTTTGAAAATGACCAAGAAATGTTTGCTTTCCTGACACCAACTGTATGTTGTGTTGCGCTATGCATATTTGTTCAAAGACTGTTAATGCTACATTTTGCTACACGAGAATACCAGCAAAATTAAACTTGTAAGCAACAAAACCATTCCGGACAATAAAGAACATAAACTCCCATCAAAGCCAAACAATTTGGGGGGGTTGAGAGGCTGTCAAAATGGTCGTTTGGTGTCTTTGGCGAAATCCTGAATTTTTGGGGTAGGGCAGATAAATGTGAAACTGTGACTTTATGCATTACTCATGTGGTTCCAGGTACAGTCAGACACTACCAAGAGGCATTGTAGTATAATATGATTCATCAGAACAGTTGATTTTGGCCTTTTGGTTTTGTGGACAACAGTTGACATGCCGCCGATGCAGTGAAAACAGTGGTACATAAAAGTCACCCACTACTGTACCCAAACAATGAATGAGAGAAGACTGATCAAGTTACCACCAGGCACACTGATAAGTAAGTATAAAAAATAGTATAAGCAAAAGCTGATTTCTTGTTCATTTACAGGAGCTATTTCAAGTTACATTTGAATGGTGCAAGTGAGTGTGATAGAGGGTACCCTTATGCCAAGGGCTGTAACTCCTGTGCATCCCAACTTTTTGATGGAAACATTTTCGTTTCGTGTTCAGGACACTCCAATGAAGTCAGTCTCAATATTTGTGACCATTCTGACAACCAGACCAAAAGACATTTCTTGACGTTGACAAAGACATTACAGACAAGGGTGATCTTTCCCATGGAGACCAAAACAAGACTGAAGACAGAGCCTGCAATGAAGTGAATAACTCTGACGTGATAGAAGAGACGCATGACAGACATGAATATAGAAATGAAACTGTTGACGTTTCAGTTGAAAGCAGTATGACTGTCAACAAGAAGACAGAGACAATAGTATGGCTGCAGTTCATCATACAACAGATGAGAACCCCAACAGAGACACTTGTGACACTGCAGACAATGGTGACAAAACACAGGCTGCAGTTCATCATACAACAGATGAGAACCCCAACAGAGACACTTGTGACACTGCAGACAATGGTGACAAGACACAGGCTGCAGTTCATCATACAACAGATGAGAACCCCAACAGAGACACTTGTGACACTGCAGACAATGGTGACAAGACACAGGCTGCAGTTCATCATACAACAGATGAGAACCCCAACAGAGACACTTGTGACACTGCAGACAATGGTGACAAAACACAGGCTGCAGTTCATCATACAACAGAGAGAACCCCAACAGAGACACTTGTGACACTGCAGACAATGGTGACAAGACAGGCTGCAGTTCATCATACAACAGAGAGAACCCCAACAGAGACACTTGTGACACTGCAGACAATGGTGACAAGACACAGGCTGCAGTTCATCATACAACAGAGAGAACCCCAACAGAGACACTTGTGACACTGCAGACAATGGTGACAAGACAGGCTGCAGTTCATCATACAACAGAGAGAACCCCAACAGAGACACTTGTGACACTGCAGACAATGGTGACAAGACACAGGCTGCAGTTCATCATACAACAGATGAGAACCCCAACAGAGACACTTGTGACACTGCAGACAATGGTGACAAGACACAGGCTGCAGTTCATCATACAACAGAGAGAACCCCAACAGAGACACTTGTGACACTGCAGACAATGGTGACAAGACACAGGCTGCAGTTCATCATACAACAGAGAGAACCCCAACAGAGACACTTGTGACACTGCAGACAATGGTGACAAGACACAGGCTGCAGTTCATCATACAACAGCCCCAACAGAGACACTTGTGACAGTGGTGACAAGACACAGGCTGCAGTTCATCATACAACAGATGAGAACATCATACAACAGAGAGAACCCCAACAGAGACACTTGTGACACTGCAGACAATGGTGACAAAACACAGGCTGCAGTTCATCATACAACAGATGAGAACCCCAACAGAGACACTTGTGACACTGCAGACAATGGTGACAAGACACAGGCTGCAGTTCATCATACAACAGAGAGAACCCCAACAGAGACACTTGTGACACTGCAGACAATGGTGACAAGACACAGGCTGCAGTTCATCATACAACAGATGAGAACCCCAACAGAGACACTTGTGACACTGCAGACAATGGTGACAAGACACAGGCTGCAGTTCATCATACAACAGAGAGAACCCCAACAGAGACACTTGTGACACTGCAGACAATGGTGACAAGACACAGGCTGCAGTTCATCATACAACAGATGAGAACCCCAACAGAGACACTTGTGACACTGCAGACAATGGTGACAAGACAGGCTGCAGTTCATCATACAACAGAGAGAACCCCAACAGAGACACTTGTGACACTGCAGACAATGGTGACAAGACACAGGCTGCAGTTCATCATACAACAGAGGGAACCCCAACAGAGACACTTGTGACACTGCAGACAATGGTGACAAGACAGGCTGCAGTTCATCATACAACAGAGAGAACCCCAACAGAGACACTTGTGACACTGCAGACAATGGTGACAAGACACAGGCTGCAGTTCATCATACAACAGATGAGAACCCCAACAGAGACACTTGTGACACTGCAGACAATGGTGACAAAACACAGGCTGCAGTTCATCATACAACAGAGGGAACCCCAACAGAGATACTTGTGACACTGCAGACAATGGTGACAAGACACAGGCTGCAGTTCATCATACAACAGATGAGAACCCCAACAGAGACACTTGTGACACTGCAGACAATGGTGACAAGACACAGGCTGCAGTTCATCATACAACAGAGAGAACCCCAACAGAGACACTTGTGACACTGCAGACAATGGTGACAAGACACAGGCTGCAGTTCATCATACAACAGATGAGAACCCCAACAGAGACACTTGTGACACTGCAGACAATGGTGACAAGACACAGGCTGCAGTTCATCATACAACAGATGAGAACCCCAACAGAGACACTTGTGACACTGCAGACAATAGTGACAAGACACAGGCTGCAGTTCATCATACAACAGATGAGAACCCCAACAGAGACACTTGTGACACTGCAGACAATGGTGACAAAGCACAGGCTGCAGTTCATCATACAACAGATGAGAACCCCAACAGAGACACTTGTGACACTGCAGACAATGGTGACAAAGCACAGGCTGCAGTTCATCATACAACAGATGAGAACCCCAACAGAGACACTTGTGACACTGCAGACAATGGTGACAAGACACAGGCTGCAGTTCATCATACAACAGATGAGAACCCCAACAGAGACACTTGTGACACTGCAGACAATGGTGACAAGACACAGGCTGCAGTTCATCATACAACAGATGAGAACCCCAACAGAGACACTTGTGACACTGCAGACAATGGTGACAAGACACAGGCTGCAGTTCATCATACAACAGATGAGAACCCCAACAGAGACACTTGTGACACTGCAGACAATGGTGACAAGACACAGGCTGCAGTTCATCATACAACAGATGAGAACCCCAACAGAGACACTTGTGACACTGCAGACAATGGTGACAAGACACAGGCTGCAGTTCATCATACAACAGAGAGAACCCCAACAGAGACACTTGTGACACTGCAGACAATGGTGACAAAGCACAGGCTGCAGTTCATCATACAACAGAGAGAACCCCAACAGAGACACTTGTGACACTGCAGACAATGGTGACAAGACACAGGCTGCAGTTCATCATACAACAGAGAGAACCCCAACAGAGACACTTGTGACACTGCAGACAATGGTGACAAAGCACAGGCTGCAGTTCATCATACAACAGAGAGAACCCCAACAGAGACACTTGTGACACTGCAGACAATGGTGACAAGACACAGGCTGCAGTTCATCATACAACAGAGGGAACCCCAACAGAGATACTTGTGACACTGCAGACAATGGTGACAAGACACAGGCTGCAGTTCATCATACAACAGAGGGAACCCCAACAGAGATACTTGTGACACTGCAGACAATAGTGACAAGACACAGGCTGCAGTTCATCATACAACAGAGGGAACCCCAACAGAGATACTTGTGACACTGCAGACAATGGTGACAAGACACAGGCTGCAGTTCATCATACAACAGAGAGAACCCCAACAGAGACACTTGTGACACTGCAGACAATGGTGACAAGACACAGGCTGCAGTTCATCATACAACAGAGAGAACCCCAACAGAGACACTTGTGACACTGCAGACAATGGTGACAAAACACAGGCTGCAGTTCATCATACAACAGATGAGAACCCCAACAGAGACACTTGTGACACTGCAGACAATGGTGACAAGACACAGGCTGCAGTTCATCATACAACAGAGAGAACCCCAACAGAGACACTTGTGACACTGCAGACAATGGTGACAAGACACAGGCTGCAGTTCATCATACAACAGATGAGAACCCCAACAGAGACACTTGTGACACTGCAGACAATGGTGACAAAACACAGGCTGCAGTTCATCATACAACAGAGAGAACCCCAACAGAGACACTTGTGACACTGCAGACAACAGTTCATCATACAACAGATGAGAACCCCAACAGAGACACTTGTGACACTGCAGACAATGGTGACAAGACAGGCTGCAGTTCATCATACAACAGAGAGAACCCCAACAGAGACACTTGTGACACTGCAGACAATGGTGACAAGACACAGGCTGCAGTTCATCATACAACAGAGGGAACCCCAACAGAGACACTTGTGACACTGCAGACAATGGTGACAAGACAGGCTGCAGTTCATCATACAACAGATGAGAACCCCAACAGAGACACTTGTGACACTGCAGACAATGGTGACAAGACACAGGCTGCAGTTCATCATACAACAGATGAGAACCCCAACAGAGACACTTGTGACACTGCAGACAATGGTGACAAGACACAGGCTGCAGTTCATCATACAACAGTTGAGAACCCCAACAGAGACACTTGTGACACTGCAGACAATGGTGACAAGACACAGGCTGCAGTTCATCATACAACAGATGAGAACCCCAACAGAGACACTTGTGACACTGCAGACAATGGTGACAAGACACAGGCTGCAGTTCATCATACAACAGAGAGAACCCCAACAGAGACACTTGTGACACTGCAGACAATGGTGACAAGACACAGGCTGCAGTTCATCATACAACAGAGAGAATCCCAACAGAGACACTTGTGACACTGCAGACAATGGTGACAAGACACAGGCTGCAGTTCATCATACAACAGATGAGAACCCCAACAGAGACACTTGTGACACTGCAGACAATGGTGACAAAACACAGGCTGCAGTTCATCATACAACAGATGAGAACCCCAACAGAGACACTTGTGACACTGCAGACAATAGTGACAAGACACAGGCTGCAGTTCATCATACAACAGATGAGAATCCCAACAGAAACACTTGTGACACTGCAGACAATGGTGACAAAGCACAGGCTGCAGTTCATCATACAACAGATGAGGACCCCAACAGAGACACTTGTGACACTGCAGACAATGGTGACAAAGCACAGGCTGCAGTTCATCATACAACAGATGAGGACCCCAACAGAGACACTTGTGACACTGCAGACAATGGTGACAAGACACAGGCTGCAGTTCATCATACAACAGATGAGAACCCCAACAGAGACACTTGTGACACTGCAGACAATGGTGACAAGACACAGGCTGCAGTTCATCATACAACAGATGAGAACCCCAACAGAGACACTTGTGACACTGCAGACAATGGTGACAAGACACAGGCTGCAGTTCATCATACAACAGATGAGAACCCCAACAGAGACACTTGTGACACTGCAGACAATGGTGACAAGACACAGGCTGCAGTTCATCATACAACAGATGAGAACCCCAACAGAGACACTTGTGACACTGCAGACAATGGTGACAAAACACAGGCTGCAGTTCATCATACAACAGATGAGAACCCCAACAGAGACACTTGTGACACTGCAGACAATGGTGACAAAACACAGGCTGCAGTTCATCATACAACAGATGAGAACCCCAACAGAGACACTTGTGACACTGCAGACAATGGTGACAAGACACAGGCTGCAGTTCATCATACAACAGATGAGAACCCCAACAGAGACACTTGTGACACTGCAGACAATGGTGACAAGACACAGGCTGCAGTTCATCATACAACAGATGAGAACCCCAACAGAGACACTTGTGACACTGCAGACAATGGTAACAAAACACAGGCTGCAGTTCATCATACAACAGATGAGAACCCCAACAGAGACACTTGTGACACTGCAGACAATGGTAACAAAACACAGGCTGCAGTTCATCATACAACAGATGAGAACCCCAACAGAGACACTTGTGACACTGCAGACAATGGTGACAAGACACAGGCTGCAGTTCATCATACAACAGAGAGAACCCCAACAGAGACACTTGTGACACTGCAGACAATGGTGACAAGACACAGGCTGCAGTTCATCATACAACAGAGAGAACCCCAACAGAGACACTTGTGACACTGCAGACAATGGTGACAAAACACAGGCTGCAGTTCATCATACAACAGAGAGAACCCCAACAGAGACACTTGTGACACTGCAGACAATGGTGACAAAACACAGGCTGCAGTTCATCATACAACAGAGGGAACCCCAACAGAGACACTTGTGACACTGCAGACAATGGTGACAAGACACAGGCTGCAGTTCATCATACAACAGAGAGAACCCCAACAGAGACACTTGTGACACTGCAGACAATGGTGACAAGACACAGGCTGCAGTTCATCATACAACAGAGAGAACCCCAACAGAGACACTTGTGACACTGCAGACAATGGTGACAAGACACAGGCTGCAGTTCATCATACAACAGAGAGAACCCCAACAGAGACACTTGTGACACTGCAGACAATGGTGACAAAACACAGGCTGCAGTTCATCATACAACAGAGAGAACCCCAACAGAGACACTTGTGACACTGCAGACAATGGTGACAAGACACAGGCTGCAGTTCATCATACAACAGATGAGAACCCCAATAGAGACACTTGTGACACTGCAAACAAAGCAGACAGTACTGAAGACACTCAGAAACGTGAACGTGACAGAACAGAGCCAGACAAAGGACATATTTTTTCAGAGGGAAACGCCATACCGCAGACCCCAGCAGCTGCCCGCAATCTAAGGTCAAGGCCGGTAGCATCCGCTCCTCGCACTGAAAGACAGGTCAACAAGCCAGCTGCTGGATCTACTAGCCAAAGCAGCATAATTGACTCCTTTCGAAAGACAGAGACAAGCCAAAAAGCGAAAGGGTCTGGAGTCTCCAAGGCCAAATCCCCACAAAACCCCAAGTCTCATCCCTCCTCAAACTCCAGTGTCTAGCCTCACAGCTCTAAGTCTAAAAGTAGTGGTGCTGTAGGCACCAATAAAAATGATTTTGGCCGGGCCACAGAACCAAGAAATGAAGATCGTGTTCATAGAAGAAAGGGGTCTATGCTTAGCATAAATACTTCTGTAAGCAATACACTGCTTTGAGAGTAGACTAATAATCTTGGCACAGAACACAGAGCAGCTTTCGATGAGAGATGATTTGCTTAAAAAGCACAAAAACCGATGCAAACTCTAACAGAAATCGTTTGTCCGGAATTTGATTTGTGACAATCCCTTCCTTGCTACCTTGCGTTTGGTAGTGGGTTTGCCTAAAATCAAAACTCCTTTTTCCCAGATTCTTTGTTTTTAACCCTTTCAACGCCAGCCATTTTTCAGCCAAAATTATCCATGAAACTTGCCTGGGTACATAATATATTTTGTCTGCATTGTTGGGGATTCCTCTGTGACAGGCATAAAATAGGGCCTATCCTTACTGTGATGAAAGTCATCACATTAATAAAATCTTATGTTCACTGGAACATTATTTGCATAGCTTTACTTTGTATTAAAGGCTCCGAACTGAAAGCGCTGTATCATTGTGCCCGAATTTCGTGCACTTAGTTTTCCTCGTACGGCACATGCATATTTTCAGCTAGAGTTGAATACACATTTTTTCTTTCGTCAGTCTGTCCTCTTTTCTATCTTTCACTTTGCTTTCTACCTTCGTACTGTTGAAGCTTAGTCAATCTTTCAATTGCTCTGCTGCCCTAGTGCAGAGGAAATAGAAAGATAGCCTTAAATGTTTATTGATTTTAAACATTTGACATCGTTAAAGAGAAATGATTTAATTTACTTTCTAATTAATTTGCAGATTGGAATCTTGTAATCTTTGTTTTCAATCTTTGTGAGGAATTGTGAAATGATGTTGTAAAAAGAAATCTTTTGTTGGCACCGATTTTTGGCAACTTTAATTCAACTGTAATTGGTAAATTATGTTTTGGGTTTCTTGTATGTCAAAGTATTATTTTAAAATTACCATTTCAAAATTAGGACAGCTTTTCGAAAACCATGGGGTTATTTAGAAGTGTGGTTTATTAATGTTCATAGACATAACTATAACTACATAGAAGGTGTCGGGAACTTTATGTATACTTTTGGTTGTTCATCATTATCGTAAAGTTAATTAATGATAATGAAAAGTAAAGTCGCTTAACAGTGAACGAATGGAGTGTGCTTGAAAAAACAAAGCCAGGTTTAGTCTCGATGTACAGGGCACACACGCATGAACATGCACCCACAAACACAGACAGAGACTTATGCCAGTTTACTGTTTTCGTCTTAAGAGCACCCAGTCTGTGCGCCCAGGGGAAGGCTGCCAGGGAGACTGGAGGCTGCTGGTGGAGCGGCCTGAGAAGAGGTGGCATTCTGCCGAGTCAGATGCCCGGAACAGACGAGTGGGACTCCAAAGAGGTCGTCGGCTCAAGTCAAGAACTTTGAAGAAATCGTCCGTCACGAGTGCAAATTACTCCGCGAAAGAATTGAGTATTTTTGTGTGTTTGTGCAGTGTTGTGCGTGTCGCCCTTAGATGTTTGCTGTTATTATTATTCTTTTATATATGTATGATTGCGTGAGTGATTGAGTGTAAATAAATTGTTGTTAATATTTAAAATTGCCTAATCTATACTGTTTGTGGAGAGACTGAATGACGCGAGAGCATGTACTTCTGAATGAGTTGGATGCGAGAATGAAAACTCGCGAGTTTTGATTTCTGACTAAACTGTTTGTTTGTGTGTGACTTTCGTTCGTGACAATTACCTCCCAAAATGAAGGACATAAGATCATTGGGCAACAGACCCTCATTTGATGCCTTTTCGTGACATGGGTCACTCTTGTGGTGCCAAGAGGCGACTGTAGAGGCCCTTGCTATGGTATTGGAAATATTATGGCGTCCATGTGCAACGCTGAACCACAAATATACGAGTAGCAATTGCTTTGATTGAAACATGTAGCAAGCATTGAAAGATGGAGAAACAGACCGCAGTCTCTCTCTCTCTCTCTCTCTCTCTCTCTCTCTCTCTCTCTCTCTCTCTCGATCTCTCTCTCTCTCTCTCTCTCTCTGACACACACACATGCATGTATGCCCGCATACCAACAGAAACACCTTACAAACAAATGAGCACATACAGACAGAGAAACACACACATACGCACGCACACACGCACGCACTCACGCACGCACGCACACGCACACACACACACACACACACACACACACAGAGTGAAGACAATAATTGATTCTTTCCACAGTACAATGTTGATAGCGGTACAACCCTGTGTCTAGTTTCACAAGACAGAACGTTCGCAACAAATCGGCAAAAACGGTCCTAAGAAACATCTTCCTTTGCCGATAGTTTGCGTAATAAGCGAGCAGATCAAGAGAAGACAATTGACTGATTTTGCACTGAAAGTACTACAAGCCAATTTTTGTTCTAAATGATGCACTAGGGTGTGTAAAATCTCTGTGTGAAAAATCCCAGAAAATCCCCTTGGGGTTTCCGAGTTATGACGTCATTATTTCCATTTTTAGACTGCACATTCCAAATCACATTCAACATTATAAACAACAAAAAACGTTATTTCTTTTCATAGTTGCCAGCCAATATTTATGCATGTGATGCATTAAGATGTGTAGAATCTTTATGTGACATTTCCCAAAATTTTCCTCCTTGGATTTCATAGTTATAACCTCATCTATACTATTTTTAGATTGAAAATTCCTCATCATGTGAACAAACTATTATACTAGACAGTCCTCTTTTGATACTACAGGCTAGTTTTTGTTGCATATAATACCATAGGATGTGTAGAATCTTTGTGTAAAAAAAATCCCAGAAAATCCCCTTGGGGTTTCCGAGTTATTACATCATTATTTCTATTATTAGACTGCAAAATCCATGTCACATAAAAAACAATTTTTTTAGATGATGTCATAACTAGAAAACCCAAACAGGGAAATGTTGGGAAATGTCACAGTAAGATGTAAACATCTTAATGCATCACACCCATAAATAATGGCTTGAAACTATAAAACAAAATAGCGTTTTTTGTTGTTTATGTTTCAAATCATATGGAATTTGCAGTCTAAAGATAAAAAATAATGACGTCATATAACTCGGAAACCCCAAGGGGGTTTTCTGCGACTTTTCACAGACATTTCTACACACCCTAGTGCATCACTCGGAATCAAAAGTGGCTTGTAGTACTTTTAGTGCAAAATCATCCTTAATTTGAAGAGGTAGGAGCGATGCTCTACAGCCCTATAACGTTTCGTTCTTCCCAAACGCTGAGTTCACTGCGAACTATCCAGAACTATCACGTGACTTGTAGGGGGTTAATGCATTTCTTGTTGTTGATTGGCTCATTAAAGTTTCGTTAAAATGATTTTTTTTAAAGACCAATGAGACAAGAACTTGTTTGGTTGCTTTTTCAAAAAACGTTCTCTCAAGTCGTTTCTTAGACCCCTTTTGGCGTAACAGTTATTCGCGCGAATAGCGTAACTAGTGCAACTGGCCTCACAGTGATTGATGAGATCACAGCTCTGACAGCAATGGAGGAGGATGAAGAAAACTATTGGGTAGATAGAGTTACCGGAGAAACCATGGAAATATATACTAAAGGTCAGTGTACACGTGAATATTTTTCATTATTTCCCCATAGCAACACAGCGATAATCACTCGTAAGGTTACTTGCATATCACTGTGTTGCCATGGGGGATGTTCACTACATTCAACATCAACACTCGATGAACAATAAATCTTATGCACTGATAAACATTCATTAACAAAAACACCCAAACATCGACATACTAGGCTAGGAAGTTTATTGGGGGGGGGGGGGAGGTTGCGCGCGTGTGTGTATGTGTGTGTATATGTCTGTGTGTGTGTGTGTGTGTGTGTGTGTGTGTGTGTGTGTGTGTGTGTGTGTGTGTGTGTGTGTCATTGTGTGTATGCATATTTGTGCATGTGTGTGTGCATATATGTGTGTGTATGTATGTGTGTGTATGCGTGTGAGTGTGTGTGTGTGTGTGTGTGTGTGTGTGTGTGTGTGTGTGTGTGTGTGTGTGTGTGTGTGTGAATATGTGTGTGTTGTTATTTAATTTGACATATTTTCACTTAAAAGTGATATTAGACAACAAAAGTGAGTATGTGAGGGGGGGGGGGGGGGGGGGTGGGGGGGGGGGGGGGGGGGGTGGGGGGGGGTGCATATGTGTCTGGGTGAGTTATTGCTTAAGTACATATTTGAGTGTAGCATTAGGGGAGAAATGCTAAATTATATCAAAGTTAAAACAAAACCCCAGAATTAAAATATAAAATCAAAATGCAAACATTATAAGAAACAACTATTATAGAAACGAGCCAACTGGAACTGTAAATTGGTTACGCTCAAGCGATTGAAAAACTAGTCGATTTGAGGTCACGGACTTGTATGGATGAAAGGGTGATTCACAAGCGTGCGAGAATGTGTGTGTGTGTGTTTATTGGGGGGGGGGGGGGGGGGGGGGGGGGGGGGGGGGGGGGGGGGGAACAGTGAGTGACGCTACCATGTACATTGCCACGACAAGTGTAACTTTATTGTTAAAATATCCAAGCGGCGCATTTTAGTGCATATACATAACTATATTTTTGTTAGTAGCCTATATAAAGAAGGGGTTCAGTTAGCTTTCTCGCCATCCTTCCGCTCCCCCGTGGCAGTGAAGATTTCGATGGCTTGGGGTCGGGGCGGGCTGTCGCTGGATGGTCCGTTGACTTATTGTTGGTTTAAATTATTTTTATTTATCAAAAAGCACATTACACACATGTTAAGCAAGCATAACGGCAACAACAAGCTTAAAGCTTATACTGTGCCAACGTACTATGCATGAATTTTTGAATGGCGGCTAGCAAGTACAAGACTAAACAAGTTAATCTAAATATTACCAAAGAACAAATTGATAAAGATAGGTACATTTCAAATCCTTCGTGAAATATACATCAGGAAACCAATGAAAATCAATGAAACTAAGAAAAAAGATAAATCCAAACTTTGTGAAATACACAAAACACAGAATATAAACAATAAGATATATGAATAAAATGGAAAAAGAGAAAGAAAAACAATTACATTCAGAATATGAAAGAGACATGAGGATGATGGGGATGCAAAAGATAATTACGACGTGAATCAATCACTAATTGCAGTGGTTACAAGGCATCTTACTTGCTAAACAGGGATCCCCGTACATTTTATTATTAATATTATTATTATCAACAATATGTACAGGGAAGGTCGGCCATACACTGGTGCAACACATTGAATATACAAACTATGAATGGAAAAGATCATAAACATAAATGGCTATGAATATTGACATGGTAAATATAACTATTAATGAACATCAATTAGTAAATGTGTCACCAAATACTTACGACAGAAACCTTTTTGAATGAACAATAAACTGATGAACAGTTTCAAACATAAGACTATTTATTTTGTTTGATAGTACAGGATTTCCTTTCAATAACGTTTGTAATCTAGTATAGACTGGGGGTAGCGTTAATATTGTATTTGATCGAGCTATATGAAAGAGTTGACAGGAAAGGAAGTAATGCTCAGAAGTTTCAAAGGCAACACCACAATCACATAGGGGATTATTAATTAAATGTCTGTTAAATAAGTCATAATTGATGTTGCTAATTCCTAGACGAAGTTGACAGTGTATTACTTGTTCAATTCTATTACCAAAATAATAGAAGTCAAGAACAATAGGATCGTTAGCATTTAAGTAATGTTTGAGTTGGCTTAGAGATGTGCCATTTTTCACAGAGTCAGGTAAGCTATTCCAGAGGACAGTAGTTGATGGTACAAAAGAATGTCTGTAAATTTCAGTATTGAATTTTGAAACTGAACGTTCTAAGGGTCTTCTCCTACTGTAAGGATTAGTTTCTGCTACAAGTTCAGGAACAAGATCGTTTAAGTAATTAGAACATAATCCATTAATCATCTTAAAGAAGTGCACTAGCTTATGTTTGTTCCTTCTTTCTTTCAGTGTACAGAAACCAGATTCTTTGCATAATTTTTGATGACTAGTTCCCCTTACAGCACCAATTATGATTCTTATTGCTTCTAATTGTAGGTTTTCTAATGAATTTGACTGAGTTTCAGTGCAATTATCCCATACTACGTCAGCGTAATCAAAATGTGGACGAATAAATGATTTGTACATTGTTTCTAGGGCCTTTCGATTCAGTTTATATTTAAATAAAATAATAATTAATAATGCTTATATAGCGCATAATCTTGCAAAGCAACTCAATGCGCTTTTCACTCACCATAAACATTTCTAACAGACTGGTTCACGTATCCTCACCATACATCTCTATGAAAATGGAACGCATTGCACATAATCCCCCCCCCCCCCCACCCCCACCCCACTCCATACACACAAGCGCACGCGTTAACCTCATACTCAACGTCAATGAGCTGGAAGACAAGAGTGGGAAAAGGATCACAGACTTTATACAAAGAAAGCTTTCCTGAAGAAGTGGGTTTTTAGTTGGGACTTGAAGGAAGGAAGAGTGGACTAGTTACGGGTATGGTCAGGGAGAGAATTCCAAACGCTTGGTGCAACAAAACTAAACGCCCTCTCACCCGAAGATTTCAAGGACCGCTTAGGAACTTTAAGAAGTTTCTGGGAAGAAGAACGAATAGTACGAGAGCTTTGGTAGGTGCAGAGAGAAGAAGAGAGGTACTGAAGAAGAGTTTTGTCAAAGTGACGAAAAGCGAAAGTAGCCATCTTGAACTGCCAGCGGAATTTGACAGGAAGCCAGTGGAGCTCAGCCAAAAGAGGTGTGATGTGATCACGCTTTCTTTTGCCAAGAACAAGCCGAGCAGCTCTGTTCTGCACTCTCTGTAAGCGCGAAATATGTTCTGCTGGAAGCCCAGCATACACCGAATTACAGTAGTCCTATCTGGACAACACGAAGGCAGAAATCAGTCTAACAGCAGCATCTCTGGACAGGAAGGGTCTGATGGAGGCGATACGCCTTAACTCTAAGAAAGATGCACGACAAACACTAGATATTTGCTCCTGCATCGACATGGTTTGATGTATAGCAAGAATCAACATAGTAACTTTAATAATGATAGATTTGATGTGTTCATCCCAGTTATTCTGGAGAATTATCCCTAAATGTTTGTGCTTTTCTGTGCTTTGTAAGGCCACTAAACTAAAATGAAGAGGTAAAGAATTATTAGTGCCTGTTTCCACGAGAAAAATTTAACAGTTTGGTTTTCTCTTCATTAAATGTTACTTTCCATTGCATAGCCCAATTGTTTATTTTTTCTATATCAGAGTTCAGTATTTGAGCATGGGTGTTTGGATCATTTAGAGCTTTATGCCTGCTTGTGTCGTCAGCAAAAAGTTTCATATTAGATTGAGTATCATTTACAATATCGTTAATGAAAATAAGGAATAAGAGTGGGCCCAACACAGATCCCTGTGGAACACCGGCAGGGACTATCTTGTAATCAGACATGTCTCCTTTAATTATAACAGCTTGCAAACGATTTGAAAGGTAATCTTTAAACCAGTCATATAATTTTCCTCGTATTCCATTTGCTCTAAGTTTTTAAAATAAACCCTTGTGCCACACACGATCAAATGCTTTCGATATATCAAAGTACACACTTTGAGCTGTGACACCACGATCAAGCGATAAACATATATCATTGTAAATACTAAGCATTTGATTTACAGTTGAGTCACCAGGAGTAAACCCTGACTGTGATTCAGAGATTATATAATGAGATTTTAAAAAAGAGAATGTTCGTTTATGAGTGCATCTCACCATTACCTTCCCAACACAACTTAATAGGGAGATGGGACGGTAGTTGTTGCACTGTTCTTTTGAGTCCTTTTTGTGTATTGGATGTACATGTGCTGTTTTCCAGGTTTATGGGAATTTAGCTTCTTGTAAGCTCCGGCTAGACAATGCAGTTAGAGGATTTAAGATGGTTGGTAAGGCAGCAATAAGTAATTTATTATGGATAAATTCGGGTCCTACAGCTTTGTTTTGGTTCAGGTTAGCAATAACATTTGAGACATCAAGAGGAGTGAGAGTAATATGTCTAAGAAAGGAATATTAGGGGTATAATCATTGCCATTTTCTAAAGTAGATTGGTTAATTAAAAAAATATATAAAAAATATTAGCCTTTTCTGTATTGGAATAGTATGTTATGCCATCCGAAACAATTGGAGGAATTTCATTGGAATCAATGCCTTTTTTCTTCAAAAATGATTTTACAATTTTCCACCATTCTTTAGTTCAAAACTTTGACTGTGTTATTACTCTAGTTTCTAATTGTTTTACATATTCTCTTTGTTGTTGTCTTTCTACGTCTGTAACATAGTTTCTAAAACATTGGAACTGATGCCAGTCTTCAGGTTTATTGGTAATTTTAGCTTTGTTGTGTATTTCTATTCGCTCTTCTATTAGTAACCTGATGTCATCAGTCAACCAGGGAACATCATTGGGTCGGATCGTTACAGTTTTAACAGGCATACATTGCTTAGCTTTATCCATAATAATTTCTTAGAACAATTCTGCACTCTTATATAAGGTGTTGTCATAAATCAGTTCGTTCCAGTTTATTTCTTGTAGTAGATTGCAGAATTTAACAGTATCTAATTTGTGATAATTAAAAATTGTTCTTTTAAATTAGACCTCTCTGATGACTGTATTTTTAACAACAGCACAAGGGACACTGTGATCACTACATACAGCAGGTAAGACATTGGTTGATTTAATAATATCGGGGCTTTGAGTAATAACTAGATCTATACATGACCTTGTTAATTCAGTAATTCTAGTAGGTTCACGTACTAGTTGTATTAGTTTATATTGACTCAAAATGTCTAATAAGTAGGGCGAGAGTGAATTAAGATAATTAGTATTAAAGTCACCAAGAATGAGAAATTTGACAGTAGTGTTATTGACTTACGGATGCTTTCTTTAATAACTGCCCAATAGTTGACATTATAGTTTGATGGCCTATGGACAGACCCCATTAATAACCGTGTTTTGTCCACCCTTGTTTCTATCCATACGGCTTCCAGACCATCAACATGAAGGTCATGACGGGGTCTACAGCACAAGTTGTTTCTTACGTAAATTGCCACTCCACCATGAGGGTCATTGTGTCTATCTAATCGGATTGGTGGGTGGAAATTGGTTAGGTGAATTGCATCATCACTGACTGCGTTAGAGAGCCAGGTCTCAGATGTTGTGATAATGTCAACATTGCGATATTCTGCTTCCATTAGGTCAATTTTGTTTCTCAAGCTACAAGTATTGATGTGCATAACGTGCACATCTGTTTTAGACTTTGGTCCTGGATTAAGTTCTATGTCTCCCAACATGATGAGCAGGACAGTGGTGAATGATTGGAACACAAATACCTAGCAACTCTTTTGTATCGGTAGGGCTATCAATATAAGTCATATTATTCTTTACCATAAAATAATGGTAAATGCAAGAAGAAGTAGAAGCAGCAGTGCGCAGTCTGAAAGCTGGAAAAGCACGAGGCATTGACAATATTCCTGCTGAACTCCTTAAACATGGTGGAGAAGAAGTGACGAAGGCCCTTACAAAACTGTGTCAGAAAATCTGGGACTCGAAGGAATGGCCAAAGGAATGGACACGAATGGACATGGACACGATCACTGATAATACCACTCCCCAAGAAAGGAAATCTTAAACAGTGCCAGAATTACAGGACGATCAGTCTGATCAGCCATCCCAGCAAAGTAATGCTACGTATTATCCTCCGTCGCCTCAAGACCATTGCTGAGGAACTATTGTCTGTTGAACAAGCTGGTTTCAGATATGGAAGGAGCACAGCTGAGCAGATCTTCAACTGCCGTGTAATTATAGAAAAACATTTACAGCCTCAAAAAGAACTCTACCATAATGTAATTGACTTTCGCAAGGCGTTCGACAGAGTTTGGCATGCTGGTTTGTGGCAAGTCATGAGAGGCTTCAACATCGAGGAAGGCCTTGTTCAAACCATCGAGGCACTCTACAAGAACTCAAGTAGTGCAGTTCTCCTCAATAATCAACTCAGAGAATTTTTTCCAAACAACAGTAGGTGTCCGTCAAGGATGTTTACTTTCTCCAGTACTATTCAACATCTTCCTGGAGAAGATCATGTAAGACACCCTTCATGACCACCATACTTCCATCTCCATTGGTGGCAGACGCTTGTGCAACCTGCGTTTTGCTGACGACATAGACCTTTTGGGCGGCAGCAAGAACAAACTCCAAGAGCTCACTGACAACCGTGTGAACAGCGCTGGGTCATACGGAATGGAAGTCAGCCATGAGAAAAGCAAAGTCATGGTGAACAGTGTGAATGACAACACCGCTGATATCACTATGAACGGTCAAAAGCTGGAAGAGGTGAAGAACTTCAAGTACTTGGGAGCACTTCTGTCCAAAGATGGCAGCTGCACCACAGAGATCCATCAGCGGATTACACAAGCTACAGCAGCTATGGCTAGACTGAGCAGAATTTGGACCAGCAACATCAGCTTCATTACGAAGTACAGACTCTACCAGTCACTCGTAATCACCATCTTTCTCTACGGGTGTGAAACATGGACTCTGCTGGCTGACTCCGAGAGAAAAATTCAAGCTTTTGAAACAAAATGCCTAAGAAAACTGCTGGGCATTACATACATAGAACACAGGACAAATGAATATGTCCGCAACAAGATCGCAAAGCTGGTTGGGCCACAAGAACACCTTTTGACGACAGTTAAACGTCGCAAGCTCATCTGGTTTGGCCACGTCAACCGTCACGAATCCTTGTCGAAGACCATTCTCCAGGGAACCGTGGAAGGGGGCCGCCGTCGCATGGGAGACTATCATGATGCCTATTTAATGGCTGATGTTTGTTTGGTTGCAGACGTATTTGAAAATTACAGAAAAATTACAGAAAAACGTGTATGAAACATTATAGTCTAGATCCTGCACATTATATATCCGCACCAGGTATGAGTTGGGATGCATTCTTAAGGTTTACTGAAATAGAGATTGAATTACTTACTGACCTACCAATGTTACAGATGATTGAAGACGGACTATGCTGAGGAAATAGCATGGCTTTACACAGTTATTGTAAATCAAACAACAAGTACTTAGATTACTATGATCCTAATAAGCCATCTAATTTCCTCATGTATTTAGATGCAAACAACTTATATGGATGGGCGATGTGTGAACCACTCCCACTATGCGATTTTAAAATGCACCATGCATGGTCCGTTTAATGTTGATCACTTTATAGATTGGATACCAACTATGCAATTCCAAACAAGGTTTGATTTTAGAAGTTGATTTAGATTATCCGGATGAACTCCATGATTTTCCATTAGCGGCAGAAATAATTCAGGTTGGAATAGAACTACCAAAACTTGTACCCAATCCTATATAACAAAACAAATATGTGTGCCATTATAGATTACTCAAGACTATTTAAGACGTGGTTTAAAACTAACAGCTGTTCATAGAATAATCTAATTTAAACAAGAAGCATTCATGAAACCATACATAATGAAGAACACTGAACTACGAACAAAATCAACCGATCCTTCAGAAGAAAAAAGTTTTAAACAAATGAATAACAGCTGTTTTGGTAAGACAATGGAAAACCCGTATAAACGAAAGGATGTTAGATTAGATACCCAGGAAAACAAGGCAATCAAACTGATTTCGAAGCCTAATTATCAAGACTTCAGAAAGCTCCATGACAGCCTTTACGGCATAATAATGAAGAAACGTACTGTAACACTGGATAAACCAGTCTTTATTGGGTTTGCTGTTTTAGAATTATCCAAATTATTGATGACAGAGTTTCTTTACGACTACTTTAAACCATTGCATCCAGACTCTAAAGTGTTGTACACAGATACCGATTAATTTATTCTTGATATTCCGACGGAAGACTTTTATAAAGACATGGAGATAGAGTTAGCGAAAGGTACAGAGTCCTGGTATGATACATCTGACTATCCAAAAGACTCTCCATTGCATTTGGTTGTGAATAAAGAGGTGATTGGAAAAATGAAAAATGAGTTGAATGGAACTATAATCAAAGAGTACGTTGGACTGATAGCAAAGGTGTATAGTGTTGCTAGTCAGACTAATGTTATTAAAAAAGCAAAAGGAATCAGTAGACCTGTTGTTCAAATGGTTATGACACACGACAACTACAAAGAAGCACTGTTCGACAGCAAAACATTCTATCATGACAATGTAACACTGCAATCTAAGTTACATGAGATCAACACAACAGTTGTAACAATCAAGTCACTTGACTCAAACAATACAAAGCGAGTATTTAAATCACCCGTGTTTTCGTATGCAATAGGTCACTGGAGAACTAATTGTCATTATCAGTAGACTTTTTATGTTTGTGATCATACGTTATACTGTAAGCACCCTTCGGAGTTCTTATTGTTATTTCCCTAGAACAGAGTTTAATGTTTCGTTTACTTGTTTCTGACATTCTTTTTTCATCGCTTCTATGTCTTGCGGTTGTTCAAACTTTTGCATTTTGTAGTCGTTGTAGTCGGCTTGCAGTCGATTAAACTCCTCATCTGTAATTTGAGAATCTTGCAAAGCTTTACTGATTATCAATCGAAATGAATTAAGTTTAGCCATTATTAATTGAACTATGGCTGTATGCTTTTGAAGTTTTATTTTTATTTTGTTGTTGAAAGCAGACATAGTCATTGAAAAGAAACCGAGACTTAATGATACACAGCTTAGTGGCAAAGCTATCAGTAACCCAACACCCGTCACTAACAACCCCCAAGAGCTTCCTGCTGTTCAAGCACTTAGAGTTCCAAATCCAGTATTTAAATATGTTGCGGTATTAAAGATAGAAGAGTACCTTCACTTAGGTCTGTTATAATTAGCATAGTCTTTTTCCAATACTCTTTGTATTTCTGTAATGGTAGACAGTCTGAACTTTCTGATTTCAGGATCTTCATGCCTAATCTTTTCTTTGTCAGGCTCTTTAACCTCAGTCTCTTCTCTTGATAGTTTTGGATATGATTTAATGGACATATTTTTACATTTAATAAAAAATGATATTTAATTTATACCAGTTATCATTTTGAGAAGATTATCAGATAAAATGCTTTCAGTGTAATAAAACCCGATGAGATCTAAATTAGTAAGGTTGATGAACGTTAATTCTTTAAGATTGTTTGGATTAACACTTAATACAGTATAACTTTATCACTGGATGGCACAGTCGTAATTTCTTCGCCACTGTTTTGAATAACGATAGTACATCTCAGTGTTTCAACATTTAAGTTTTGCCAAGAAATGAGAATCCCTTTCATTATGATGTCACTAACACCAACAGGCGGGGATTCGGGATCATCTGCTCTAACAGAACGTTCAAATATCATAGTAAATTCATCTGGTAAAACCATTTTAGGAATAAACTCTAATTGCGTGGATCCCTTTTGTTACTGTCTTTTTTCTATGTAGCATGTACTGCCTCTTTTTATACGGTTTGATTGCTATTTCTCTTCTGCTGTTGTTTTGCGGAATAAGACTGATATGAAACGGTCCCGAGTTAAATGATTTACGAAAATGATTGTCATTGTCAAAGAATGTAAACGGGCTTAAAAATTCAAACTTAATTTCGCAATCAATGAATGGAACTAGGTGCCATTTGTTGTCCCTTTGCTTAACAACTTTATATTCAAAATGACCAACATTGTCAGCCACTACATTACGCAGTTGCTCTAGTTTGGGAACCTTTTGATCACTTACTTCCGCACGTTTATAATAGCCATCTTTTGTGTACTCAAAGCCATACAGTGCTCCTATCTCTCCGTTTAGATCGAAGTCTTCTGCTGTGTCTGCTAGGTCCTTCAGTTCTAAAGTTACACATCTAACGGGATCAAGCAAAACCGGTTGATCTGGTCCATGTGACATTATGTGGGTTTTTTTCTTAAATTATTTTATTTATAATAAAACATGCAGGCTGTCACAGTGTACGTCTGTACCTTTTTTTTATCCGTTATTCTGATCTTGAGTGAATGATGACGCCTGCAAATTAATTCCTTAAACTGTAAATTTGGAAACGTTATGATTTCATAATCACAGTATGCTGCTTTTACTGATGGGAGAACTTTTAATACAGTAGATGGCTGGTTATCAAACACATTATTATCCATACTCAAGATATCTAAATGGGCATACAATAAAGAATGTATTCCAAGATTAAGTGTTGTTTTTCTCCTTCAAAAGTATTGTTATTTTCTGTGGCTGAAAAGCTGTGTTTTTCCCCACCATCAGTTCTAAACCCTAACATTTTTGCTAGTTCTCCTGCAAAGTAGTAACCTACTCTCTCTTGCTCTTTGAATATCAACGTTGCTTTCCAAATTCCCTCATTAAGTTTTAAAGTAATGTCAAACTCACTTAACATTTCTTTTAATAAACAAAAACCGTAATAACCGTCTGGTATAGTTAGGTCGCTTATGGGTGGTCCTCCGCCATCCTTGTTTTTTATCCAATTATTCTTTAAGGATTCGCTTATGTTAATCCATTTGAGCAAAGACTAGTCAGTCAGCTGAAACAAGCCTTTGATTAATTACTAATTACTAACTGGCGCCTCTTTTCTTGCCCAAAAGACGTAACGCATAATTAGAAGATCGTCAGTCAGCTAAAACAAAGGTTTTGCTTCAAAAAAAATTCCTTGTGATCGTTGCAAGTGGTTGTGTAACCGATATTAGCTGTGTGACCCATTTCGGTAGCTTGACACAACTCGGTAGCTTGACACAGTTTAGAATATGTGTTTTTTGGAATCCCCTTTTTATAATTGTTTCATATAAATTGGAGGTTTTTATTTTCATCAGTGAACTGGGGTTTGTTTGGATGGTAAAAGGGTAAAACTGGACACTTAGAACCAGTTTTATTGTGACAAAAAGTAGTGTTCTTTCCCGGAAATTTCATGTAAAAATGGGGATGACAAAGACCCCAAATCCCCATTTTACCGTTCTCTGATGGTCCAATTTTTACTCTGCGCCATCGATTTACGTTTTTGCCGTGTGTGTGTGTGTGTGTGTGCGTGCGTGTGCGTGCGTGCGTGTGTGTGTGTGTGTATGTGTGTGTGTGTGTGTGTGTGTGTGTGTGTGTTTACTTAAATATAGATGTAGTTGCTAGTAATATGTTGCTGCTTTTTTGTGTCATGGAGTATTGTGTATTGACTGATAAATAGGCCTGCCTACTCAGAATAAGGATCAATATACTTTTACTTTTTTGTTTGTATGTTTATTTTTGGGGCGTTCTTTTTCCTTGATTTTTGCCTTTTTGTTTTTCCTACTAGCATATCAAACCAGAACATCCATATGATAATGCGTAGTCCAAAGAAACAGAGACATGGCGGTCTTATTAATGAGCGACCTGTGTATAGTAAAACAGACCTTTTTAATTGTTTGCACTGTGTTAACGAGGGTGAACCATCTTTTCCAGTTCATGTGTATGTGGACATGTGTAAATTCTTGTCAGTTAAATTAACATAAAACAATGAGTAATTCCATTACAATTTGTTGAATGAAATGCCGAGGCCTACTGACCCGAAAAAAAGGAGAGATATTTCATTATTTAAGACAAAAAGCATTTTCGGGGGGGGGGGTTGCAAGAAATTCATTTTAGCCCTAAGTTAGAACGTTATATAAGCGCATAATGGGGATATAAAGCCTTTTCCGTGTCTTACACTTCAAACGCCAGAGGTGTAGCCATACTTTTTAACAATAATTTTGAATTACATTCCGATTCTTTCATCTGAACTGTTTGACTTTTTGTGTCGTTCTGTGACATGACCTGTTGCACAACCCAGTTCAGAGCTGGAATCAGAATGTATTATGCCAGGGCTATTATACTGTCTAATTACAAAATGTCGTTTATTAATATAAGCAATGTAAACTCTGTTGTTTTGCTGGTTATGTATGGACATTTGCCATTACACGTCTCAATGCTTCTTTATATTCTATTCAATTATATAATACCTAGTATAATTCAATGTAAACTGTCCGATTATGAGTCTTCCTTCTCAAGTGTAAATGTCTGTAAAACTCCTGAAAGTGTTGACCTTACTAATTTAACAGCTCATAGTCTTGCAATGAAAGTAATTCAGTTGCTGCTGCAGTTGGCTGGGGACATCCATCCCAATCCAGGTCCAGTTGATGTTAACTTTGATGGACTGTCTATCATCCATATAAACACTCGTAGCTTAACTACACAAATCTCATTGGTGCAGTGTGAATCTGTTTGTTTTGATATAATAACTGTATCTGAGACCTGGTTCTCAGATACGACTGATAATAATGAAATTCTTATTCCCGGTTTCCTTCCTCCTGTCAGACGTGACAGGCCTGGTGATCCACATGGCGGTGTTGCCGTGTATGTTAAAACAATTTAATTTGTAAACCTAGGCCTGATCTGTCTGTACCAGATCTAGAAACTGTGTGGGTAGAAACTAAGTTGGGTCAAGACACTTTACTTGTAGATGTCACAAACGGCATATTCCTCAGGTATTTTTAGCATGTGCACTGTGCCAGTACTTTTTAAGTTTCGTTTTAGCCTGTCAGTGGGCAGTAGAAATCTATTAGCTCAGCGTGTTTGTGAGCAGACAAAATTAAGCTTGTCTGGTAGACGATAGTTTGTTTTGTGCAATTCATGTTGCACGCAGTGTTTGTGTTCAGTTTATTCTTGAAGGTTCGTAAGAAAGCGTATGAATGTCTGTATGCAAGTTTTGTGCACCAGTCCTAGATTTCCTTTCGTCCGTGTCTTAGTCTTGTTCTGTGCTGTTCGTTTTGTAAGTCGTTGTGTGATTGGCTAGCAGCTTTGCTCGGCTGTGGAGTTAGTAAAAACATAGTCCCGTTATGTTGGGAGTTCTAACTTTCCGATTTCATATCACTTAAGCTTTGCCTTTCGTCGTCACCTGTCCAGACTCTTGATGTAGAGGCTCGGCATGTGGGTCGTTTGGACCCATTTTGTCCTTCGGGGCGGGTTGACTCGCTTCAACCGGTTGGCTAGCACATTGAAGGTCATGTGTGCCTGGGTGCTGGGCCGTTCTTCATTCTTCGTTTCTTCGTTCAGGCAGTATGCTTGGCTTGGTCAAGTTGCCTGAGTGTCCTGTCCTGTGGGCCCGTGTTCCGTGTTTTGTTGGTGGACGTAAGGATCTAGGATTTGGGGCTTGCTGTGGACTGGCGTTTTGGGTGCTTTGTGGCTGTTTGGTGTGGATGACTTTGGGAACTGTGTGTCTGTGGGGAACTGCTCGTCGGTAGGGCTGGCACAGGGCAGTGTGGCATTGGAGGTCGGCTCGGCGTTCCGTTCTCTTCAGCTGGGGCGTGGGCCCAGTGTGTGGGCTTTCGTCGGATGGTCGGCGTGGGGTGCCGGGTGTTGGCCATGGGGCCACTTTGCTGTGTGAGCAGGTAGTCTGGGCTTGGCCAGCCCGGTTATGTCCTCAGTCGGTCGTCGGTAACCGGTGATGGAGGTGATTCTTTGCGTCGGCGCCGTACCTTGCCTGCGAGGGAGTTCTGTTCTTCACATCGCGTGTGTGTGTAGAGCTCTCTGAGCTGAAGGCCGTTTAGCTGTGTGCGCGATGTATTCATCTTGCCGCGTAGTGCTCCTGGGTGGTTGGGTTGTGTGTATGAGAGAGGGTGCGGAGGTGTGAAATTGAAGCGTGCACGTTTGAGAAAATGAGATTGATGTGTGTGTGCTGCTATTATGTAATTATGATATGTAAATGGAGGATTATGTCATTTATGTTATTTGTGCGCCAATGTATATATGTAAATAACAGTTTTTTTGAGTTCGTACGTACTTGTTTTTTGGTTGTTGAGTGAGTGTGTCAGTAGTTTTCTCCTGGGGTTATTTTTCTTTAGTAGAATTTTTTTTTTTTTCTACGTCCGACCTTAGCGAGTCGTGACAGTAGGTACATTTCATCGACCCACAAATGCAAATGTAGCTTACTGGGATCTAGTTGACCAGTCCATCCAACTGGCTGGCAGCACTCCACACAGAGATGTTATTCTAGGAGACTTTAACGCTGATTGCTCGTCCCAGTCCCCGCCACATCTTCAAAATATAATAACTACTAATAGTTTATTCCAGTTAGTCACAAAACCAACTCGCGTTACAGAAAATACAGCTACATTAATTGATTTGATACTAACGCCCTGTCCTGACATAATTCAGACAACAGATGTTTTACCACCTATTTGTAGTGTAGGCGAGAGAAAATATTCACCTAGTGAGTGATTCTGTTAGGGAGGCTCTTCCTTATGCACTTTGAAAGGGAGTTGCATGGAATAGGCACCATGTTATGAACATAAACAATTGATGTCAGGCATGCCAGTAATTCCAATGTATTCTTCATACTACATCAGGTCAAGCATATCAAGACGCCTTCCTTGCAGGCATCACCACAAGTTCAACTGTGAATTGCTTTAAGATAGGGCCGTTTGCAATAAGGATAGTTTGTGTTATTGTATCCATTCATGGCAGTGTAATATAGACACGCCCATCCATTCTTCTTCAAACCTGTTTGTTAACAAAGCTTGAAATGCAGCTCATAATGTATTTCTAGGCATAGTGTGCCACAGACGTAATTGTAAATTAAAGCAGACACTTTGAATCCTAAAAACATCAAGTACTAGAAATATCATAGTTTGATTGTTTGAAGATTGTAAAAAGCATAAGAATAATGACAAATGTCTTGGGTATGTCAAACAATATTATCAAACAAGTTATATATCCAAGCATAATATGATCTATGATTCTCAGAAATTATGATAACGTCCTAATACCACATTTCCCCCCCACAATAACATGGATTGTGAAGGCAATGCTGCACATGGTTGTTACTCATAATGTTCAATCTGTGTCCTTAAGCCAAGGGTCCCGATAACTAATCTATAAACTAATATGCGGTTTTGAGAATAAGATGTATATTTCCTTTCAGCAAGTTACTAAGAATTCAGAGATTAAAAAACAACATTTTATGTAGACAATTCAGCATTGTAAAATATGAACTAAATGAACCAAATATGTAGGCTAGTTCTCTTAGGCATTTGGTCAGCAGACATGTTCTGTTTTCTTGTGATGAAGAACAATGCACCGTCAAAGAGAAAAGACTATTTTTCTGGTTACTTGTACTACATGAGAAATGAAAACTGAACAGTAGTACATTTGTCAATCTGTTTGGACTTTAAATGACCACTGTATCTCTGTATCTTCCATGTAGCTTGTAATGTGTTTCCCACGCATTTTCCACTCAATACATGTGTGCAAAGAGAAATTATTGAATCCCTTCAGATGAGATTGCTTGACTTAACCTGGCTGAAAAATCAGTCATAATGTTTAACTAGAGGGCTTATGTTTGCCTTTGAGAACAAACATGACAGGATTCTCCCCTCCACCAGCCTTTCCCTCCCCACTTCTGCCTCTGAATAATACCGGAAGTGTTGCATCATTAATCTTTAATAATCACACAAAATAGGAATGCATTCCTTGCAGCCGTTTTCGAGTTACTTAAGATTACAATTTACCCAAATTTGGCCATTTCCAACTCACTTCCGATTTTGGGTTTGACATGGAAGCATTGCACTGTAACTCCTGAGTAAATACCAAAAATATGATTGTATTTTGTGCAGCTGTTTCCGAGATATTTAAGATTAAAAATTGGCCACATTTTGCAGTTTTCGGCCACATTTTGCCCAATCGGTTTTGTATTGACAATTTAGCATATGTATAGCATACTTCAATTTTCCTGCAAATTTCAGCGTGATTCGATGAAAAATTTAAAAAAATCATAAATGGAAATAAATTAAAGTGACGCAACCCAATTTACATAAATTTGAAAACTTCCAAACTATTTAACATAAAATTATCATCAACAAACTCCTTTCAGACCTGGGCCAGAGTAAGGGCTACAAAATCCAATAGTTAGTTTTGTGACGTCACTTCTGGTTTTGGCTATTCTGTGAACCAAATAAAAGCTGTTCCGGTTCATACTTTCGGTTCAATAATCTACCGTAAATGTTGTAAATCTACTTTAGAGTAAAGTCTGAAAATGTGAACGAAATCTGTTCATCCGTTTTTGAGTTAATGAAGATTGAAATTGTGCCGATTTTGCGTTGTTTCGGCCATATTTCGCCGAATATTTTGCAAAATAATGTAATATTACTAATTTGGCAATCACTTAATGCCCCACAACTTTCCTTAAAATCTCAGTGTCTTTCTCTTTCTCTCTCTCTCTCTCTCTCTCTCTCTCTCTCTCTCTCTCTCTCTCTCTCTCTCTCTCTCTCTCTCTCTCTCTCTCTCTCTCTCTCTCTCTCTCACTCTCTCTCTCTCTCTCTCTCTCTCACCCTGACGCTGATAGTCAGGTCACTGTTCGTGATGACGTCGCCCTGCCTCTCTACCCTGACGCTGATAGTCAGGCCACTGTTCGTGATGACGTCACCCTGCCTCTCATCCCTGACGCTGATAGTCAGGTCACTGTTCGTGATGACGTCGCCCTGCCTCTCTACCCTGACGCTGATAGTCAGGCCACTGTTCGTGATGACGTCACCCTGCCTCTCATCCCTGACGCTGATAGTCAGGTCACTGTTCGTGATGACGTCACCATGCCTGTCTACCCTGACGCTGATAGTCAGGTCACTGTTCGTGATGACGTCACCCTGACGCTGATAGTCAGGTCACTGTTCGTGATAACGTCACCCTGCCTCTCATCCCTGACGCTGATAGTCAGGTCACTGTTCGTGATGACGTCACCCTGCCTGTCTACCCTGATGCTGATAGTCAGGTCACTGTTCGTGATGACGTCACCCTGCCTCTCACCCTGACGCTGATAGTCAGGTCACTGTTCGTGATGACGTCACCCTGCCTCTCTACCCTGACGCTGATAGTCAGGTCACTGTTCGTGATGACGTCACATGCCTCTCTACCCTGACGCTGATAGTCAGGTCACTGTTCGTGATGACGTCACCCTGCCTGTCTACCCTGATGCTGATAGTCAGGCCACTGTTCGTGATGCCGTCACCCTGACGCTGATAGTCAGGTCACTGTTCGTGATGAGGTCACCTGCCTCTCTACCCTGACGCTGATAGTTAGGTCACTGTTCGTGATGACATCACCCTGCCTCTCTACCCTGACGCTGATAGTCAGGTCACTGTTCGTGATGACGTCACCCTGCCTCTCTACCCTGACGCTGATAGTCAGGTCACTGTTCGTGATGACGTCACCCTGCCTCTCAACCCTGACGCTGATAGTCAGGTCACTGTTCGTGATGACATCATCCTGCCTCTCTACCCTGACGCTGATAGTCAGGTCACTGTTCGTGATGACGTCACCCTGCCTCTCTACCCTGACGCTGATAGTCAGGTCACTGTTCGTGATGACGTCACCCTGCCTCTCTACCCTGACGCTGATAGTCAGGTCACTGTTCGTGATGACGTCACCCTGCCTCTCTACCCTGACGCTGATAGTCAGGTCACTGTTCGTGATGACGTCACCCTGCCTCTCTACCCTGACGCTGATAGTCAGGTCACTGTTCGTGATGACGTCACCCTGCCTCTCTACCCTGACGCTGATAGTCAGGTCACTGTTCGTGATGACGTCACCCTGCCTCTCAACCCTGACGCTGATAGTCAGGTCACTGTTCGTGATGACATCATCCTGCCTCTCTACCCTGACGCTGATAGTCAGGTCACTGTTCGTGATGACGTCACCCTGCCTCTCTACCCTGACGCTGATAGTCAGGTCACTGTTCGTGATGACGTCACCCTGCCTCTCTACCCTGACGCTGATAGTCAGGTCACTGTTCGTGATGACGTCACCCTGCCTCTCTACCCTGACGCTGATAGTCAGGTCATTGTTCGTGATGACGTCACCCTGCCTCTCTACCCTGA
>CM065680.1:97379441-97384441 GCA_017654935.2 Phymorhynchus buccinoides
AAGCTATCCACTGATGTATTTAGTTTTACATTAAGGTCAAGGTCGCGCCAGTTACGGGGTTAAAGCCCCGAAACACATAATCGCTAATATCTCGCGAAGTTTTGCATGTATTTTCATGCAGTTTTTTTCACAACATTTCTTGATGAATGGTCTATAACACAGTTGTCATTAATTTTTCTGTGCGCGCGTGTGCGCATGATCGCGCGAGCTCAAATCACGGGTCCGAACCCCAAGGCTATATATTATAAAAAAAACATTCAGTTACGTGCTGTTTTGATGCCTTTTTATGTAGTTACGTGCTGTTTTGATGCGTTTTTATGTATGTGTACAGCCGACACATTCCGATTTCGGAGTACCTCGGCGATGCTGCGAGGGGACTTTGCAGCCGCTCGACGTTGCACTTGTTTTTTGTTCCTGGCTGGCTGGCTGGCTGACTATGCGTGTATGCTAACACGATAACTTTAGAAAGGGGGGACCTAGGAGGTTCAAATCTTGCACGCGCGTGGGTAGTTATGGTACCTAGACCCAGTAAACAAATGAAGGTCATTGGTCAAAGGTCAAGGTCACTGGAGCAGAAAATATTCCTGACTATGTAATGATATGTTAACGCGATAACGCGTGAACAGAGGGACATAGGAAGCTCATTTTTTGCTGCTCATAGGTAGTTAGGATATCTAGGCTCAGTTCGAAAATGAAGGTCATTGGTCAAAGGTCAAGGCCACTGGAGCAGAAAATATGCTACGCGGCTGGTGATATAGCGTCTTAGCGCTCTAGTTTGTCCTGTTTGACATTATGGGCTCCTTTTCTGCCTTAGTTCCCTGCTGTCAATGTAACGGTGCGGCAGACACCTATGTACGTCTACACAGGCGTGTAATTAGACTGAGGGGGGGTGGGGGGGGTATAGATTGGCTTGGAGAACTATGCTTGAAATATAGTCCCAGGCTAAATTTAGGAAGGGAGGTGGCACGATGATTAAGACGTTCGCCTGCCAATTCAATGCGTGAGTGATCCTGGTTCAAATCCCAGCCTCGCCCCTTTTTTTTTCTCCCCAAGCTCGACTTTTAAAAAATCAAACTGAACATCAAGTCCTTCGGATGGGGACTGAAAGCAAGTCTGACCTCGGCGCTATGCGAACGTAAAATCCCACTGCAGTTGAAAGTCAATAAGAGCAGGGGAATATCCCGCTGCCTGGTATAAACCAAATTGATAGCTAGGTTACCGAAGTTTGCTCCCTCACCCCCCTCACTCCCTCACACCCGACCCTTCTCCCCTGCGACGCGCTCTCCAGATGGGAGCAGCCAGAATTTCACGAAGATCGAGTTTATGTTACTATGCAATACACAAAAAATAGTATCTAATTCCAATCCATTTTATTAATAAAACCAGCACTTTATGTAAGGGCCACAACTTTTGACATCCCTGTCTGTGCATACATGGCCTGGCGGTGGTCATTATGCTTATTGACATGATCGTACTGATGATGGTCATCATTATCATCACCAACATCAACATCATCTTCGTCATCATCATGGTCACAATTATCAGCAGCAGCAGCAGCAGCATTATCGTTATGATCTCAGCAACATTTTCATCACCATTATCGTTCTCAACATCAGTAATACTCTCTCTCTCTCTCTCTCTCTCTCTCTCTCTCTCTCTCTCTCTCTCTCTCTCTCTCTCTCTCTCTCTCTCTCTCTCTCTCTCTCTCTCTCTCTCTCTCTCTCTCTCGTCATTAACCCTTTCACCGCCAGCCATCTTTCAGCCAAATATGTCCATTAAAATTACCTGGGTAGAGAACAAAATCCATCTGCAGTATTGAGGATTCTTCTGTGACATATTTAAAATAAGGTCTATTCTTACTTCCCAAAACTAAGACAATAGGGTCTTTGGATAATAGACCCCGATTTGATGCCTTTTAGTGGCATAGGTGTTATTTCACTGTGGTGCTAAAATGCGACTTTGGCGGTGAAAGGGTTAAACATTTGAGTCTCTCTCTCTCTCTCTCTCTCTCTCTCTCTCTCTCTCTCTCTCTCTCTCTCTCTCTCTCTCTCTCTCTCTCTCTCTCTCTCTCTCTCTCTCTCTCTCTCTCTCTCTCTCTCTCTCTCTCTCTCTCTCTCTCTCTCTCTGGGGTTCACAGACCACGTCACATCACGAGTTATCAGTGAAGACTGGACAGTGTGTTTAATGAAGGATGGCTTTCCATTAGGGCTCTTTTCATCAGCGAGAATGCGTGCGTGCGTATGTGTGTACGTGCATGTGTGCATGTGCGTGCGGTGCGTGCGAGTGTGTGTGCGCGCGTGCGTGTGCGTGTGTGCGCGCGGAAAATACACCCGTGATGAATATTCCAATCGTGTAATGTGTTTGTTTATTGCTATCCGTGTGTGCTTGCATATACATGCCTCCGTGATACAAGTGGGCTTGCGAGCGTGAGTAGGCTCACATTCGTTTACGCGCGTTTGCGTGTGCACGCACACTTTTATATGTGCGTGTGTGATATTAATGAGCATAGCAAAGATAAACCTTTAGACATGTAGTTAGAAAATCTTAAATAGGAAAGAAAATAAGTAACCATTTGCTAAGTAATTTATTTTCCTCCTTAAGATATGAAGTGCGAGGACAACTTGCACGATCTTGAGTTAAAACAAATTTTGTAATACACTACTCACAAAAAGTTAAGGACAACTATGAGAAAACAGGTGCGCAATAAACTCCGTTCGCTCCTGTTATTTCTTTCTCAGTCAAGCCAAATTGTTATGAATTCTTGTTCATCTCTATCGCCCGAGTTCTTGTCAAGCAACATGTAGAAAGCTCTCTGATCTCAGGATCATTTCCGGTCGGGTCTCCAATTTCTTTTCAAACAAAAACGTCTTATGACCACAAATAAATGTCTTATAACACAAACGTGACACACTCTGACACTAATTTTCGTAGAAATGTTATTGCTTAATGTTATCTTTTTTCAGAAACATGTCTTTCGGACATCACGTCCAGTCGATATATATTAGCGTAGTAATTCAGTAAAGGTCAAAATTTTAATTAGTTGCTGCGCGTGCATATCCAAACTTAATTCGTTTGATTTATTCAACGAATCTTCGTTTTAACTTATTCAGGAGAAACTAAAGGTTTTGTTGCGCTTTTTTTATGCCTCCTGTTGTTGCTGTTGTTGTTGTTGTTATTGTTCTCGTTGTTATGTTTTTTATGACTGATAGAAATGAGGCAGATGAAGATGACCTTTGATGATGATCTGGGGGGCCTTCATAATCATAATAATAATAATGGGAATTAATATAGCGCTCTTTCTCACTTGAGCTCAGTGCTCTTTACATTGATACAACGCTCGCCCCCACAGGGCAAGGGTGGTCAAGATCGACATTAAAGGCAAACAAATAATAAATCACTAGAAAGTAAAATTGATAAACAAGAATGATTGCACGCAACCTTCTCTCTCTCCTCTCTCTCTCTCTCTCTCTCTTCACCACCCTGGTCTCCATCTCGCTGCTCTCCAGAACTCTCTACACGCATTACTCTCATCAGAATGCCCTGTCTCTCAAATTTCGATACGTACCCACTTTGATCAAATGTCTCTCTCAATTGTGTATCGTTATCACTCATCTCAACGCATTCTCTCTTATTTGGAAAGTTATGAATTAGTTTGCTCTCTTTTTGTGGATAGCTCTATGCTCTCTCTCTTGTCAAGCAACATCTCTCTGATCTCAGGATCATTTCTCGGGTCTCCAATCTCTCAAAAACGTCTTATGACTCTGTCTTATCTCTCTCACTCTGACACTAATTTTCGTTGTCTTGATGTTAACCACCGCGCCACGACGGCTGACAGCGTTGTGTTCCTTTGCGTTGTTGTTCTTGCTACCCGGCCAGAGGATGGTGTATTGGCTTTTTTTACGGGTCTGTGTGTGTGTGTGTGTGTGTGTGTGTGTGTGTGTGTGTGTGATGTGTGTGTGTGTGTGTGTGTGTTGATGTTAAAGTGATAAATCACTAGAAAGTAAAATGTGTGTGTGTGTCTCTCCTCTCTCTGTGTGTGTCCGGATCTCTCTCTCTCTCTCTCTCTCTCTCTCATCTCTCTGTGGGCTCTCTCGTGTGTGTGTGTGTGTGTCTTGATGTGTGTGACGGCTGTTGTGTGTTTGTGTGTTCTTGTACCCGGCCAGTGTGTGTGTTGTGACGGGTGTGTGTGTGTGTGTGTGTGTGTGTGTGTGTGTGTGTGTGTGTGTGTGTGTGTGTGTGTGTGTGTGTGTGTGTGTGTGTGTGTGTGTGTGTGTGTGTGTGTGTGTGTGTGTGTGTGTGTGTGTGTGTGTGTGTGTGTGTGTGTGTGTGTGTGTGTGTGTGTGTGTGTGTGTGTGTATGTGTGTCAGTGTGTGTGTGTGTGTGTGTGTGTGTGTGTGTGTGTGTGTGTGTGTGTGTGTGTGTGTGTGTGTGTGTGTGTGTGTGTGTGTGTGTGTGTGTGTGTGTGTGTGTGTGTGTGTGTCAGTGTGTGTGTGTGTGTGTGTGTGTGTGTGTGTGTGTGTGTGTGTGTGTGTGTGTGTGTGTGTGTGTGTGTGTGTGTGTGTGTGTGTGTGTGTGTGTGTGTGTGTGTGTGTGTGTGTGTGTGTGTGTGTGTGTGTGTGTGTGTGTGTGTGTGTGTGTGTGTGTGTGTGTGTGTGTGTGTGTGTGTGTGTGTGTGTGTGTGTGTGTGTGTGTGTGTGTGTGTGTGTGTGTGTGTGTGTGTGTGTGTGTGTGTGTGTGTGTGTGTGTGTGTGTGTGTGTGTGTGTGTGTGTGTGTGTGTGTGTGTGTGTGTGTGTGTGTGTGTGTGTGGGTGTGTGTGTGTGTGTATGTCGATTATCTTACAAACTACAGGGCGGATTTTGATTAAATTTGGCAGAGAGGCAGACATCTTGAAAGCTTCTTTTCAATATCCATGACTGCGTTGACCTTGACCTTGAAGTTTGACCTTGAAAACCGAAATGTCTTTCTTTGGGCTATATATTTAATCTACGAGCTGTAACTC
>CM065680.1:97396941-97399441 GCA_017654935.2 Phymorhynchus buccinoides
TGTTGGATGGTATCTCGGACGATAATAGGGATTTTGAAGCATTTTAGCGTGAGTATTCGTCGTATCGGCGACTCGTGACCACTTTCGATGCCTGACAGTAGACTGTACTGAACACGGCAATCGTTGCCTCTCTTCTCACGATTTTGTTCACTAATAGGCGCATAGGCGCATAGGTTGGGAGAGGAAAAAGATCGCCTTATAACCCGAAAATTACGGTACTTGTTGAGACACGCAATCAGGGCAAAGACGTGTGCGTGAAAATCAGCCAATATTTCAGTGCATTATTCCACGAAAACTTGAACCTCTTCACACTTTCTTCTCCCTTCATTATTATTGCTCATTGAACTGAAGAGAATTGCGCACTCATCTTCTCCTCAAATTCTGCAACGGTTAAACCCGAGAGTTTTTTTTAAAAAGGAAAAAGAAAGAAAATCCAGCAAGTTTTGTCGCCCCAGCCTTCTATCCTATCATGCTCTTGTCAAATAAACACGAGATTTATTCTAGACCCGCCTTTATGGGTCTAGTTTCTCTACATAACGGTCGCCGCGCGAATAACGCTTACGCCAAAAGGGGCCTAAGAAACACTTTAGAAAACGTTTGCGGAAGAATATTACAAGCTCTTGTCTGGTCAAAAATGTTTTTTATTTTAAACAAACTTTTAATGGACCAATCAACAACAAGAAATGTATTCACCCCCTACTAGTTCCGGATAGTTCGCCGCTTGCTCGGTGTTTGTCAATAACAAAACGCCACGCGAACTATCGGCAAACGAAGTGTTTCTTAGACCGTTTTTGCCGATTTGAGCGAGCGCAACGTAACGTTAGCCCTTGTGAAACGGACCCTGGTATTCATACACTGATTTGGTGCAAAAACAAGATAGGGGGTGGGTAAAAATGCGAACATATTATTCGCAGTTGACTACTTCTCAAGTCCACAAAAATAAATATGGTGCTTGGAAAAAAAACTACATAAGTCGCTCAGAATATTTGAGCAAAAGCCAAAAATAGTCCACAAAAATTGTACAAATATCAATTTTCTATTTAGGGCATATCTATGTCTATTTTTAGGTATTCTACCAGTATCAAAAACATGAAAGACAATTTTCAATGATTTCTTTGTTTGCTTTATTGTTTTCTAAATCAAGTCAATAGAAACAAAGAGGCAAAGTCGTATCTTCTATGTCCGATTTCTGCAAATGATCTATTTCGAATGCCAAACTTCAAATAATTATAAAATAAAAACTAGCCAAGGTAACTCAATTCGGTTTTCTGTGTATTAACAAGGAATCTTTGCTCCACCATGAAAAAAATAAAATCTCAATTTATGGCCAAATTCCATTATGTCTGGTTTTCCCATGCACTGTCACTTTTAATGCTTACCAGTAAATCAGCTTTCTCGTGTCTTCAATATAAACTGGAGTCAAAAAGGTTAAGCAACCCCTAACATTGGTGAGAGCGTTACTCATAATCAAATGTGCATGTAAACAAAGTGAAATTGGTAACGCATGTCGGTAAACAGTGTAGAGTGGCACTGTGGTAGCGCGTTCGCTTCGTGTCAAGTAAACCCGAGTTCGAACCTGGGTACAGGGGAATTTTCCTCTCACTTGCGGTTTCTCACAGTCTTTCGGATGAGACGATAAACCGAGGTTCCGTGTGCCCATGCACTTAGCGCACGTTAAACCCAGTGGCAACGAAAAAGTTGTCATTTGGTCAAAATTTACCCCCATCCATTCCTTCCTCATCAGTCACATAAAAATCGCATGCAAAAAAACAAAACAAAAATTAATTGGGTGCGCCTCTGGCTGCGACGCGCTCTCCATGTGGGAGCAACCCGAATTTCACAGAGACGCCTCTGTGACTATAATGTACCTAACCTAACCTAACCTAAACAAATAAGCTACATTTGTATTGATTTACAGCAACACAAATATGTGCCAATCACTCAGAGACATATGTTGCAATGTTTTGCAAAAGGTTGCTTAAGGTTTGGGCTCCAATTTAGCATTACGCAATAATTCTGGATATCAGCAATAAGGCTTTTATCGTTGGTTTCAGGCCAGGTTCGAAGCGTTCTACATTCGTGGAGTTATGTAACGCGAGATGCTTTATTCTGACAAAGCCAGGATCACTGCTGCCTTTGCACGCTTTTTTTTCTCTCCTCGTCATATACTCGTTCGCTCGTAGGGGAAGACGGGGTAAAAAGCCCATGGGCGGGTAAGAAGCCCATGCCAAACATCTCATGAAATGAAGCAAATTTCAGTCAAATTTTGCCCATGAGACAATTGTTCTCATGGGCCAAATTTGACTGAAATTTGCTTCATTTCATGGGATGTTTGGCATGTTAACACTCGTCTCATGGGCAAAATTTGACTGCAATTTGCTTCATTTCATGAGATGTTTGGCATGGGCTTTTTACCCCGTCTTGCCCTACATTTGACACTCGTTTTATACATGTATTGCTTATTGTTTCTATTTTATTTTAGTTTACTCTATTTTGTCAC
>CM065680.1:97401941-97404441 GCA_017654935.2 Phymorhynchus buccinoides
CCCCTCACGTTAGCCACCCCAGTCTCAAAGTCTGCTTCTTTCAGCTTAATGACACCCCGCTCACGTTAGCCACCCTCAATCTCAAAGTCTGCTTCTTTCAGCTTAATGACACCCCCCTCACGTTAGCCAACCTCAGTCTCAAAGTCTGCTTCTTTCAGCTTAATGACACCCCCCTCACGTTAGCCACCCTCAATCTCAGTCTGCTTCTTTCAGCTTAATGACACCCCCCTCACGTTAGCCACCCTCAGTCTCAAAGTCTGCTTCTTTCAGCTTAATGACACCCCCCTCACGTTAGCCACCCTCAATCTCAAAGTCTGCTTCTTTCAGCTTAATGACACCCCCCTCACGTTAGCCACCCTCAGTCTCAAAGTCTGCTTCTTTCAGCTTAATGACACCCCCCTCACGTTAGCCACCCTCAATCTCAAAGTCTGCTTCTTTCAGCTTAATGACACCTCCCTCACGTTAGCCACCCTCAGTCTCAGTCTGCTTCTTTCAGCTTAATGACACCCCCCTCACGTTAGCCACCCTCAATCTCAAAGTCTGCTTCTTTCAGCTTAATGACACCCCCCTCACGTTAGCCACCCTCAGTCTCAAAGTCTGCTTCTTTCAGCTTAATGACACCCCCCTCACGTTAGCCACCCTCAGTCTCAAAGTCTGCTTCTTTCAGCTTAATGACACCCCCCTCACGTTAGCCACCCTCAATCTCAAAGTCTGCTTCTTTCAGCTTAATGACACCCCCCTCACGTTAGCCACACTCAGTCTCAAAGTCTGCTTCTTTCAGCTTTAATGACACCCCCCTCACGTTAGCCACCCTCAATCTCAAAGTCTGCTTCTTTCAGCTTAATGACACCCCCCTCACGTTAGCCACCCTCAATCTCAAAGTCTGCTTCTTTCAGCTTAATGACGCCCCCCTTACGTTAGCCACCCTCAGTCACAGTCTGCTTCTTTCAGCTTAATGACACCCCCCTCACGTTAGCCACCCTCAATCTCAGTCTGCTTCTTTCAGCTTAATGACACCCCCCTCACGTTAGCCACCCTCAGTCTCAAAGTCTGCTTCTTTCAGCTTAATGACACCACCCTCACGTTAGCCACCCTCAGTCTTCAAAGTCTGCTTCTTTCAGCTTAATGACACCCCCCTCACGTTAGCCACCCTCAGTCTCAAAGTCTGCTTCTTTCAGCTTAATGACACCCCCCTCACGTTAGCCACCCTCAGTCTCAAAGTCTGCTTCTTTCAGCTTAATGACACCCCCCTCACGTTAGCCACCCTCAGTCTCAAAGTCTGCTTCTTTCAGCTTAATGACACCCCCCTCACGTTAGCCACCCTCAATCTCAGTCTGCTTCTTTCAGCTTAATGACACCCCCCTCACGTTAGCCACCCTCAATCTCAAAGTCTGCTTCTTTCAGCTTAATGACACCTCCCTCACGTTAGCCACCCTCAGTCTCAAAGTCTGCTTCTTTCAGCTTAATGACACCCCCCTCACGTTAGCCACCCTCAATCTCAAAGTCTGCTTCTTTCAGCTTAATGACACCCCCCTCACGTTAGCCACCCTCAGTCTCAAAGTCTGCTTCTTTCAGCTTAATGACACCCCCCTCACGTTAGCCACCCTCAGTCTCAAAGTCTGCTTCTTTCAGCTTAATGACACCCCCCTCACGTTAGCCACCCTCAATCTCAAAGTCTGCTTCTTTCAGCTTAATGACACCCCCCTCACGTTAGCCACCCTCAATCTCAGTCTGCTTCTTTCAGCTTAATGACACCCCCCTCACGTTAGCCACACTCAGTCTCAAAGTCTGCTTCTTTCAGCTTAATGACACCCCCCTCACGTTAGCCACCCTCAATCTCAAAGTCTGCTTCTTTCAGCTTAATGACACCCCCCTCACGTTAGCCACCCTCAATCTCAAAGTCTGCTTCTTTCAGCTTAATGACGCCCCCCTCACGTTAGCCACCCTCAGTCTCAAAGTCTGCTTCTTTCAGCTTAATGACACCCCCCTCACGTTAGCCACCCTCAATCTCAAAGTCTGCTTCTTTCAGCTTAATGACACCCCCCTCACGTTAGCCACCCTCAGTTTCAAAGTCTGCTTCTTTCAGCTTAATGACACCCCCCTCACGTTAGCCACCCTCAGTCTCAAAGTCTGCTTCTTTCAGCTTAATGACAGCCCCCCTCACGTTAGCCACCCTCAGTCTCAAATGTCTGCTTCTTTCAGCTTAATGACACCCCCCTCACGTTAGCCACCCTCAGTCTGTCTGCTTCTTTCAGCTTAATGACACCCCCCTCACGTTAGCCACCCTCAGTCTCAAAGTCTGCTTCTTTCAGCTTAATGACACCCCCCTCACGTTAGCCACCCTCAGTCTCAAAGTCTGCTTCTTTCAGCTTAATGACACCCCCCTCACGTTAGCCACCCTCAGTCTCAAAGTCTGCTTCTTTCAGCTTAATGACACCCCCCTCACGTTAGCCACCCTCAGTCTCAAAGTCTGCTTCTTTCAGCTTAATGACACCCCCCT
>CM065680.1:97416941-97419441 GCA_017654935.2 Phymorhynchus buccinoides
ACATGCTGTTAGGGAGCGAGAAGGGGGGAAATGAGAAGAGGGGGGTACAGAAAAGGTAGGAGAAGATGGGAGGGGGGAGGAGGGACGTCTTGATTGGCTCTTTCCCACTTGGTCCTTTCCCATTTCGCCCTTTATGTAACACAGCAAAAGTGGATGTACATCATTGTTCTCCCTTTCGTTTCTTTTGCAAAGGCCTCTCTCTCTCTCTCTCTCTCTCTCTCTCTCTCTCTCTCTCTCTCTCTCTCTCTCTCTCTCTCCTCTCTCTCTCTCTCTCTCTCTCTCTCTCTCTCTCTCTCTCTCTCTCTCTCTCTCTCTCTCTCTCTCTCTCTCTCTCTCTCTCTCTCTCTCTCTCTCTCTCTCTCTCTCTCTCTCTCTCTCTCTCTCTCTCTCAATAGCATGTACCTTGCTGATAACATTAAATCACTCATTTGGCATTTGGCATTTTAGCATTTGTCATTTTGTCATCTCTCTCTCTCTCTCTCTCTCTCTCTCTCTCTCTCTCTCTCTCTCTCTCTCTCTCTCTCTCTCTCTCTCTCTCTCTCTCTCTCTCTCTCTCTCTCTCTCTCTCTCTCTCAATAGCATGTACCTTGCTGATAACATTAAATCACTCATTTGGCATTTGGCATTTTAGCATTTGTCATTTTGTCATCTCTCTCTCTCTCTCTCTCTCTCTCTCTCTCTCTCTCTCTCTCTCTCTCTCTCCTCTCTCTCTCTCTCTCTCTCTCTCTCTCTCTCTCAATAGCATGTACCTTGCTGATGACATTAAATCACTCATTTGGCATTTGTCATTTTGTCATTTGTCATTTTGTCATTTGTCATTTTGTCTCTCTCTCTCTCTCTCTCTCTCTCTCTCTCTCTCTCTCTCTCTCTCTCTCTCTCTCTCTCTCTCTCTCTCTCTCTCTCTCTCTCTCTCTCTCTCTCTCTCTGTTGTTGTCGTTGTTGTGTTGCATGTGTTTGTTTTGCATCGCGCGCGCACACACACAACACACACACACACACATAACACATGCAAGTCCACGCAAACACCAACACACACACACACATACAGATACACATACATTATCCCTACTCCAATACACCCAAGCACAATAATACGTTTTGTCCGCTTCTATAAGATAGCGGAGGGCCTCGTTCCAGCTCTCCCAGCAGAAACGTTCCTCACTCCGGCCTCCACAAATTAATTGTCACAGGATCAAGCCGACCAGATTCAAGGGGTTCCAAACAAACAACGTCTTGGAAAGACAGGTCATAAACCATTCCCGTGGATTTTGTGTCCCAGAAGGGAGAACGGAGCATTATCGTAGCTCCTTCTTCGTCACGACTGCCACGGAGTGGAACTGTTAACCGCCGTTTTGTCTATAGATAAAACGGCGGGGTTAGATCCGCCGTTTTGTCCAAATTTTCTATTATGATTTGGACAAAACGGCGGTTCAAAAACGGCGCCCGATTTTGAACCGCCGTTTTGTCCAAATGAAAGTTGGAGTTATAAAAACTCATTCTTGACAATTCTCATTTTATTTTTTTAATCTTTGTTAAATAAAATGAATAACAAGCTGACCGCCGACACTGGTCACTTTGGCCTAATTTTTCCGTTTGAATGCTAATTAGTGTATTAGGAGATCATATGAACAATTGTTGATGTGGTTGACCAGTGGTCAGTGTCACTGACCAGTGGTCGTTTTGGCCTATTTTCACTGTTTGACTGCAAATTAGTGCATTAGGGTTCAAATGAACAAATTTTGATGTCGTTGACCAGTGGTCAGTGTCACTGACCAGTGGTCACTTTGGCCTATTTTCACTGTTTGACTGCAAATTAGTTTATTAGGAGTTCAAATGAACAATTTATCTATGTGTTTTCAGTGGTCAGTGTCACTGACCAGTGGTCACTTTGGCCTATTTTTTATGTGGTTGACTATTGGTCAGTGTCACTGACCACTGGTCAACCACATCAAACCTTGTTCATTTGAACTCCTAATACACTAATTTGCAGTCAAACAGTGAAAATAGGCCAAAGTGACCAGTATCAGTGGTCAGCTTGTTATTCATTTTATTTACCAAGATTTTTCAAAAAAAGAGAACTTGTCAAGAATGAGTTTTTATAACTCCAACTTTCATTTGGACAAAACGGCGGTTCAAAATCGGGCGCCGTTTTGTCCAACCCGCCGTTACGGAGGATTGTTGAACCGCCGTTTTGTCCAAATCATAATAGAAAATTTGGACAAAACGGCGGATCTAACCCCGCCGTTTTGTCTATAGACAAAACGGCGGTTAACAGAACCAACTGAGTGAGGCCACTGTCACCGCAGGCTCCGTCAGCGCATTTTCATCAGTGCTGACCAGACCACCATCTGACCCTGTACCCACTGACCACTAGACTATGAGAATATGGGGTTTTTTGCTTGCTTCTGGAAGTGGGGCCTGGGCCTTCCCGGCTGAACTGGGGGGGGTTTAATGGTCCTAACCAGTAGGTCTGTCTCCCTCTATCTTTTTTCTAATAGGG
>CM065680.1:97431941-97434441 GCA_017654935.2 Phymorhynchus buccinoides
TTTATTAAAATTGCATATTCTGCCATTGCCTCCCGAATAAGGAAGAGAAACTAAGCTAGCACTCTTTATGTTTTTTAGAACATAGATCAAAATACCAAGTTATATATATAACTGGTTTTGGTTTTAATGTTCGTTTCAAAGACATAGGGACAAAAAAGTTTTAAACATTTTTTCTATATATATATATTCCAGCTTGTGTTTCTTTATGTGAGTAGTTTTCATTGTAGTTAATTTCTCTACCTGTTTGTTTTGAGACCAATGTATTGTACAGTTGAGAGAATAAAGTCCCCCGAGGAAGACGAAATTAATCTCGTCGAAATATTGGGAAAGAAGAAAAACAACTTGTTTGCCTCTGTGTTTTTTGTTCTGTATATATATAACACTTTATTTGTTAACTATACTATTATATATATACTATAGGCCTACCTATTGTTAAAGAAAGACTTTTCGTGGTAATAAATCTGTACTAGCGCAGTGCAGGCTTTGTTGTACTTCTCTTGCTTAACATGTCTTGTTTTGTATCTATCTTTTATAGAGATTGTAAAACTTCATGGATATTGTAAAACTTGCATATTAGTTTAGTGAAATGGACTATAATCATGCTGTTTTTAACAGACAAATCTGAACATTAATTTGCAAAATTGACAAAACTTGCATGGATATTGTAAAACTTGCATGTTAGTTTAGTGAAATGGACTATAATCATGCTGTTTTTAACAGACAAATCTGAACATTAATTTGCAAAATTGACAAAATTTGCATGGATATTGTAAAACTTGCATGTTAGTTTAGTGAAATGGACTATAATCATACTGTTTTTAACAGACAAATCTGAACATTAATTTGCAAAATTGACAAAACCTTGCATGGATATTGTAAAACTTGCATGTTAGTTTAGTGAAATGGACTATAATTATGCTGTTTAAAATAATTAAAAAAATTTGAACATTAATTTGCAAAATTGACGTGCAACCTTCTCTTGTAGATCTCTTGTCTGTAGCAAAAACCTCCAACCAAACAAATGACTTTATTTGAATGCTGCGCGCGTGAGAATATAATCTGATGTGCAACATGGAAACAACAGATGTCATTCAAAATGTAACGAATGGCGGTTATAACCTTAACCATTTCACCGCCAGCCATATTTCAGCCAACTATGTCTATTAAATTTTCGTGAGTAGAGAACAAAATCCATCTGCAGTATTGGGGATTCTTCTGTGACAGAAGGTCTAACCCTACATCGCAAAACTAAGACAATAGGGTCTTTGGATAATAGACCCCAATTTGATGCCTTTTAGTAACATAGGTGTTAAATCACTGTGGTGCTAAAATGCGACTTTGGCGGTGAAAGGGTTAAAAAAAAGAAAAACGAAGCAGAAAACACACCCATACCATAAAACTGTACGCCTACATTAAGCTTGACCTATCCTGCCCCCTCCATCACCCACCCCACCCCTCCACAATGAGGCTTTAGACTACTCCTTGCCGACACGAAAGGGCGATAAGTTTAGGCCCGAACTGCCGATGCCCCCTGGTGACGAGTCAGGAGCAGATACTTTTCTGTGGCTATATACTACCATGGACACTACATTAACAACTTATCTCAATACCGGATGTCGATAACGCAACTCTGAGCTCCTCACATGCGCAACTGGAGTTGCACAGTTGGAGAACCGTGCTGAGAACCCATCTAAATATAGCATCCATGATACTACTAGTTCCTGACAGGCAAGGGCGATAATCTTAAGTAAGGGGCGTTCGCATCTCAAGTCAAGAGACAGGGACAGATAATTTTCGGTGTAAAGCCTCATTACCTTCCTCCCACCACTCCTCACTCCACCACCCACATCACTCCATCTTCTTGCAAAAATCATAAAATTCCCAACAGATCTCTTTCTTCTCTGTTCTAATCCAGAGAACTTAGGGGAGGCGTTGGTGGTGGGAGGGGGGTGATGCAGGGTTGGGGGGTGGGGTGGACAATGGAATGAAATTCCAGCCTTAGGCTGAGAGAGGTGGGCGGTGGGCAGTCCCTGGAGGTCTCGAATTGACTTCATAGTTCAGCTGGTCAGTCTACGAGTCCACACGGTTCGCTGGGTGATTATAGGAGCGACAGGAGACAGACGAATAGACAGACAGACAGAGAAATATGGACAGGCAGACTGACTGACAACCAGACAGACAGACAGACATAGAAATATAGACAGGCAGACTGACTGACAACCAGACAGGCAGACAGACATAGAAATATAGACAGACAGACTGACTGACAGACAGAAAGAGAGTCAAAGATTGAGAGAGATATGGGACACAATAATATGTTCAATGCTGCACATGGTCATCTCCAAATATGGACAGTGACGTCATTCGCCTGACAATGTCGGTTTTCAGTGAAAGTTTAGAATGTGTATATTTTAGCCTTTCAATCTGAAATGACTTACTCCAACCCTATCCCTATCCCTAACCGTATCCCTAAACCTATACCTAAACCTATGCCTAAACC
>CM065680.1:97439441-97446941 GCA_017654935.2 Phymorhynchus buccinoides
AGTGACAGAAGGTCTTAAAATCTTGTTGACTCTAGGAATCATACTGTTGTTAGTGTTGATTTGTTTATCTGTTTTTGGGGGGTCTGTGTATGTTTGATTTTTTGGTATTGTTTTCTGTTTGCTTTCTGCAAAACTAATTGTAAAAAAAAAAGTTAAATTTTAAAAAAATCTTGTTGACTCTAAAGGGCTTAAAAGGACATTTAAGGATGTGGAGTTTGCAAAAACGTGTTTATTTCAATGCATGAGTTTGACAAAGTGTGGACTCAGTTCAACTCTTTCCACAACAATGGTGCTGGTAATTAAGATCCCTCCCGATTCTCCTCCCAACCCCAAACCCCACCCCTTCCTTCTCACCACCACCACCCAACCCCCTCCTCCTCACCCTGAAATCTCTCCACCCGAAGCCCAGACTTTATTTAATGCTTCGTGCACATGTATTGGGTTGGAGGTCGCTATTCAACTTGTCATTTTCAGCTTCCTCTCTCCATGAAAAATGACTCAAGGGGAGTGAGTGTGCGTGGAGAGGGCTGGGGAGTGGGGTTGGGAGGTCGAAATCAATATTCAAAGCATGGCAACCCTAAATTTCTGACACTTTTTTTCTCTCTCATGGGGTATCGATCAAGGCCCGTAACGGTGAAAGAGTGCTGTTATTATGTGCCTGGCTGGCCAGCCTGAGAGCCTGTCAATGGGTAATGGCCGCAAGGGTGAGCGAGATGGAGCGATGCTTAGATGGTACCTATCAAAGCCTCCCCAGGCCTTAGCGAGTCATCGATCTCCACTGCTTATTGGCTTATTATTCATCTCCGAAGCTACGGCAGAAGGAAATTGAATTTAAGAGGGAATTTGGGGGGATTTTATGCGCGTATTAGCCTAGTATGAGATACATATGAATATAAATAATAATTATGTGGGTGTTGGTTTTTTTCTCTGACTAACCTGGTGTGATGGACCGAAGAGGTTAAGGTTAGGGTTAAGGGATATGGGTAGGAGGGTGGAGTTGGTAAAGGATTAGGCCCTAGATAGGGATAAGGCTGGGTTCACATTAGACGCGTCAGTTCCGTACGGAAAACCCGAATAAGTGAAAGAAAGAAGGATAAAAGTTTACGCATATAGGGGAAATTCGGACACGTGCGCAAATCTTTTCCCTTGTTTGTTTCACTTATTTATGGATTGCGCACGGGTTTCCGCATGGAATATCCGCTTATGTGTGCACACGGCCTAAGGGTTTAGGATGAGGGTGGTGATGAGCTTATGCACACACGCAACAGGCCATGAAGAAGTTTTAGCTTCTTTACTTGTCAAGTACTTAATAAGTGATTAATAATATTTGGTTGGGAAATTTGATCCACAGAGAAAGTCCAAGTAAAGGTTGCTTTTTTTTCTTTGCTTTTTTTTCTCATTGCTCACACTTTACTAACAAACAACGCGATAAATCACTTTCATCTTATTGTTCAACTCTTTACTAATTAACAACACGATAGATCACATTCATCTCATCGTTCACTCTTTACTAATTAACAACGCGATAAATCACTTTCATCTTATTGTTCAACTCTTTACTAATTAACAACACGATCAATCACATTCATCTCATCATTCACTCTTTACTAATTAACAACACGATAAATCACATTCATCTCATTGTTCACTCTTTACTAATTAACAACACGATAGATCACATTCATCTCATTGTTCACTCTTTACTAATTAACAACACGATAGAATCACATTCATCTCATCGTTCACTCTTTACTAATTAACAACACGATAAATCACATTTCATCTCATTGTTCACTCTTTACTAATTAACAACACGATAGATCACATTCATCTCATCATTCACTCTTTACTAATTAACAACACGATCAATCACATTCATCATCTATCGTTCACTCTTTACTAATTAACAACACGATAGATCACATTCATCTCATCGTTCACTCTTTACTAATTAACAACACGATAGAATCACATTCATCTCATCGTTCACTCTTTACTAATTAACAACACGATAGATCACATTCATCTCATCGTTCACTCTTTACTAATTAACAACACGATAGATCACATTCATCTCATCGTTCACTCTTTACTAATTAACAACACGATAAATCACATTCATCTCATCGTTCAACTCTTTACTAATTAACAACACGATAGATCACATTCATCTCATCGTTCACTCTTTACTAATTAACAACACGATCAATCACATTCATCTCATCGTTCACTCTTTACTAATTAACAACACGATCAATCACATTCATCTCATCGTTCACTCTTTACTAATTAACAACACGATCAATCACATTCATCTCATCGTTCACTCTTTACTAATTAACAACACGATAGATCACATTCATCTCATTAACAACACGTTCACTCTTTAACTACTAATTAACAACACGATAGATCACATTCATCTCATTGTTCACTCTTTACTAATTAACAACACGATAAATCACATTCATCTCATCGTTCACTCTTTACTAATTAACAACACGATAGATCACATTCATCTCATCGTTCACTCTTTACTAATTAACAACACGATAAATCACATTCATCTCATCGTTCACTCTTTACTAATTAACAACACGATAGATCACTTTCATCTTATCGTTCAACTCTTTACTAATTAACAACACGATAGATCACATTCATCTCATCGTTCACTCTTTACTAATTAACAACACGATAAATCACATTCATCTCATCGTTCACTCTTTACTAATTAACAACACGATCAATCACATTTAACATCTCATCATTCACTCTTTACTAATTAACAACACGATAAATCACATTCATCTCATCGTTCACTCTTTACTAATTAACAACACGATAGATCACATTCATCTCATCGTTCACTCTTTACTAATTAACAACACGATCAATCACATTCATCTCATCGTTCACTCTTTACTAATTAACAACACGATAAATCACATTCATCTCATCGTTCACTCTTTACTAATTAACAACACGATAAATCACATTCATCTCATCGTTCACTCTTTACTAATTAACAACACGATAAATCACATTCATCTCATCGTTCACTCTTTACTAATTAACAACGCGATAGATCACATTCATCTCATCGTTCACTCTTTACTAATTAACAACACGATCAATCACATTCATCTCATTGTTCACTCTTTACTAATTAACAACACGATCAATCACATTCATCTTATTGTTCAACTCTTTACTAATTAACAACACGATAGATCACTTTCATCTTATTGTTCAACTCTTTACTAATTAACAACACGATAGATCACATTCATCTCATCGTTCACTCTTTACTAATTAACAACGCGATAAATCACTTTCATCTTATTGTTCAACTCTTTACTAATTAACAACACGATAGATCACATTCATCTCATCGTTCACTCTTTACTAATTAACAACACGATAGATCACATTCATCTCATCGTTCACTCTTTACTAATTAACAACACGATCAATCACATTCATCTCATCGTTCACTCTTTACTAATTAACAACACGATCAATCACATTCATCTCATCGTTCACTCTTTACTAATTAACAACACGATCAATCACATTCATCTCATCGTTCACTCTTTACTAATTAACAACACGATCAATCACATTCATCTCATCGTTCACTCTTTACTAATTAACAACACGATCAATCACATTCATCTCATCGTTCACTCTTTACTAATTAACAACACGATCAATCACATTCATCTCATCGTTCACTCTTTACTAATTAACAACACGATCAATCACTTTCATCTTATTGTTCACTCTTTACTAATTAACAACACGATAGAATCACATTCATCTCATCGTTCACTCTTTACTAATTAACAACACGATCAATCACATTCATCTCATCGTTCACTCTTTACTAATTAACAACACGATCAATCACATTCACACGATCAATCACATTCATCTCATCGTTCACTCTTTACTAATTAACAACACGATCAATCACATTCATCTCATCGTTCACTCTTTACTAATTAACAACACGATCACATCACATTCATCTCGATCGTTCACTCTTTACTAATTAACAACACGATCAATCACATTCATCTCATCGTTCACTCTTTACTAATTAACAACACAATAAATCACTTCTTTTTTATTCTTTTTTCTTTTCTTTTTTCCCCATTACTCACTCTTTACTAATACACAATAAAACAATTCACATTAATCTCATTACTCGGTCTCCTCGTAGACCAGGCGTCTTTTTTCTCTCTTTTTCCCCTCACTGTTCTATCTCTCTTTACTCATACAAAACACATGATAACACTGTTCTATCTCTCTTTACTCATACAAAACACATGATAACACTGTTCTATCTCTCTTTACTAATACAAAACACATGATAACACTGTTCTATCTCTCTTTACTAATACAAAACACATGATAACACTGTTCTATCTCTCTTTACTAATACAAAATACAAAACACATGATAACACTGTTCTATCTCTCTTTACTAATACAAAACACATGATAACACTGTTCTATCTCTCTTTACTAATACAAAACACATGATAACACTGTTCTATCTCTCTTTACTTTTACTACAAAACACATGATAACACTGTTCTATCTCTCTTTACTTATACAAAACACATGATAACACTGTTCTATCTCTCTTTACTCATACAAAGCACATGATAACACTGTTCTATCTCTCTTTACTAATACAAAACACATGATAACACTGTTCTATCTCTCTTTACTCATACAAAACACATGATAACACTGTTCTATCTCTCTTTACTTATACAAAACACATGATAACACTGTTCTATCTCTCTTTACTCATACAAAACACATGATAACACTGTTCTATCTCTCTTTACTCATACAAAACACATGATAACACTGTTCTATCTCTCTTTACTAATAACACTGTTCTATCTCTCTTTACTAATACAAAACACATGATAACACTGTTCTATCTCTCTTTACTCATACAAAACACATCTATCTCTCTTTACTATAACACTGTTCTATCTCTCTTTACTACAAAACACATGATAACACCGTTCTATCTCTCTTTACTCATACAAAACATGATAACACTGTTCTATCTCTCTTTACTAACACTGTTCTATACAAAACACATGATAACACTGTTCTATCTCTCTTTACTTATAAAACAATAACACATCTCTCTTTACTAATACAAAACACATGTTCTATCTCTCTTTACTTATACAAAACACATGATAACACTGTTCTATCTCTCTTTACTTATACAAAACACATGATAACACTGTTCTATCTCTCTTTACTTATACAAAACACATGATAACACTGTTCTATCTCTCTTTACTTTACATCTCTCTTTACTAAAAAACACATGATAACACTGTTCTATCTCTCTTTACTAATGCAAAACACATGATAACACTGTTCTATCTCTCTTTACTCATACAAAACACATGATAACACTGTTCTATCTCTCTTTACTAATACAAAACACATGATAACACTGTTCTATCTCTCTTTACTCATACAAAACACATGATAACACTGTTCTATCTCTCTTTACTCATACAAAACACATAATAACACTGTTCTACAAGTAAAGGTTGCTTGTGAGGAAATTAAATACAATTTTAGCCACTATCACAAGCCCCAACGCCAACTATCCTAGTCTTCAATTTCAAGGCCGAGAGAGTGGGGACATACCCTGGGCAAGGCTCATCCACAATGACCAAACCCCAGCCCTTTAGAATAGCAGTAGCCTTTTCTGCTATCTGGCTATCATAGTCGGACGCGACTGACTGACTGGCACACATAGCAAAGTGCTATAGGGGAGGGTGGTTGTATTAGTACTCTGCACAATGCCAGCCTACACCTTCATGTGCTAATTTAATTCGCACGTTCAACCCTCCAGGGAGAAATGGAAATAAAACCGCAGGGGTTACAAACTGAAATGCCGGAGACGGTGTTACAGAAAATAGAAAGACTCTTATAAAATAATGACTCCTTGCTCTAATATTGTTTTTCCCCCGGAGGAAACTGGACCATATATCACATATCTAAACGTTTGGACGTAGTGTGTGTGTGTGTGTGTGTGTGTGTGTGTGTGTGTGTGTGTGTGTGTGTGTGTGTGTGTGTGTGTGTGTGTGTGTGTGTGTGTGTGTGTGTGTGTGTGTGTGTGTGTGTGTGTGTGTGTGTGTGTGTGTGTGTGTGTGTGTGTGTGTGTGTGCGTGCGTGCGTGCGTGCGTGCGTGCGTGCGTGCGTGCGTGCGTGCGTGCGTGTGTGCGTGCGTGCGTGCGTGCGTGTGTGTGTGTGTGTGTGTGTGTGTGTGTGTGTGTGTTTGTGTTTAACATATTTTTGACGTTCATTTGTTTCTATATTTTATTTTATTTTTATAATGTAATCTTCGTCTCCCCTCCCCTTATATTGGTTGTCCATTCGATGTGCATGCTTTCGTTGTTGTTGAATTGTGTCTTGTGCAAAATCAAAATGATTTCCTTTGTATTACGATGCATTGGCTGATTAAAGAATCTTGAATCTTGAATCTTGAATTGATGGTTTATTAATTTATTAATAACTTATTTATTAGTGTAAGCGTTTAGGGCTTATTTAAGATTAAGCGCTAGAAATGCCCATTATTATTAGTAGTAGTAGAAAGGTTTTATGTTTTGCTTTGTTCGGTTTTGGGCTAATGTTAAGATCAGCTCCCTCCGCTGTTCCAGGGTGAAGGCTTAGGGTTAGGACCAATCAGCTCCCTCCGATTTACCTTTTCCGTTAATCTGATTGGCCAACTTCACCATGGAACAGCGGAGGGAGCTGATCTTAACATTTGGCCGGTTTTGTTCTGTTTTGTTCTAAGCAGCCACGAAGCGAAGGCTGCTGAATGTTTTCAGTGGTGTTCGTTCCTGGCTATCTGCCTGACTTACTATGTTAACACGATAGCGTTTGAACGGAGAGACCCAAGGCCCACAAAGTTTGCATGCGGGTGGGTAGTTGAGATATCTAGGCCAAGTCCGAAGACGAAGGTCATTGGTCAAAGGTCAAGGTCACTGGAGCCGAAGATACTGCCGCGTGGCTGCTTGATCTAGCATTTTCACGCTCCAGTTTGATTTGCTTTAAACTGCTCTTGTTGTTAGGTTGTTGTTTTTTACGGTGACAGTTCTCACCTTATACAGAACCAAATTCGTTTAAAATCATTACTTCATGTGATTGGAGTTGTGCATAAGAAGTGCAAAAATGCATATCGAACTCTAATTACTCTAATGGGTTTGTGTTAATTACTAATGGACAAAACAAAATGGCCGCATATGAAAAAAGAGGGAGTTTTAAACTTATACAACTCTTCATTAACTTAGTTGACATTTTTGTGTGTTTGTTTGTTTGTTTGGGGGGTGTTGTGTTGTCTTTTATTCCTTTTTGGGGTTTGTTTTTTTGGGGGGTGGCATATTTTTGCTGAGAAATATGGAGCCAAACAGTGAACATTCTACTGGTCTGCTCAAGTTATTTG
>CM065680.1:97454441-97459441 GCA_017654935.2 Phymorhynchus buccinoides
AAGGATGCTATTTTAGGGTGAGATCCAGTGGGTTGAATGGTGGTATGGATGGGTGTGAGAGGCGAGAAAAGGTGAAAAAGTGATTCAGTCAAAACTGGACCCTGTGGGGCATCCATTCCCAAACCTATCCCCATGTACTATTTTTGCAGTTCTGTGCCCCATCTCCGCGCCCAATGAGCGGCTTAGCTGGCTGTTCTGACCGCCAGGTGGCATAACGCTCGAGTGGGGCTAATCCTTTCTATATTCTTAGTTGGAGATAAAGAGAGGGAGAGAGGAGTCCGTCCCTCTCTCTCTCTTTCTCTACCCACAACTAAAGATATCACGAGATAAGCCCCTATTGAGTTGGCTGCCACCTGGCGGTCAAATTGACGAGCTAGGTTGACCATTGCTACTCTGACACACTCTCTCTCTCTCTCTCTCTCTCTCTCTCTCTCTCTCTCTCTCTCTCTCTCTCTCTCTCTCTCTCTCTCTCTCTCTCTCTCTCTCTCTCTCTCTCTCTCTCTCAATGGCTGGATTAACGTCTAACAAAATAAACTCTGTTTTTAAATGGTTGATGATGTGCACATTATCGCCCTATGTGACGAGGTAATGGGTTAAAAGGCTAAGTCCCTAGGGAAGACTTTAGAAAATTTGCCTTTAGCCCACTTCTCTAGGGTATGGGAGATGAGCAACTTTCCCGGCCCCTTTTCATCTAATAAATTTATATTTGTGCCCGGGTTCTGGCTCGTATGGTTGTAAGAAATACAAGTGGTTGAATTGCTCTAAATGGCAGACAGAGAGAAGTAGGGTTTTACATGAAATTACAAGACTCCCACTCTCATCAGTCTGACCAAAGGGTTCAGGATTATTTGACACTTGTATTTTATTTACTCCCAAAATCTGCATAAGATTATGCAACAATAATAATAAAGCAGCTCAATGGCGCCAAAACAAAATATGGATAAAAAAACAATGAAATCCGAAAGGATTCACAAGACTTTTGTCTTTCTATAAGGTTCGCCCCATGCCGGAAGGATTACTAATTATCTTCAGTGTCCGTAGGAAAGTTCCAGTGATTGGCGCGGTTTTATAAACTTAGCTCTTGGCAAGTTCCTCCGTAATGATCGGCGAGTGCTGGGGTGGCTGGGCTTGCTCATCAGGTGAGAGTAGCTCCCAGTCGTTCCGGTTACGGCTTCGCGGGATGGCACGGTTCAGGCGTGGTCTCCTCACGGATTCTGGGTGCGGGTCGTCTTGGCGACGGTCCCGTCTTGGTGCTTGTGAGTCCGGGATGATCGTCCGGCCCACGATGCCCTGCTGATAATCACAGGAGAAGGTGGATGTAGATCTCTATGGCTTAGAGACAAGGGGCTTCAGTCGGCAGGGCATTAGTGAATCCCAACCAGCTAGAAGGCTTCCCTTGTACAATAGCACTAGTTAATAAATAAACTGAATTTCAGTTAACAAACTGAGATCAGTAAAACATAAAAGGTGATCAATCCATCATCACTCTCCATCCAACACCTGGAAAGGAATGGTATCATAAAGTGCAAGATTGCGGCCCATAGGTTTCCTACTAAAAATAGACAAATGGGTTAGTAGGCATAAACTCCGGTTCTGGTACCAAAAGTGTTCAAGTCAAAAACACACACACACAAATAATCAGTGCACATAAATAGAATAGAACGTTTATCACTTCTTTTCTATAACATATCTATCTACTCCTTATTCATCATTGAACATAGGATCTAGATCAAAACTAGGGTCAAACAAACCAGATCTCAATCACCTGCCATCAATAATACTTACTAGGTGGGCTATTCTGGCTGGGAGAGGTGTTGCTCTAGTCAGTTTCAGCGTCTTGTGTGAAAAACTTTTTCTCACTACGCCAATTATAGCCTTCACTTTCAAACAATGAAAGCCTGCTATTGGTTTATTACAGTCCACACGTCACAAGATGATGTTCAAAATGTACAGAACAATCACGCGCCTATTACATCCTTATCACGTGCCGACATTCAAATCCTTCTCGTGCTCGGAAAGGCAAAACCGTCTTCAAAGGGAATTGACCGTGGTTAAGGATTGGAGCCGACTGTTGATATCACTATCTCGTGATGAGACGGTAGATAAGAGGGGGGGGGGGGGGTGAAGGGAGATAACCTCTGTAGGGGTTACATGCCGACCGGGAACAAAGAGACAACTCCCTTACTCGGCGTTCTCTTTGAAGCGGCCGGGCAATTAACGTGGCGGCTGGTCGAGACATGAAAAAGAGAGGGGGGGAGGGGAGAAGGGGGGGGGGGGTGTAGATAAGAAATAAAGAAAGCGGGTCGCGCGGGACACTTACGTCACACCCTATTAAAAAAAAAAAGAGCATAGAAAATGTATAGGGAACAAATCATAGTGGGGCAATGTCAAGCCATTTTTTTCCCTCCAGTATCTCATTGTCCGTCACCATAGGTGATCGGACTATTGCGATGGGCTGGTTAGTCCGTCACCAAAGGTGATCGGACTATTGCGATGGGCTGGTTTGTATGTTTGTTTGTTGTTGTTATTTTTTTTTGGTGTGTTTTTGGGGGGTGTTTATGTGGGGGGTTTTCTGTCTGTCCCAAGGATATCTCCCGAACCGCTTGCCCGAATCGCGTCAAATGTTGTGTGAAGGTGTGCCACCTTACTAGGAAGAGATCCGCGCAAACCATTTTGCCGTCGTGATCTTGACCTTGACGTACGACCTTGAAAACCACAAATCTATTTTTAGCCATATCTCGGGCACCGATCAACATAGGATGTTGAAACTTGGTATGAAGGTGGTTTGGCTTATGCACGTTTTGATGATGGCATACCGATCAAGGTCAAGGTCAAGGTCAAAAAGATCGCTGGAGCCTGAAAATCGGAGGGTCATTTTTTCTCCTTCTGTCTGTCCCAAGGATATCTTTCGAATGGGTTGACAGAATTAGCGTCAAATTTTGTGTGCTGGTGTGTCACCATGAGAGGAAGGCATCCGCGCAAACCATTTTGCCATCGTGACCTTAACCTTGGCGTACGACCTTGAAAACCGAAAATCTTTAAGGGGTCATAACTCCCACACCGTTGGCGTTAGAGTCTTCAAATTTGGCATGGAGGTACGTTGGCTTATGCCCGTTCTGATGGTGACATACCGATCAAGGTCATGGTCACGGTCCGGGAGATCGGAAGGCCTTGAATGTGGTAGGGTCTACACATTGGGTTTTAAGCCATATTTTCCACATTTGTACTTGACATAGCGCTTCAGATTGTGTGTGGTACTGTATACCCTAGAGAAGAAAACATCCGAGCATAAATTATCACCATGCTGACCTTGACCTTGAAGTGTGACCTTGAAAACCGAAATTTCCTTCTTTGCGCTATATGTTTCTTCTTCAAGCTGTATCTCGTGAACTAGAAGACTGAATCCCTTCCAATTTTATGTCAGGATGTGACACTCTACGGGGTGTCGCAAGTGCGTGGCATTGCTGGTGATGGACATGTCTGCAGTTCGGCGACGCCCTTGTTTTGTTTCTTGCGCTTTAATTAGTCAACGTCACACGCATTAATAATACTCTAAGGCGTTGTAGCGCGTTAGATCCGCAATCCACAAGTTCCGTACAGAAACCCCATCCACTTATATGAGAAAATAAGCGGATGGGATTGCGGATGATTTCCCGCGTGTAATATGCACAGTCCTAGATATTTCTGACTTCCATGTATTTTTTTACGGATTGCGCATCGGAACAAATCCTCTGAAAACATTACCAGCTTCTCTCTCTTCGTTCGCGGCTGGTAAACATGCTTTCCACCTTGTTCAACAAATGTGATGCAGCACAGGAAAACAAGGCTAAAGTCGGGCAGCCACAAGAGAGAGAAAGAGAGAGAGAGAGAGAACGAACGAACGAACGAAATTTTATTTATACAGGGTAATGAGATAAGTATACATACTTTTTTACACCCAGCCCTGTGGTAAACGAAAATATCGAATTAAACAACAATTAAAAACAACAACATCCAATGAAAGAATATAATAAACGACAACCATGAATGTCATGTAAAAAGTGAAAATGTTGAGGGAGAGAGGGAGGGAGAGAGGGAGGGAGAGAGAGAGAGAAAGAGAGAGAGATAGAGCGAGAGAGAGAGAGAGAGAGAGAGAGAGAGAGAGAGAGAGAGAGAGAGAGAGAGAGAGAAGAGAGAGAGAGAGAGAGAGAGAGAGAGAGAGAGAGAGAGAGAGAGAGGGGGGGGAGAGATAAATAGAGAGAGAGACAGAGAGATAGAGACAGAGAGAGAGAGAGAGAGATAGAGAGAGAGATACAAACAATCAAACATGTGTATGGGCATTTGTTACATTAATGTTCAAACAATTTAAAAATCAAATGTCAAAATATAATTCTTAAGATGTCTTCGAAAAGATGAATAACGTGATATTTCTTTTAAATTAGCAGGTAAAGAGTTCCATAAGGAACCTCCGGAATAATGTAGACTGGATTTGAATAACTCCAAGCGGGGTCTATTGAGAGAAATCTTGTGCACATGTCTTTTATCATTTAACGTGAGACAGAGAGAGAGAGAGAGAGAGAGAGAGAGAGAGAGAGAGAGAGAGAGAGAGAGAGAGAGAGAGAGAGAGAGAGAGAGAGAGAGAGAGAGAGAGAGAGAGAGAGAGAGAGAGAGAGAGAGAGAGGAGAGAGAGAGAGAGAGAGAGAGAGAGAGAGAGAGAGAGAGAGAGAGAGAGAGAGAGAGAGAGAGAGAGAGAGAGAGAGAGAGAGAGAGAGAGAGAGAGAAAGGGAGAGAAAGAGAGAAAGAGAGACAGAGATTTGATTGATTGAAAAAAAATTTTAAATAAACTATTAGAGATAGATGAATTCTGTTTTTTGCCTGTCAATCTGTTGTCTCTGGCCTTTCTGAAAATATGAATAAGTCAAAAGTGATCATTTACGACATTAGCCTGGTTTTCCTGTGCTGCATCACAAATCACGTGAGAACGAGATTCAAGATATGGCAGCCAACGGGAGTGGGTGGGG
>CM065680.1:97464441-97476941 GCA_017654935.2 Phymorhynchus buccinoides
TTTTCTAAAAAAAACAATTGGGGGGTGGGGGGGGTTAATTGCTGATGTTGATACTCTGACTACCATGTCGTTGCTATATTACTGTTAGTTGTTGTTTTTTTGTTGGCGATTTTCCTGTGTCTCAATGTTCATTTATAGTAGTAGTTATGTACTGCATGTTTAGAACCAAGAACAGAATGGAAGACTAGGACCAGCCTAAATTCTTTTCCTTGTAAAATAAAGTTTCTGAGTTTGAGTCTGAGTCTGAGTCTCTCTCTCTCTCTCTCTCTCTCTCTCTCTCTCTCTCTCTCTCTCTCTCTCTCTCTCTCTCTCTGTATGTATTTGCTTATTCTATTACCCTCTATAAATAAACACTAGTTCGTTCGTTCTCTCTCTCTCTTAAAGACCCCCCACGTCACATGTCATATTCCCTCTTATGCTAGGAAGATTTATTCAGATTTCGTACCAGCTATGAGAGGGAAAACACGTAAAAACCGTGATTTTGACACGCGACGTGGTGGGTCTTTAATACAAAAACATTTCACTTTAAACCCCCCAAAGAGTTAACAATTTAACTTTGCTACCACCAGACCACCAGCATGCAGAGAAAGAATGAATTCAATCGTCAACTCCAATTCACGATATTTTAACATTTCACACACACGACGCTTCGCACGTGCAGTAACTTGCACGAAAATGACCACTTTTATTCAGCCCTTCGTTTTCTCTCTAGTCTTACGACTTAGCCTTTTACTTTTTAGTCCGTCACCAAGACGGACTATTGCGATGGGCTGGGATGGTATTCATGTTGAGATAGCATGAGACTTAGCATGATGCTAACTTAGAAGCTCTTCCAAAAGTCCTATTAAATCCTATAGGACATTGGAAGAGCTTCTAAGTTAGCATCATGCTAAGTCTCATGCTATCTCGACATGAATACCGTCCCAGGTTTGTATTTTTGTTTGTTTGTTTGTTTGTTTGGTTGGGGTTTTTTTTTTGGGGGGGGGTTCTGTCTGTCCCAAGGATATCTCCCGAACCGCTTGACCGAATCGCGTCAAATTTTGTGTGAAGGTGTGCCTCCTTAATAGGAAGAGATCGGCGCAAACCATTTTGCCGTCGTGACCTTGACCTTGACGTACGACCTTGAAAACCGAAAATCTATTTTTAGCCATATCTCGGGCACCGATCAACATAGGATGTTGAAACTTGGTATGAAGGTGGTTTGGCTTATGCCAGTTCTGATGATGGCATACCGATCAAGGTCAAGGTCAAGGTCAAAAAGATCGCTGGAGCCTGAAAATCGGAGGGTCATTTTTTTCTCCTTCTGTCTGTCCCAAGGATATCTTTCGAACGGGTTGACAGAATCACGTCAAATTTTGTGTGCTGGTGTGTCACCATGAGAGGAAGGCATCCGCGCAAACCATATTGCCGTCGTGACCTTGACCTTGGCGTACGACCTTGAAAACCGAAAATCTTTCAGGGGCCATAACTCCCACACCGTTAGTGTTAGAGTCTTCAAATTTGGCATGAAGGTACTTTGGCTTATGCCCGTTCTGATGGTGGCATACCGATCAAGGTCAAGGTCACGGTCCGGGCGATCCGTAGGCCTTGAAAGTGGTAGGGGTCTACACATTGGGTTTTAAGCCATATTTTCCACATTGGTACTTGACAGAAGCGCTTCAGATTGTGTGTGGTACTGTATACCCTAGAGAAGAAAACATCCGAGCATAAATTATCACCATGCTGACCTTGACCTTGAAGTGTGACCTTGAAAACCGAAATTTCCTTCTTTGCGCTATATGTTTCTTCTTCAAGCTGTATCTCGTGAACTAGAAGACAGAATCCCTTCCAATTTTGTGTCAGGATGTGACACTCTACGGGGTGTCGCAAGTGCGTGGCATTGCTGGTGACGGACATGTCTGCCGCTCGGCGACGCCCTTGTCTTCTTTTTTTTAACTTTTCTTTTCTTTTAAACTCAACTTTTGTTTTCATTACCTAACATGACATGAAGAAATTCCAGGAGAACGCAAAGAACAATAACTCCGGTGATCGCGTCCCACGAGAATATTGCTTTACGTCCTCTTGGACTTTGAAAAAGTCCATATGGGACATTAATTCAAGACTTTGGTCGTAAAATAGAGAAGAAACCGGTAAATAAAATCTAGGTTGAAATTATTTAAAATAGTTATCTTAAGATAGGATAGTTTTACGAAATTTGTAGATGATGTTTCTATTTCGTTATAAAATCTTAAGTTAACCATGCCACTAACGTGATTGTGAGTTTTCAGCTATGCTTCCTCCCGGATTAAAATTTTCAGGGCCACAAGTTAAGAACGATGTATAAAGTAAAAATCAAAAATAGGCCTTTGTTTATTAAAATATTTACATATTAGTCATCTTTATTGTTAAAAAGATCCGATTAGATGCCTAAGCAAAATGCGGCTCTATCATCGAGGATCCCTAGGGGAAGACGGGGTAAAAAGCGCATGGGCGGGTAAGAAGCCCACCCCAATTATCTCATGAAATAAAGAAAATTCCAGTCAAATTTGCCCATGAGACGAATGCTAGACATTAACGCTCGTCTCATGGGCAAAATGAGACTGAAATTTGCTTCATTTCATGAGGTAATTGGGGTGGGCTTCTTACCCGCCCATGCGCTTTTTACCCCGTCTTCCCCTATTTACATAGTTATTTAAAAAGACTCAACACTGATGCCTAAATAAAACGGCTTCTTGTCTAAGGTCCCTAATTACATTGTGTTAAAATCCACACTGTATTATGTATATAGAAAGCGGGTTCTGCTCTAAGCGAGAGAGAAAACAGATTCTCACTCAGTTACAGCGCCTATCATTTTGCATTGTATTGATATTAATTAAGTTAAAAAAGAGATTAGAAGAAGTGTCCTACGTCAGATTGGTGAAGAATTTTTACAAACGATATGAGAGTGGACCAATCTCGTGGTCCTTTATTTATTATTGTTTTGTCATTACACGGAATGTTTTCTAGGTAAAATATGTTTTTAATAGTATGGATGGAAGTTCAGTTTAACGTCGCGTATCGGCTTTCGCCATGTACGACGGGCTGAACAAACCAACTATGGTATAAACAAAAATATATGTTCCTGAATCACTGTCTTAGCCAAAATGCCGAGAAGCGATCAGGAATTGAATTCAATTTAATAGTATTAAAATAGTTTTCATATTTATCACAGTTGAATAAGTGTTCTAGGGAGAGATGTTCTCCACAAGTACAAAGAATAGGATTGTATTTACAAAGATAAGAGTTTGTGCGAAGTCGAAAGATTAGAGATGATAAATAGTATGGGGCCGGTAAAAAGATACCTCCCTTAACTATTTCACTGTTCCAGAAGCGAATCTGGGTGTAGTTTTTTTAAGTTCTTGAGTCCATTCTTGTTTAATTGTTCGTTTAAGTATGTTTTTTATTTCAAAAATGGATAGTCCAATATCATGTTTTTGTCCTAATTGGCCGTAGGCTGCTTTTTTGGCTGCCCAATCAGCTCTATCATTACCCGATATGTTACTATGAGATCGCGTCCCACCCCGTTGCATTATATTTTATCCTGTCCAAGCTTCATTGTTTCTCTGGCTGGTGGTTGATTGGTTGGTTGTTAGGTCGGTTGATTGGTTGGCTGGTTTGGTAGAGAGTTGGTCGGTTGTCTAAACATAAAGTATATCTATGACATTAAATTGTTATGCGTGTGTTGCTGTAAACAAGTCCCGTGTGTGTGTTGTGCATTTAAAATTATATATTTAAAGTGATTTATCTTAAACGGTGATATTTTCTGTACTTTGTTTTAAAATGTTTATAATAATGGCAACATGTTTTGTTTCAATCACTGCTGTTTTGTTCTCAAGTGATAATTATCATCATGTGTGTTTTGATTTAATGGTATTGTCATTTATGTTTTAGAAGCACGTCTTGTTTTTAATGTATATTATAATGTGTCTTGTTTTAACTGTGCCAATCGCAGACATCACCACTCTTAATTTCTCTCTAAGAGATAATAAAGTTGTTTGAGTTGAGTTGAGTTGGTGGGTTGGTTGTTGGCTGGTTGGTTGGTTAATTACTTTGTTGATTCAGATTGGCTGGCTGGCTGGTTGGTTGGCAGGTTGGTCAGTTGGTTGGCTGGTTGGGTTGTTTTTTTCGCAAATCTATCAGCAGAAATCCTGTCTAATAAACGCTTGCAGAGAACAGTCTGGCACAAGACCCAAAAGAACAGAAGGAGATGGAAGACTTAGTGTTCCTTAGATTGACCTATCACCCATTCACCCCCTGCTGGATCTGACATGCACAACGTGACTAGAATGCCACACACTACCCCCATTGCACATCCTCTGCATCATTGTAGTGCTCGTACAACCAGAGAGAATGCAACATGTGAAACTATAGATAGTAAATTTACAAAATCAGTAAATTTGCAAATTTCCTTTAAAAAATCAGTAAATTTGCAAATTTCCTGAAAAAATCAGTAAATTTGCAAATTGCCTGAAAAAATCAGTACATTTTGCAAATTGCCTGAAAAATCAGTAAATTTGTAAATTTCCTGAAAAAATCAGTAAATTTGCAGGGATTTTGCCAATTACATTTCCTAAAACAAAATCAGGAAATTTCCTAAGTTTTGCATGAACTTTTTCTCAAATTTAATGAAGTATAGATATTGATTTTCACAATGACCCAGAAACAATAATAAGGAATCAATGGTTTCTACTAAGAATTTAAACACATGTATGGCAATCATTCACCCTGTCTCTCTCTGTCTGTATCTGTGTGTCACTGTCTCCCTACCCCTCTCTCTTCCTCTGTCTGCCATTGTCTCTCTCTATCTGTTTATGTCTCTCTCTCTCTGTCTCTGCCTCTCTATATGTTTCTCTCCATGTCTGTCTCTCACTGTGTTACTGTCTCTCACTGTTCCTCTGTCATGAGAGAGAGAGAAAGAGGATAAGAGTAGAGAAAGAACTGGAGAGAGAGATAGCGATATACTATAAATACATATTGTTGTATTTTATGTATAAGATTTGTTAATTATCGTATGGTGTGTTTGATTTTTTTCTTTCCATTCTTTTTTTTCTTTCGTCTAATATCACCACTCGTGAAAAGACGTAAAATCAAACTACTGAAATGAACAATCTCTCTGTTCTTCTTTCTGTCTGTCTCTGTCTGTTTAACCTTAGCCTTTGCGCTGGCTTTGGCGTCTACGTCTGTCACTGTCGTTTCCGACTACGACTGCCAAACAGCAGAGGGAGAGCAGCTGCTATTCCAGCGGGATGGGCTAAAATTTGTTTATTGTGAAGTCAAGTCAAAATGATCTTTATTGACGATAAAGGAATAAGCTAAACAAAACTTTTGTCATCCTGTCGTCATAAATTAACAAGAAACACAACTGAAGCAAATATAAGATAAACAACAAAAACTGGAGAAAAAAATCAAACCGCCATCAATAAATATGGGAATAAAGAAGATGGATGCCACCGGGCATCCAGACTACATGCTCCCAATATAATAGCAAAAGTGTGAACCTGTGAACTTACTGTGTCTGTCTGTTAGTTTGCTACTTCTCCAGCTGGTTTTGACATGGACAGCGTGAGAGGAGTCTCACGGGACACCTTATTCCCATCACACATCCTCAATATGTACAAGTTCTGCGAAAGTAAATTGAGTTAAACCGGTTTAGGGGAACGGATTCCACCTCTTCCTGTCTTATTTTGGAACTGTGGACTCGAGTCGCAATAACCGATTTTTAGAAATGTTTTTACTGTACAAAAGTTACAGTAATTGCCCAAAACTTGGTGGGGTTAGTTTCCAATTCCTGACAGCCTTATGGTCACTCTACTATATACGTTACCATTTTTGGCCATTTCCCCATGGCAACGCACTGCAAGTCATGGCATTACAAGCCGTATCACTTGCCATGGTAAAAGAGCGAAAAATAGCATTGTGCATTGTGCCCATTACAGGGGAGACTTTTGACTTCTCTTCTTCTTCTGCGTTCCCAGGCCATTGTGACGAGGTAATGGGTTAAAAGGCTAAGTCTCTAGGGAAGACTTTAGATAATTTGCCTTTAGCCCACTTCTCTAGGGTGTGGGAGATGAGCAACTTTCCCGGCCCCTTTTCATCTAATAAATTTATATTTTTGCCCGGGTTCTGGCTCGTCAGATGGTTGTAAGAAATACAAGTGGTTGAATTGCTCTAAATGGCAGACAGAGAGAAGTAGTAGGTTTTACATGAAATTACAAGACTCCCACTCTCATCAGTCTGACCAAAGGGTTCAGGATTATTTGACACTTGTATTTTATTTACTCCCAAAATCTGCATAAGATTATGCAACAATAATAATAAAGCAGCTCAATGGCGCCAAAACAAAATATGGTTAAAACACAATGAAATCCGAAAGGATTCACAAGACTTTTGTCTTTCTATAAGGTTCGCCCCATGCCGGAAGGGTTACTAATTATATTCGGTGTCCGTAGGAAAGTTCAAATGATTGGCGCAGTCAGGTAGACTTAGCTGTTTGAAGTTCTGGGCTTGCTCGTCAGGTGAGAGTAGCTCCCAGTCGTTCCGGTTACGGCTTCGCGGGATGGCACGGTTCAGGCGTGGTCTCCTCGCGGATTCTGGGTGCGGGTCGTCTTGGCGGCGATCCCGTCTTGGTGCTTGGTGGAGTCCGGGGTGGAGCATCCGGCCCACGATGCCCTGCTGATAATCACAGGAGAAGGTGGATGTAGATCTCTATGGCTTAGAGACAAGGGGCTTCAGTCGGCAGGGAATTAGTGAATCCCAACCGGCTTGAAGGCTTCCCTTGTACAATAGCACTAAATGTAGTTAATAAATAAACTGAATTTCAGTTAACAAAACTGAGATCAGTAAAACATAAAAGGTGATCAAGACAACATCACTCTCCATCCAACACCTGGAAAGGAATGGTATCATAAAGTGCAAGATTGCGGCCCATAGGTTTCCTACTAAAAATAGTGCAAGATTGCGGCCCATAGGTTTCCTACTAAAAATATACAAATGGGTTAGTAGGCATAAACTCCGGTTCTGGTACCAAAAGTGTTCAAGTCAAAAACACACACACACAAATAATCAGTGCACATAAATAGAATAGAATGTTTACCACTTCTTTTCTATAACATATCTATCTACTCCTTATTCATCATTGAACATAGGATCTAGATCAAAACTAGAGTCAAACAAACAAGATCTCAATCACCTGCCATCAATAATACTTACTAGTGGGCTTATGATGACTGGTTGTGAGTGTTGCTCTAGCTACGTTTCAGCATCTTGTGTGACAAACTTTTTCTCACCACTCCAATTATAGCCTTCACTTTCAAACAATGAAAGCCTGCTATTGGTGTATTACAGTCCACACGTCACAATTTTGCTGTTCTAAATGTACTGAACAATCACGCGCCTATTCCATCCTTAGCACATTCCTGACATTCCTAACCTTGTGATTGAAAAGGAAAAACCGTGTTCAAAGGGAGATAACCTCGGTTGTCACTTTCTTGTGATGAGCCGGTAGAAAGGGGGGGGGGGTGAAGGGAGATAACCTCGGTAGGTGGTACGTGCCGACCGGGGAGACACTTCGAACTTCAAAGGGACCAATCCCGGAATCGGCCTTCTTTAGATGGTGGGTGGCAATTAACGTTGGCGCGGCCGGACAAAGAAAAGAAGAGGAGGTAGGGGGGGGGGGGGGTGTAAGATAAGACTAAAGCCAAGAAAGGCGGTCGTCGCGGGTACACTTACGTCAAGACCAGTACAGCATGGCCATAATGGGTAAGGTACGTATGTGTCCGGTTTTTTTCAGTTTCCACTGGTCTCCCCGCCGCACACATTCGACACATTCCAATTTCGGAGGAGCTCAAGGGAGAAAGTTATTTGGGAAGATTTTTTTTGAAAAAGGCAGGAGAATGAGTCAACAAGTCAGAAAGATAGTAGATGATAGTAAGCAAAGGGAAAAGGCAGTCAAAACGAGAGTGGCAGATTAGAGGAAGTCACAGAGCACAGACTTTCCAGAAGGTGGGGGAACTATTTTTACAAAAGACCCCCCGGTAATCCTCACAGGGAAGTGAGGGACTTTTGAGACAGAAATTCTGAAAAAACCGAAAATGGCACGTTCTTCTACATCACATTCACAGCGACCTACTTGTTTTGTGAAGGACATTTTTTGTGGCAAGACTACAGTAGGGGACTTGTGACGGTTGGCAGTCCTCTAGAATGGTGCTAAAAAGCAATTGGCAGTTGGGTTTGATGAGTTGGCCTGCAAAATGCACCCTAGCTCGTGCCAAGGCTCGATGATACTAGTCCAGTTTACACAAGCCAAATTCACACAATGGCCATATTACCACTCCCCACGTGTAACCACATACCTGCAATATGAAGCAGAAAACGCAATACGCCACAAACATGCGCCCGCCGCACGCGCACAAACGGCACGCCACGCAAACACGCACAACATAGAGCACGTACACGCACACACACGCACGCACACACAGCAATCACGCACACAGCACACACACACACCACTGCACACATATTATTATATTGCTTAAAGGCCGTACGTAAAGTATCATTCTAATGTTCTAGGCCACGGACGCTACATTTAAGTTCGTGTTTTCTAGGACCTACTCGATTGATTATTTCGGTTGGATTAATATTTTCATACGGAATGGGTTGCATTTGAGAGAGAGAGTCTGAGGAGAGAGAGAGAGAGAGAGAGAGAGAGAGAGAGAGAGGAGAGAGAGAGAGAGAGAGGCAGAGAGAGAGGAGAGAGAGAGAGAAAAGAACGAACGAAACCAATTTTTAATTTATACAGGGTAATGAATAAGCATTGCTTTTTTACATCATCAGCCCTGTGGCCAAACAAGAAAACTAAACAGACCAACAAATAAGTCATGCAAAAACAGTATAAAGTATAACATAAGCATCAAAGCAAACTTTCAAAAGAGAGAACGCTGAACGCTAAACGGCTGAAACGTATTTATTCGAATAGGCCATAAGCCCCTTACGAAGGGGAGGAACATTTTACAAAAGCACATAAGAAAAAATATCATGATACGCTATAATTCTATCCAAATACAAAAACCATACATATAATAAATTCACCATCCTGCAGACTATCGAACATTTTTCCACATTTCCACATCCGCTACTCTTTTTCAAAGGGAGAGAGAGAGAGGAGAGAGAGAGAGAGAAGAGAGAGAGATAGAAGAGAGAGAGAGAAGAGAGAGAGAGATAGTAGAACGAAAACGAACTTTTTAGTCCTAACCAATTTATTTATACAAGGGTAAGCGATGCGATAAGCATTATTGATAGGGTAATGAGAGAGAGAGAGCATCTTTTAGCGGTTAAGCGCTCCTCCATCCCACAAAATGTTGAATTAGCCACAAAACCGGTCGAGCTAATCTTACCCCAAAGTTCATAGACTGAAATGGACAAAAAATCTAAGCCCATTCTTTATAAAAGCGTACGTGTAGTTTATCTAGTAAAAAAAAAAAAAAAAAAAAAAAAAGCTCTCATGCTTATTATTAGGCCCAATAACACTTCGATTAAACGGACCTCTACCCTCCACTAAATCATGAGGCGCAAAGAAAAGAAAGAAAGAAAAAAGAGAAGCAATTTCGCTCCGATGTGATCGCTTCAGAAATTGAGAACAATCAGTGTCATAGAGAAAATCGACCGTTGAAAGTTGTCGCGCAATGTTCCGTATTGTGCGCATTATGAGCGCGTCGGGGTGAGCAACTCGTGGTGGTTTTTTTGGAAGCTTTGCTGCGATTGATTATTTCGGTTGGATTAGCATTTTCATCAGTCAGAAAGAATGGGTTGAGGTTAGTTTGAGTGTTGTTGGTGACAAAGGTTTAGAGAGAGAGAGAGAGAGAGAGGAGAGAGAGAGAGAGAGAGAGAGGATAGAGAGAGAGATAGAGAGAGAGAGAAGAGAGAGAGAACACTGAACGATTTTAATGGGTTGAGATTAGTTTGAGTGTTGTTGGTGACAAGGGTTAGAGAGAGAGAGAGAGAGAGAGAGAGAGAGAGAGAGAGAGAGAGAGAGAGAGAGAGAGACAGACAGACAGACAGACATAGGGAGAGAGAGAGAGAGAGAGAGAGAGATAGAGAGAGAGACAGAGACAGAGGGGGAGAGAGAGAGAGAGCGGGGGCAGAGAGAGAGACAGAGAGACAGACAGAGGGAGAGAGAGAGAGAGAGAGAGAGAGACAGGCAGACAGAGATAGAGAGAGAGAGAGAGAGAGAGAGAGAGAGAGAGAGACGAGAGAGAAAGACGAGAGAGAGAGAGAGGGTGGGGGGACGGAGAGAGAGAGACAGACAGAGATTTTGAGACACTCAGAACAAAAGCAAAATCTTGCGACAGCTAGTGCAAGTGCAATTAGTGTGTGTGTGTGTTTTTATGTATACTTATGTGTGAATAAGCTATGTGAACTTTTCTTTTTAACAACACCAAAATAAAAGTCCTTTCTTTTGATGAGAACTTGAGTTCCTGCATATAAACCATGTCATTTTACAGATGACATTCCTGTTTGCGTTCTGACACGTGGGAGAGGGTGGGGTTGGGGGTTGGGAAGATAAATTAAAGTCCCTGACAGTTTCTCTGCGCAGTGCAGTTCTGTACAGTCACACGAACTAAACTAGAGCGTGAAAACGTTAGATCAACCAGCCGCCGGGCAGCATTTTCAGGTCCAATGACCTTGACCTTTGACCAATGACCTTCATTTGCGAACTTGGCCTAGATATCCACGCTACCTATCAGCATACAAATTATGACAGAGTGAGAGCCGAGCAGTAGATAAGTACCTAAAATACAAGCAAAGGGAAGTAATTTGGTGCTTGCTATTGGTGGCAAAGCAATATTTGTTTACCCTGAACCATTGTCTTGCAAACATAAATGGTTCCAGCGACCTTGATCTTTGACCAATGACCTTCATCTTCGAACTTGGCTTAGATATCCTAACTACCTAAACGCCATCAAAATGTGAGGGTCCTAGGTCCCTACATTCAAACGCTATCGTGCTAACATAGTCACATAGATAGGTACAGACTGCTCTGAAAACATTAACCAGATTCTGCCTCGTGGCTGGTTAGCTAGTGGCCAAGGAATCCACCGCAAGTGTCGGTCTGCCTAAAACTCTCATTGTTAGGATCATGTCGAATCGCGTGACATAATCGCATTAAAGGTCAATATGTGGGGGTTTTCAACTCGCCTGATCTCTCACTTCTCTCGTTTGCCAAGAATAATACACAAGCCAATGGCCAATGTCTCTCTTAAAGGTGGACCCTGACGGATGAGTTTTTTGCAAGAAACACGTCGAGATCACCAGAAAGACAGCCTTCTCAAGGATCGGAACACTCACTTTGCTCTGGCTTCCTATAAATTAAACCGTCAAAACGGCGATTCCTCCTTGGCGGAGATGCCGGAGAGAGTAGTCATTTTGGATATGGTGGGTTTTAAGTCACTCATTGTGATTGAAGCGTTTTCTTTCTTTGTAGTGCAGTAAAAAAAAAAAAAAGGGGGAGCTATCTATGTCCTTTGTTGTGAGAGAATCTCCTAAAGATAAACTGTATAAAATTATAAAAAAATAAAAATAAAAAGGATTGTATTGCGAAATTTCGTGCAAACGATTTGGTCTAAACGCAGGCGGCCATTAGAAAAGAGACAGCACACGCCTTCTCTTTGGGTGAAAGAATTTGACTTCCAGCACCTCCGCCAAGGAGGAATCGCAGATTTGACGGTTTGATTTCTAAGAAACCAGAGCAAAGTGAGTGTTGCAATCTCTGTAAAGGGTGTTTTCCTGATGATCTGGACGTGTTTCTTACAAAAACTCATCCATCAGGGTGCCCCTTTAAAGGCGAGAGAATCCCGGCCCTTGCCAGACAAACTTTATCAAAAGCTTTTTCTTTCTTTTTTTCGAACACAAGCTTTGATCGGCTTACAAGTATCCTTGTTACTGTTCTCTGCACTGGCTTCAAGTTCAGAACCGACTAACTGGATACAAAGTTTTCGTCCTGGTCTGCACTCTTCAAGTCATTTACTGATATGGCTGGCACCATCGCATCCGGCTGAACTTCTCCAAACGTGTGTTCCCTTTGACTTACTACAGGCCACTGGCATCCTAATAAGGTGGTTAGTCATAACAATTAGTAAAGGTGAAGACGGGGTAAGCAGCCCATGGGCGGGTAAGAAGCCCATGCCAATTATCTCAAGAAATGAAGAAGCAAATTTCAGTCAAATTTTGCCCATAAGACGAACGCTACACATTAACATCTCGTCTCATGGACAAAGATTTTTTTTTTTTTTTTTTTTTTTTTTTTTTTTTTTTTTTTTTTTTTTTTTTCTTTTTTTTTTTTTTTTTTTTTTTTTTTTTTTTTTTTTTTTTTACTGAAATTTGCTTCATTTCATGAAATAATTGGCATGGGCTTCTTACCCGCCCCTGGGCTTTTTACCCCAACTTCCATTCTCTCTTGTGTCCAAAGCGTTCCTGCCAGGTCTTTC
>CM065680.1:97479441-97484441 GCA_017654935.2 Phymorhynchus buccinoides
GACGTTTCAGCATACGTAGGTAGGCCTATAATACGGCACTGAGTGGCGCAGTACTAGCTGCGACGCGCTCTCCAGGTAGGAGGAAACCCGGCTACCAATACTGATGGTGATGGTGGTGGTGGTGGTGATGCTTATGGTTTCCTGCTTGGTTTGTTGTTTGTCAGTTGTCATTTGAAGCTTGATGGATAGGCCTCAATTGCGCAGGAGATGCATAGGCCTATGCCGCCTATGCGTGCACAAAGCACCGTGTATATATTTGTCGGGTGGTGTGTGTGGGGGTGTGTGTGTGTGTGTGTGTGTGTGTACGTGATTGTGGGTGTGCGCTCGCGCACGTGCGCTCGCCCTAGCGTGGGAGAGAAGAAATGGTTAAGATAAAAGTGAAATTGCGCAGTAACCTAGGCCATTTTTTTCTGGCTATGATTATCAGATTTCAAGAACTTTCTCTCGATCTCTCTCCCGGCTCTCTCTCTCTCTCTCTCTCTTTTTTATATTCTTCACAACCCCCCCCCCCCCCCTGTCTTTTTTTCTTTGTTTCACATTAATTTTATTGTTCGCGTGTTCCCGTACTCTCTCTCTCTCTCTCTCTCTCTCTCTCTCTCTCTCTCTGTAATTGCATTATTTTATTTGACCTAATGTGCGGGGGGAAATCGATCTAAAGCAATCGGAGTCTTTAAGCTAATTACGATTTTAAATTAAATAATGGGAAATTAATTAAACGTGCTTTTTTGTGTTGTCACGTGCATGGTTGCTATTTTGGATCGTAGGCCTTTCTTTTTTTATACGCGTATCTTGTACTAGTTGTAGGACATTACGATAGATGTTTTGTCTTGATTTGGTCGAGCTTTTAGGTTGAGTTGAGAGAATTGAAAATAGTAGGCATTCTTTAGGCCTAGACTCACTTGTTGTTTTTAGCTCAATGTAGAAAAATCCCAGTATAGCGGGTTTGTCACTCAAGTTGTTGTTGTTGTCGTTCCCTGGCTTATAGACTCCAGGGATCATCTCAACAGCCGAAGCAATTGAACACTATGGTACAAATGCACCAACTAGGGATGAGAACATTACGTGTGTGACCGTTTTTCATTACCCCGCCACGTGAGCAGCCACACTCCGACTTCAGGTTTAAAAGTCAGTTAAATAAATAAACTGATTAAAAATAATAAAGTCTGCTGAAAATGGAACTTAAAAATGGCAATCCCGTTACAAAAAAATAAAAGGAACATTCTGTAAGTGTTAGGCCTACTAGTCTAATCTAAATGCGCTTCTAAACGTCTTTATTCACAGCGTGCTAGGCTTGCTGGGCTAAACACACGCATGTGAGACTGCGTGCATCGCTGCGGCCGCTGTGTGTCCGTCAGTTTGGTCTGCTTCATCAGCGCTGTCTCTGTCACAACAGCTGCGAGGGCTCGACGACTGTCACACGATGACCACTACGCACGCAGGCACACACAATCAGATCTGCGAAAGGAAAAGCAGTTTATCTTGTCTGCTGCTCTGCCGCTGAGATTATTTTTTTCACTCAAGAGTTGTGACCTTCACTTAAATGAAGTAATTTGTTCATATTGGTGTCAGGACGTAATTAGCAACTCCATTTAATTATGTAAAATTATCGGAAACTCAGCACCTTCGTCACAACAAAACGCGACAAGTTTGCGGTGCCTGTGTAGTCTGCTCGATTTTGCGCACGACACGCCAAAGACTTCCTCAACATTTTCGACTCATTCACAGTGCTCTCCGTTTGCGCTGCAAGATGGCTTCTTCCACGGTAGGAAAAGGAGTACAGCGACGAGGCGCTTTGAGGCAGAAAAATGTGCATGAAGTTAAAAACCACAAGTTTCTGGCACGGTTCTTCAAACAGCCAACGTTTTGCAGCCACTGCAAGGATTTTATTTGGTGAGTGTGATTAGCGCACAGACTGTGATTTGGTGAACCGATCTAGTGTTCCTGCTCAGTTTCTGTGTTGTCGATCCGTGGTTATGTAGACCGCCAGTAGGCTAAATTAAGATCACACGGAGGAAACTGATTTGTCTTGTTTCCGATGAATTACATTGTTGTTGTTTTTCCGCCGGATTCTGACACCAGTTTCTCTTCTTTTTTTCTCTCTCAATGGTTGATGATGGAATTAATTATTGAATGTGTTCTTTTTTCTTCTTTTTTTTCAGGGGATTCGGCAAACAAGGATTTCAGTGTCAGGGTAAGCTGTGGCAAATCGATTCTGTTTGCTGTTCCGTGTTCAACACGTGTGTTTGTGTGGGCGTGGGCGTGGGCGCGTGCGTGAGTGTGTGCATGCGGACGTGCACGTGCATGTTTATGCTCATGATAATGGTCGGGGGGGGGGGGGGGGGGGGGGGGGGGGGGGGGTGGGGATTGTGTATGAGGGGGTATTGAGTTTGTTGTCTTGTACTTGTAGGCCTAGAAGTAGTACACTTGCATCAAAATGAAGCTCCATTCATTGTAATTGTATCCATGGATACAATGTGTGTGTGGATTTGGATCATACGGTGTAGAAGTGCCATTCATAAAAATAAAAATGAAAACTTTTTTATTAGTTTTACTTTTAGTTTAAGGAGACGCAAACCACTTTAAAAATAATAATTTTAAATAAAAAATGTTAAGTCAAATTCACTGAGAAGGGGTGTAAAAGATGGTGATGAGATTAGTGTCCAATCGGTCAGAGACCCTTAAGGTATTCCTAAAGCGTAAAAGGGCTGCCTGGGGCCTATGATTTTATATATAAATAGCCCTATATCTACCTACCTTCCTACCTACCTACCTACCTACCTACCTATGAGTATGAACTTATGAAGGCTATAATACACAACGGAAAAAAGGAAAGCGCATTGAGAGTTAAAATTGCTGTCTTTATGGTAACTAGCGCAACTCCGAGTACCAGTAACGCCTAGTAACGGCAACGCCTAGTAACGGTGATGCCAAGTACTGGTAACGCTGAGTACCTGCCAAATTTGAAGGCAATCGGCCCAGAAACGCCGGAGATATGGGCGCCGAGAGGCCGGCGGATACACGTTTCGCGCATTTGCGAAACCACGCAAATGACATGGCTGCCTCGGCTGCCGTTGCCATCGCCCCGTTAGGGCTCACAGTAAATTTGAAGCGATTCGGTCGAAAAACGGCGGAGTTATAAGGCCCGTTTTGTGTTTCAGACAGACATCATCACACACACACACACACACGGACGGAATGTTGGCTTTTTACTATATGATGACATTGATTTGTGTATGTGTGTGTGTGTGTGAAAATAGTGTTTATTACATGTCTTATGTCTGGTGTGTTTGCATGCATTTCAAAATGTTTGTGAAGGGGGTGGATATGAGTTTGTTGCTCTTTTATGAAAGTGAAGGCTTGCTCATCTGTGCAGGTGTACATTAAGTGTGCGTGCAAGCGTGCCTGAGTGAGTGTGAGTGCATGAGGATGTTATGGGTGGGTGGGTGGTCGATGTGAGTGAATGAATGTATCAGTAACACCAAACACTACGCACTAGGTCACACAGAAACCCAGAAATTTTTGTATCAAATAACAACACTTAAGGCTCTTGGAAATGTCCATCTTAGTCAGCCACACAGACAATAGGATGAAAGAGAGCGGGAAAAAAGCCTACCCCCCCACCAAAAGGGGGTGGGGGGGGGGACGTGAATGTCAGAAAAAAAAAGGAGGAAAGGAAGGAAAAAAGAAAAGAAAGGGTGAAAAATGAAGGCGGAAGTGGTGGTGGGTTGCATGATGAGTGAGCAAGATAGCGGAGAGTGGATGAATGAATTGTGGTGTGAGAGCTACATAATTGCTAATGTAAATTTATGTTTTATACTTTTATTTAATATTTTTATTTTTACACAGTGGTCGGTGGAAGACAAGTTTCCCTGTGCGTTGTACAATGCCAATGGACAATAAAGAAACTTATGACTTATGAGAGAGAGAGAGAGAGGGACGGATTTAGAGGGAGAGAGCAGAGAGAGGAGAGGATGAGAGAGAGAGAGAGTAGAGAGATTGTGTGTGTGTGTAGGGGGTACGTCTGTTACTGTGTATTAAATAAACTAACTTGGAAACAGATTCACCTTCATAGGTTTTAATAATAATGATAATCTGTTTGAATAGTCTTTATCCTGCAGGACTGTCAGTAAATCTATCCAATCACTACCATACGGTGAGTGGTCTATTAATAAAACATTGATCAATCTTTTTGTATTACAGTGGAACCTCCCTTATAAGACCTCCCATTATAAGACTCCCTCCCATATAAGACCTACTTTTCTAAGACATTGCCCTTCTTTGTAAGTATTAAAATTACCTCCCTTATAAGACCCCTCCCTTATAAGACCGCTCATTTTGGATTGATTTTTGAAGGTTTTATGTGTGGGGTTTTATAAGAGAGGTTCCACTGTACATGTAATAACTATAAGTAAAAGAGGACTGTACTGAGTAAGCCCATTTTAATTTTAATTATGTCTGTGTGCGTCACACCTGAATATGGACAGGTGTTAATTTGAATTGTGGAAAAATGTTATTTTGGTTACTTTGATTGGGATTATTATTATTATTATTTAATATTATTGTATTATCCAGATATACTTCTTTAAGTGGTGAGTCACTGAATGAGATAATTAATGCTTTAAATCTTCCTATAAACATACAATAGAACTTATTAGAAGCTGTGACATAAGGCACTTAAGCTGTGAAGAAATGCAGGTATGACATAAGAAGAATCTTGCAAATATTGACAAGGAACAAATACATAGGTCAAGCTATTGATTTTTTCCCTCTCTAATTTGTTAAAATTATTAACCCTTTCACTGCCAATGTCGCATTTTAACACCACAATGGTTTAACTCCCATGTCACTAAAAGGCATCTAACCAGGGTCTGTTAGTAACAGTGTTAGTACTGTTACTAGTGTTAGTGTTATCCCAAGACCTTATTTTCTTAATTTTGGGAGGTAAGGATAGGACTAATGTTATGCATGTCACAGAGGAATTTGCAATATTGCAGATATTT
>CM065680.1:97486941-97586941 GCA_017654935.2 Phymorhynchus buccinoides
CTCTCTCCCTACTCTCTCTCTCTCTCTCTTTCTCTGATTTCAGATCTCTCTCCTTCTCTCACTCTCTCTCTCTCTCTCTCTCTCGTATCTCTCTCTCTCTCTCCTCTCTCTCTCTCTCTCTCTCTGTGAGTCTCTCTGATCTCCCTCTCTCTCTCTCTCTGCTCTCTCTCTCTCTCTCTCTCTCTCTCTCTTCTCTCTCTCAGGCTCTCTCTCTCTCTCTTTAAGATTTAGATTCTTTTAATTAGGCCCAATGCATCAGTGTGCACAAGGAAAGCTTTTTGGTTTTTGCACAAAGCACACACCCAAACAACAATGCAAAAGCCATGAACGTGGCAGGACAACCATTATAAAAATTACTACATAAACCTTGTGCTCCGCACAGCAGCATAGAAGCATGATGCATTCATAATTGATAGGAACCTGCCCTTCCGCCCACACCCGCTCCTCTTAAAAAATAAAAAATAAAGAAGAAAAGAGACAACAAAGATATGTAAATATGTCGGGGGTGCCCCCTCCCTTCCGCCCAGAGAGGCCACTCTCCTTTAAAAAAAAAAAAGATTGAAAAGACACCACCCCCCACCCCCAGTCCCCCCAAAAAAAATGTGGCGGGTGGCAGACCGAACACCCGGCGACCTACGGATTTGCGCTTGCCGTGTCAAAGACACTGTGTCTTTGACCACGTTCTAACCTATCGAGCTATTACGGCTTCGTCGAAAGTCGATGTAAAACTTTCATTATAATGGAGGACTGTTAGTATTTCTTGCACTAAAATTAAAAAGTATCATTGCTCTGTGCCTGCTGGCTTCTCTCAAACTTTCATCTTCCTTCAAATATTATATGACTTTAGATATGGTGTGTGTGTGCATTTGTGCGTGCATTAATTTAGTGCGTGTGTGTATGTGTACATGTATGTGGTTTCTCTGTGCGTGTGTGCATGTGTGTGTTTATAAATGCATGCATGCATGTATTGTGTGTGTGTCACTCTGTGTGTGTGTGTGTGTGTGTAAAGAGAGACTAAGAGTAAGACAGTAACTTGAGTAACAGGAAGAGTATAAACGCAGTGTATGTCATTGTCATTGGTGATTTTGTGCGTGTGTGCCTGTATTTGTATCCGGAATGCTTGTGTATGTGTGTGTGTGTGTGTGTGTGTGTGTGTGTGTTTGTTTTGAAAAGTGAGACTAGTGACAAAAGTATCTGTTATATGTTTTAGGTGATTTTTGTTGTTATATATGTTTTATCTTTTGAAGAAAATGTATTGTACCGGGTAATTGTTCTTTGTATGCAGTACTGTTAGATTATGTGTGCCAGCTGGGTGTGTGTAGGATTGTTGTAATAAAAATTTTTTTTTTTTTTTTTTACTTTGACAGATATTGAGGCAGACTCAGAGTGGTTTTATACTTTCTTTTTTTCCTTGCCTATTATTAGCGAGACAAGTGTTCTGATCCTCATGAATAATAACAAACCTGGGGAAGAGGGGGGAGGGGGAAGTTAATTTATGATAATTTATGAATGATTTTATTCTCTCTGATGACACTACCAAAACTCTTATCTCTGCCTTTGTTCTCTCTCACTTAGACTACTGCAATTGACGGTTGCACAACCGTGACACACTAACAAGGGTCAGCCAATGACTAGCCACGATTTTGGGCCCACGCTTTTCGCGCGTGGGAGGGACAACGCCCACCTAGAACATGCTAGCATTGTCTAGGGCTCTGTATAGTAGTGGTAAAAGAGAGATGTGTTTGTTGTTTTCGTGAAGATTTTCTCGAAAATGGGTCAGATGTGCCCCTTTTTCATGCAATTCGGACACTACATACCCAACACACACGCGCGTGCGCACACGCACACACGCACACGCACGCACGCACACACACACACACACACACACACACACACAGTCACAGGAGGAAAAGTCAAGGAACTTGAAATTTGGCACACACACAAACACACAAAATGGGTTTTAAAAAAAAGTGAGAATTTTGGCTGAAAAAGGTCAAAAACAGGCACAGATCAGTAAGTCATGGAATGGGGAGTCTGTGTGGTTGGTTAAGGGTCCCCAGGGGGGTGGGGGGGGGGGGGGGCGGGGGGTAGGTGGAAGGGGGTGTTTTGAAGGCCCACAGAAGTTGACAATAACGAAAAAGAAGCAACAAAAGCCTACCCTTGAAGAATATGCTAAAACTATGGATTGAAATTACATTTCTGACTGTTTTCCTTTCTTTCTTTTTTTCTTTTTTTTGGGAGGGGGAGGGAGGGGGGGCTCTATCAACTACCAGACCTGTTTACTCTACTCTTTTCGAGAAGTATTCTACTCAATTTGGACCTCTACTACTCTTCAAAATTGAAAATAATGCTCTAATTTTCAGTTAACATTATTTGATGTTTTAATGAATAGGACTACTCATTTCACACAAAAACTATTCATTTCAGCTATCCAGACAACTCAAGACTTGTGTAGGGGGTAAACAGGTCAAGAACAAGAGGGGGGGAATTCAGACACAAACATGTTTTCACAAGTAGATGTGCAGCCGTGCGCACATGCACAATCACATGGTCACACACTCACGCCCGCGCATACACACACACATTCACACATGTACATACTCATGCGTGTGCGCACACTTACACAGCCACACATACATCACACATATTCAACTTGCGTGCAAACACACATGCACACATTTCTATATCAGGCCTAGATGCGTGAGCTTGAACACATAAGCCTTGGCCTATGTGATAATCTGTGTGAACACATACGTATGTGCACATGCACACATACATTGCTTCACACACATGTGCGAGCCTGTGTACTCATACCTAGGCCTACATAACATAGACATGTGTACACCCACATAGCCTACTACACACACAGGCACTGGCGCGAGCACTGACAAATCGCACACATTTTCTCTCAGTCGTATGCACTCATACATGCATGCACGCATACGCACACATGTGCACTACGCACATGTGCACTGCCACACATATACACATTGGCGCATGCAAATGTACTGGAGTGCACACACACATGTATGCACGCACATAGGCCTACTGGCATGCATGCTAAACGTGCAGATACTATTACACGTGTGTACGCCATACACACACATGCGCACACACACATGCACGCGTAAACACACACACATTGGCAAACACATGCCCGCAAATGCTATGCGCATACTAAACATCCATATGTTATGCTATCATAGGCGCGTGCACCACACACACGTACACACACGCATACATGTGCAAGCACACACTCACACATAGGTATATACATACTCACGCACGCACACGCACATGCGCGCACACTCGTTAAGCGCTGTCTTCATGCCGAATTTGTGCTGGGGTTTAGCGTCAACACACGTGCTTTCTCCCCATCGTTTGTCCTGGGTTCCAAAAATAGATGAGTGGGCTGAGCGATCTCGCAGATTCGCATCCATCAATTCCCTTCTTGCTGGTTGCCCACAGAATCTCCTCGCTAAATTGTAGAAAATTCAGAACAATGCTGCTCGCCTTGTACTAAGGTGTTCCAAATTCTCTCTCTCTACTCTTATGCTTGAAATTGAATCTCTTCACTGGCTTCCTGTCGGAAGGCGAAGGCGTATTGAATACAAGCTCTCTCTGCTCTGTTACAAATCCCTGAATGGTCTGGCTCCTTATCTCGCTGATCTTCTGAACCTTTACACACCTCTTAGACAGTTACGCTCCTCCTCTGACACTTCTCCCCTCCAGATCCCTCGTTACCGCACCAGGACCCTTGGCGAACGCTCCTTCTCTTTCCAGTCCCCCTCCACTTAGAATAAACTCCCTTTACCTCTCCGTTCTGCCAACTCCCTTTCTTCATTTAAGTCTTCTCTCAAAGCTACTCTCTTCAAATCATAGCCTGCTATATTTCTTTTCAAAGTACTGTGCCCCTTCCATCCATGTGTGTTTGTGTGCCTGCATGTTGTTTATGCATGTGTGTGTTTGTGCGTGCGTGTAGTGCATTCATGTGTGTGTGTGTGTTTAGTATGTGCGTGTGTTGGTGCATGCGTGTGTGTGTGTATGTGTGAGTGTATAATATATTTTGACGTTCCATTTATTTCTGTTGCTTGCTGGTTTATTCATTTATTATTGAAAGCGCTTTGGCCAAGTTAGGGCTTTTTTAAGATTAGGTGCTATGAATGCTAATTATTATTATTATTATTATGCTGACAGTGTTTTCTTTTTCCTTTTCATGGCAGTTTGCAGTCTGGTGGTCCACAAGCGGTGCCATGAGTTCGTCTTATTTGCATGTCCAGGGGCGGATAATGGACCAGACTCTGATGTGAGTGCAGTAATAATGTCAATAACCATAAAAGAAAATTCTTTCAACAATGTAGACTTGTAGTTCATTAATATAGTCTGTAATTTATACATATAATACTTTTTTATTAATAGTAATACATTACAGGTTTTTCAGACTGTCAAACTCAGTTGAGTGAAACGGGGGTTGTGATTTTCACTGAGCTAAATTTTTACTGTTCATTTATTGCTCTGTGAATGTTCAGTGAAACTGTCAACCTCTTTCTCTCGACTTAATTGCAGGTTTACACTAGATGTCAAAAGAAAAGAAAATCAATTATGACAACTACATGAGTACATCATCTTTCTCTAGCATTATAGAGAAAGATAACAGAGAAGAATGGCTCAGGCCATGGCCTATGGCTAGTTGTGAATCACCTCAAATGGCCGGTACCAGCAGTCCTTTGGATGATGAAGTGACTGGGTGTCTGGCTGCAGTATTTTTCAGTCTACATCATGGCACCAAATCTGAAAGTTCTATTCCTTTACAGTTCTCTTCCTCTAATCTTCTATCTTTGCTTCTCTCCGTCTGTCTTTCTCCCTCTGTGTCGGTCTCTGTCTATATGTCTGGCCTGTCTGTACCCCCCCTATCTCACTCTATCTCAGGCTGAGGAATTTTCAGCTTTTAAGCAAATTTCAGCTTTTTTGATGGCCCAAGAGGACATTTTTTAGATTAAAACAAAATTTTGAGTAAGAATTACTTCTTACGAGTGAATGCAAAATCAACTAAACATATCAGTTCTATTTCTAATGCTGTTTTTGAGGCTTAGATTACAAACAATAAAAAGCTTCAGCTTCATGGTTCATGGCGCTTTTCAGCATTTTTTACGATTCCTCAATCCATGCCTGCAGTGATGTCCCAAGGCCCCAATCATAGGCCATTGACCAATTAGAATTGAAAATGTCATATTGTGTTCTCCCCTGTTAGGACAAATGTCTGATTACATTTTTGACACTGGCAGTAGTGGCACGCTTTGTCCTATGGCTGGTACCCACATGTCGTCATATCCAGCCACAAGGAGCGCCATATTATGGGAGACTGCCATCTTAGTCCTTACCTTTTTTTGAAAAATGCCAGATCGATGCTGCGTATTTGGCTGTTCCAATTTGAAACTTATCTAAACTGTATTTATAACATCTGGATGTTTTCTTTACACATTTAGATAACATTTTCACTTTGTTTACACACAAATAAGGACTAAGATGGCGACACTTCCGTTGGAATGGTCGAGATGCGCACGCAGGTGGGTTGGAGCCATTGATTTCTTCAAGAGCCAGGACTTTGTCCTTTTGATTTCTCTCATCTCATGACAGTTTGTCCTATTGATTTCTCTCATCTCATGACAGTTTGTCCCATTGATTTCTCTCATCTCATGACAGTTTGTCCCATTGATTTCTCTCATCTCATGACAGTTTGTCCTATTGATTTCTCTCATCTCATGACAGTTTGTCCCATTGATTTCTCTCATCTCAGGACAGTTTGTCCTATTGATTTCTCTCATCTCAGGACAGTTTGTCCCATTGATTTCTCTCATCTCAGGACAGTTTGTCCTATCACGTTTTGATCCTCGGTACATCACTGTGTCTGCATCTCTGGGGGTTTTCTTCCACCTTTGTCTTCCTTGCATGATTAAATACCCATGGATGCTTTCTCTACAGTATTCTAACCTTTTTTCAAACTTTAATGAGGGTCATGGGTTGATATACATGTGGCTCAAAGAAATGCTGCTCAGTTTTATTCATGATGAAGTCCTCTGCTCATGTTATTCCCCTTTTGTTTGTTAACCCTTTTATCCTGCAGTCAGGCTATTTTTCTCCTTTTATTACTGTTACTACCTTGTAACTAAAATAAAACCTTTGCTTCAACATCAAGGGGAATGACTAAATAATTCTGATTTTGTTTTTTTACTTTGAACATGCAGGACCATTTTTTTGTATTGCATAGTCATAGTGGGTTTTTTAGCATGCACTGTAAGGAAACTTAACCACCCTCTGTTAATCCCAAATGATATGTTATATATATTGAGTTCACTATGCAAACTGAATCATTGAGATCTTGGAATATGTATTTCATTGTAATAAACCGAATAATAATAATAATAATAATAATAATAATAAGGGAAACTTAACGATCATAAAGAGAGCAATTTTGTGCTCAAATGTTCTCCCCTTTTTTAATTTTCTTAAGAAATGTTCTGATTTATTGCCTTGGTTGTTGAAAAATTCCTAGCAAGCAGAATTGTGTGAAGATTATACCTGTGGTCCAGTGAGACCAATAACAGCAGACAAAGATGCAATCAAAGTTTTGTTTTTCTTCAGAATTCTTCTGTGAACGGTCAGGAAGAACATTTAACTGAAGCGTTCGGGTCCGATACATTTACCAGTGCCTCATGCATTTATTCAGTTCAGAAGGCTTAAACTAGTTAAAGAGCGGTAGACATTATGCAATTCCTATGTAGCTCCGCGGCTGCTTCATACATTTATTCAGTTCTCCTTCTCCAGACGGAGTCTGGAAAGCCGTTTATTGGTCCTGTAGGAACCACAGTATTAGCATGATGGTTTTGCAGCGCGTAGTTAATGGCGCTTTTTGTTGTGTGTGGTGGTCGCCATTGTTGGCTTATATAATGTATAATGTACACTTCCATTTCAGGGTTAATGGTGATAGTTTCTTGGGAGGTGTGTGGTCATTTGATTTGTGTGTCGCTGAGGGAGCTTCAAAATACAGCTAGTGTCAGATTTTTAAATTAAGCCCTTCTCTGTGCACCCAGCGTTATTCAGCTCAAAGGTAGTTCATAAAAAATAAAAAGTGGCAAAATGAAAGGTAGAGCAACGTCTTTCAAAATGCTGTGCTCGGCTTGCTGTGAATTAATCCAGTAACTGATTAAGATCAATTTGAATTATTTCATTGAGGCCATCAACTGATCAAGCTATCAGATATCTGTGTTTCATTCATTGTATGTTTTTGTACCAGGTTTTTTGTTGTTGTGGTGGGGTGGGGTTGTTTTGGGGGGGGTGTTTTTTTGGGGTTGATCAATGCTTTTTATATAATTTAATGATGGACACTTTAAATTAAGGAACAAAGGCAACAAGGCGTACTTATGTATATATATATTGTTTATTGTTTGAAGTTTGTACTTTATAATACAGTATAAACAAAATCCAAGTAACTACTGTACAAACTATCATATCATATCATATCATGGCACTATAGGCTTTTCAGCCTTTTGTCCTCTAGATTGATTCTTTCTGTTGTTAATGTTGTACGGCATTACCGATCGACTCTTAGGCAGTCGTGCTTTACTTATCTAATTTGTTTAAATTTACTGAATACACAATTGTGGAAATATCGATCTAATGAGTTCTTGAATGCATTTTGTGACGATGCATTTACTGCTTCGTTTGGAAGGTTATTCCATGCATTAGTAATACGGTTAGTTAAAAAGGTTTGTGCTAGTATGGTGTTAGTAATTTTTTTAATAGTTTCAAAGTATTATCGCAGGTTCTTTCATCCTCACACAGAGTTAGTAATTGTTTAGTGGCAGTACAGTGGAACCTCCCTTATAAGACCTTACAAAAATCATCCAAAATGAGGTCTTATAAGGGAGGGATCTTATAAAGGAGGTAATTTTAATACTTACAAAGAAGGGCAATGTCTCAGAGAAGTAGGTCTTATGTGGGAGGGAGTCTTGTAATGGGAGGTCTTATAAGGGAGGCAATTTTAATGCTTGCAAAGAAGGGCAATGTCTCAGAGAAGTAGGTCTTATGTGGGAGGGAGTCTTGTAATGGGAGGTCTTATAAGGGAGGTTCCACTGTAGTATAGTCATAAACTGCAACCCAGAGAAAATGACTCTGTGTGTTCATGACTAAAGCAAGGAAAAGAGTGGTGCTAGAAAATGGATTGAGAGCGGGGATGGGGAGGGCGCTGGAAGGATGCTCCCACTGCGCAGGGAGCAGTGTCAGGCTGGCGGGTTTCCTTCCCCTCCTGCCAGTAGGGGAAAGCCCCCGGATTTGGGGGCCCCACCGCCCCCTGGGACTGCCGCTACAAAGTAAACTTCCTGTCCCTGCTTAGACCGGGGTCGCCCAGGGAGCGCGGCCAGTGACAGGCCAGATAAAAGAGCAGCTGGGTCTCCCCCGCTGGTCCGCAGGGGAGACAGGGAGGAGGGCGGTGGGGAGGGGCATTGTCTGAAGGGGAAAAGAGGCGGGGAAAGTCACAGGGAACCATGGAAAGAGATTGGAGTCTTGTTTCCCTCCCCTGCTGATAGCTACCAGCTCACCTTCCGATTTCTTTTCATCATCCTTCCTTTTGTTTGTTATTTACCCTGTTTTTCGGACTATTGGCCACTGCAACTAGGGTTATTAACGCCCTTGATGGCAAGGGTTAAGCCCTTGTTGATCAGTATCCAAAAGGGCATTCACTCTTGCAAAAGGCAGCCATTAAGTGGCCTCAAATAGGGTTATTGGCGAGAGTTATTCCCTTGTTTGGTCAGTACTCAACCATCTTCCCCCACCTACCAAGGGCATTCACTCTTGCAAAAGGTGTTCTTTGCAGTGGCTAATAAGGCGATGCTTTACTGTCAGAGTCAGACACCCTGCGCCTTATAATAGGATTACTAATATTGTAAGAAAATACATAATGACAAAATCTGAATTTTGATGGGGTTCACCTTATAGTCCGAAAAATATGGTATACAATTGTTTTTTGAAACAGTTACAATTTACAACTAGTGAACTACAGTCAGGTCTGTGTATGTCTAGCATTTTGTCTGTGTATGATTATGAATAATAAATCATGTGCTCTTACCGTTGCAGTAGCGCTACAGTTGATTATTATGAAAAATTGAGGGATGGTTCCTGATACCCCAATTTTTTATGCCAGTTGTCTCAATTTACTCATAACTTAAATTTCAAAATTTGCATGGTAACTGACAAATTTTGACAAAAATTCTTCTTTAAAAAAAAAGACATGACTGTCTATGTTAAAATGATGGTCAGAAATAGCCCAATGTACCATATTTTACGGACTATGTTATACTTTTTTCCTAGACCAAGACCCCTGCACCTTATAATGTGACTATATATTAAGAACTATCATAACATAATCTGAATTTTGTGTGAATGTTGTGGGGTGCGCCTTGTAGTCCGTTAAATTGGGTACTTCTTTCTTTCTTTTTTTATTATTGAATATCCTGCATGCATTCATATATTTATTTATTTGTGTCATAATACTTTGTATTCATAGGATTTGAATGTGAAAATCTGTTTAACGTTAAAAAAACTAGTCATTGTGGTAGTGCCATAGCCGATGAGGTTTATCCGAGGCGTGGTTACTGCTGCACATATCTGTATTTTAAAAAAAGATCGGGACTTTACTGGTTAAGCACTGCCTCCGGGTATTGCCTCCAGTATTGTTCCCACCATCTTTATATTTACAAATGCCCTACATGGCCGAAAGGCCGAAGAGGGCGTAAAACCCTATTTTCATCTTCTTCATCTGTTTAACGTTCTCCGGTCTGGAATAGTAGATATAAAGATGGTGGGAATGATCCTGGAGGCAATGCCCGGAGGCAGTGCAACACCAGTAAAGTCCCGATTTCTTAACAATACAGATATGTATGAAAACATACAGGATTTGAATGTTCAATATTCTACCTTTTCAATGGGAGCCTGTTTTAATAGCCTGTCATCTTGATGTTTCTTGAAGCTTCCATTTCAGCAAACAGGAACAAAAAATCTTTGTTATTCCCCTGAGCCCTCCAAGCTCTTGAAAACAACTCTTCTTGCTTTCTATTCTAAACATAATGTCTCCACACACAAAGGAAGAACATCAGGAATAGACGATTTTCAAAAAAATACTAGGGGAGAGAACTTCGTGAAAATTAGAGTGGTTTATCTCAACCAAAATGGGACAGACCATAGCAACCATGGCGTCAAAGAAATAAACCAGGATGTGAGTGAGCGACTTGCAAAGAGAGAAATGAGGGGTGATTACAAGTGGTCACAAACTGATCAAACTTTGCAAAATGTGACGTAAATATAAATGACGACAACTTTAGAATGTGTTCTTTGTCATGTCCGTCTAATCAAACACACGAGTTGATGGCTACTATTAAGCCAATGTAGCTGCCTGTTTGTCCCCACTCTGTTAGGCTGGATAATTCACACACACCTTGAAATTACTCCCATTAATTATTTCCAAACAATTCCTATTGTAAACAGAACTCAGGGAATATGAGGTCAAGCAAAACATAGGGCAGAGGCAGAAGAGGTGAGAGGTGTGTGTGTGTGGGGGGGGGGGGGTGAGGGTAAGAAGGAGAGGGAATGTTATGGTGGCTTCTTGTATCATTTGAAACCTTTGTTCTTTTTTTTAAAGATTAATGTTTATTTATTGGTGCCCATTTTGTACTGTCACTGTCAGTGTTTCTTTCTTTTTTTCTTCTTTTTTTTTTGATGTGTGTGTAATGCTATATTTGTTTGTTTGTTTTCTTTCTTTCTTTCTCCCTCTTTCTTTTGTTTTTATGTTTGTTGGTCGTGTACTATGAATTGAGGTTTTTGATAATATGTATCTGTTCTGAAGTAAACACTGTATAAAAGATTAAAACTTCTCTAAACCGATCATTCTTTTTGTCAACTGCTCTTAAATTTGAACATTATTTTTGTCCTGATTGCAGAAATTGAAATCGGTGAGTACAAACAATACTTGTAATTAAGCAAAAACCTGGCTAGTTCTGAACACGTCATCTGGGCTGTGTCTAATGTTCAGTAAAGCTGGAGTGTCACTAATAACTCCCCATCTCCACTAACGAGCTTCAAAGCGTGTGTACATAACCTTCCTGGTCCTCTGTCTCACTGCTCTGAAGTCCTGCTGTGGTTCTGGGGCCTCTTTAATGGTATGGTGTTCTGACGTGAAACCCTCCAAACCAGGGAGCTTTGATCGTTTGGGGGCTCATAGGTATTGTTGTGCATGAAAGAACTAAGAAGGGAAGCTGGGGAAAACACTGGTTATAATATTGTAATGTATGCATAATTTGTTTGTGGCTGGGTTTGTGTGAATTTGATTGTCAAAGATATTTCATCATTGAAGTTGGGTTTTTTTTAATATTTTTAAAGATTTCTTGAATTTTAACAACTTAATCAATTTATTGATCAATTTGTTGAAGCTAATAACTTTAGTCATTGATTTATTTTCTAAGTGTTTTATTTCAAAGTTTATCATAAACATGAAGGAATCGGAAAGAACAATTGTGTGAGGTGAAGTACTGAACATTTGAAGCATCAAGTTGTCAAGTCCAGGTAGTTTCTGCTTCTTAAGTTAAGTTTGACACTGTTGAAAAGGAGCCGTTTTTGTCATCAGAGCCTCAAATGGATAGGGAGAGAAACAGCGGTAATTATACATGCAATCTCTCTGTTTCATACTTCAACTCAAGATGTCACTGGATATTGTCAGCCATACTGTGTGGTATTGCCAACTTTGTGAACGAAAGTTTTCCATGTGATATTGCCAACTTTGTGAACAAAAAAGTGTTCATATTGTCAGCCGTACTGTGTGATCATTGCCTACATTGTGAACGGAAACAGTTTTGTTGCACACCCTTTCAAGCACTGGTGGTCCCATGTTATTTAGATAATTATCGTTGCACTGTGCGTTGACACACTTCATGGGTGGTATCTGCTGTGGTCTGTGTGTGGCTGGGTGGAATCGCACCGGCAAATTGATGGTCAAGTTGTCGTCAAGTCAGAGTGGCAATGGCGTGGCTTTTGTCTTCAAGTACGTTTTGTCATCTTTTTGTCATATACGTCAGGCTTTTGTCTTATGAAAGATGTGTCATCCTTCATCACCTATTGTCACCCGCATTCATTTGTTATGTATACTATGATTAATGAGTTTTCATCATGTGCTCTTAAAAGCAGTGTATCAAAATGGGCACAATATGAGTATTGAAGAAATAAAGGGAATAAGGCATCTTGGGTATTGTTCAGGAGTGGTATTTGAAGACACATGATTTTGAATTTAGTAGAGAACATCTGAAGGTTTTTACCACCAGATTGAGTGTTATATAAATAAATAACTATGTCAAAAATAATTATTAGAAGAGGTCATTAATAGTCTGCTAAAGCCAAAAGGTATCCTAATCTTACTACTCAAACTAAATAAAAATGCACTGTAAGTCATCATCAAGGAAATGGTTTGATGGAGAGGTTGGCTCCTATCATCTTTTGTGCATTCCTTTTTCTTTTTTTTCTGGTTTCACTGCAGTTCAACAAATAATAATGGGTATGGTTTTTTCTACAGTATTCAATTTTTTACTGGTGTCGAGCATTGGAGCAACGTTATTAGATATGAATTTTGAGTTAAAAATACTGTCTGCAGTTGTATTGTTGTTTCTCTTGAATCTTGAAGGCATTTGTTCAGTCTCATTTGAATAACAAAATATTGGACTGTTGGAGTAACATTCCTGCTTTAGTTATTTTAATTATAATAACACCTTGCTTGCATACTATGACCAGGAACACTAGTTACTGTAGTAGTGTTAGGGTGGGTTTTTTAATGTAAATTGATTTGCATTGTTTAAAACACTTTGCTTTTTCTTCTGTATTATTTGAGAAGAAACTTACTGAAATTGTGCTTGGTGAATGCTATATTAACATTTTTAGAGACAAGGAAAATAGAAAAAGAAAAAATATTTTGCACAGGAAGCTATTACTAGATTTTCACAAGATGTGCCAGTCGCACATAACATTGCAACGCATTCTGTTTTTTGATGACATGGCCCTTGGGAGCACTGGACGCAGATTACTAAGGTGAAGGTGATGAAGATTTATTGAAGTTTGTTTTGCTGATGGTCAGATGTGGAATATGGCCAGGTCTTGCTAAGCGTATTGGGAGTTTCAATGCTCATCTTGGCAGGGAAAAGAGTGGCCTTTCAAGGCTCTTTTTGTGGGTTTTTTTTTTTAGAGAAACGCAAGAAGTTTTTGCAGTAAGATAGCTGAAGAGAAAAAGTTTAAAAGTTGTTGCCTGTCTGTCGTTTCCGACAATGACTGCCAGATAGCAGAGGGGGCAGTTGCTATTCCAGTGGGCTGGACTATAATTTGTTTTTACATAATGATGCCTTGCCCAGGGTTCATCCCCACTCTCTCGGCCAAAGGGATTTGAGGATGAGAGTTGGCGTTGGGGGAGGCCCCCAAAGGCCAACCAATCCCAGACATGAGATTTTTCAGGGAATTTTCTGATTTCAGGAAATTTTAAAGCCAACAGGGCTATTCTTGAGATAAGTGTAAATCCATTGAGAAATTGGGAGGGGGGGTGGGGGTAGACTGAGAGTGGCTGATGGATGAAGCAGTCACGTCCCAGTTGCCCTCAAATCCACAACACAATCCAGCGTATTCACCCATTCATCCCTTTGAGATGAAGCCCACTCCCAACAGCCATTTCATTTGAGTTCATTTCTTGGATCAGAATAAGGATTTTTTTTAAGGACAAGTAGGCCTCATGGCCTCTTCAGTGTCCTTTCAGTTTTTTGTTTGGATTATTAACATGGCTGAGATGTTTTAGAAAAGCAAAGCTGCTCACACAGGCTTCCGGAGCCCTAGTAACTTTTCAGGAAATTTCATTTCCTCTGATCTCATGTCTGCAACCCTATTGGCTGCAGCAGTAGAGCCAGTACAAATGCTCCCTAGTTAGAGAGTCAGTCTTCCATGAAAGACTAAGCTGTACCATGATATTCCAATACTGTAGAAAATCATACATTATAGTACAGCTCTCATTTACTTTTGGCACTTTCTACCGGCTAAGGCCAACCAATGATTTTTTTTGATTTTTTTTTAGTAAAAGGCCATGAAGTTTAAAAGGCTCTTTTTAAAAGGCAGCTCTTAATATCTGAGCTGTCAACTTAAAATTTTAAGGTAAATTGGAGTTTCATGAAAGATCTCAAGAACATAATTATGTGGTGTTGTACAGCAGCTTGACAAGGCAATAGTACAGTGGAACCTTCATATTATTATTGAGACCTTGAAAATCAGCCAAGAAAAGGTCTTAATAGAGAGGGGTCTTAACAGGGAGGTGAACACTCAGTCAGACCTGTTTACTCTACTCTTTTCGAGTAGTATTCTACTCAATTTGGATCTCTACTACTCTTAAAAATGGAAAATAATACTCTTTAATTCTTGATTACTGCTCATTTTCAGTGAATATTGTTTGATGGTTTAATGAATACAACTACACATTTTGCACCAAAAACTACTCATTTCAGCTATCCAGACTACTCAAGACTCGTGTATGGGGTAAACAGGTATGCTCGGTAGTCCGGATATGAGAGGGGGGGGAGGGGAGATGGTGAACTACTTTTTTTGTCGCGTCTTAGAGGGAGTCTATAAGGGAAGGTCTTAATAGGGAGGTTCCATTGTATTTGATGACAGGATTCTTTATCCTTCATTCAAGTGTTGAAACAAAGCCATTCCATCGGTGATGTTAAAAAGCAACAATCCTGTTCATCGCATGGATTTCAAAACAAATCATTTCTTTTTGTGGTAGCAATGTTATGCATTGTACTTTACTTGCTTATCTTCAACAAACTAATTTCAAGACCAACAAAGACCTGTGTACAGTGATCGCTTTAACTGGTAATTATCAGTAAAATACTGATCGCAAAACCAAAATACTAAATTGTTTTGGACCTGTCAGTCCTAAAGACATACATTTTTTGCTAGGACTGATAAATTATTGAACGGGGGCTTTAAAATTGTGGTTTTCATTGGTTTTTGTTTCCCTGGGACTGGTTTTGACACCGGTTGTTATGGGGCATTGTCGCTGATGGGACTGGTTTTCAAAATTCCTAGCGCGATCACTGGTGTGGACTTGAAATGTGTGGCTTTTACTGTCTGTCCTTTTGCACTGGCTTCCCTTTGCAATGTAGGATAGAATGGATGACAAAAGGATCTGCCGTGTTTGCTGGTGTGTTCTCTTTGGCTGGCTCAGTCTTACTTGGTGGAACTTTTAATGCACAACTTTCAGATCTAGCTTACCAATGTGAATGTCTCTCGCTTTTGTTGATGCATCTTTTGTAAATAATCTATTAAATAACTTAGAATTGTGACCTAATTCTTTTCATTTTGGCCTTTCTCATGGGTACCTAATTCTTTTCATTTTGGCCTTTCTCTTGGGTACCTACTTTTCATTTTGGCCTTTCTCATGGGTACCTAATTCTTTTCATTTTGGCCTTTCTCATGGGTACCTAATTCTTTTCATTTTGGCCTTTCTCTTGGGTACCTAATTTTCATTTTGGCCTTTCTCTTGGGTACCTAATTCTTTTCATTTTGGCCTTTCTCATGGGTACCTAATTCTTTTCATTTTGGCCTTTCTCATGGGTACCTAATTCTTTTCATTTTGGCCTTTCTCTTGGGTACCTAATTCTTTTCATTTTGGCCTTTCTCATGGGTACCTAATTCTTTTCATTTTGGCCTTTCTCATGGGTACCTAATTCTTTTAATTTTGGCCTTTCTCATGGGTACCTAATTCTTTTCATTTTGGCCTTTCTCATGGGTACCTAATTCTTTTAATTTTGGCCTTTCTCTTGGGTACCTAATTCTTTTCATTTTGGCCTTTCTCATGGGTACCTAATTCTTTTAATTTTGGCCTTTCTCTTGGGTACCTAATTCTTTTCATTTTGGCCTTTCTCATGGGTACCTAATTCTTTTCATTTTGGCCTTTCTCATGGGTACCTAATTCTTTTCATTTTGGCTTTTCTCATGGGTACCTAATTCTTTTAATTTTGGCCTTTCTCTTGGGTACCTAATTTTCATTTTGGCCTTTCTCTTGGGTACCTAATTCTTTTCATTTTGGCCTTTCTCTTGGGTACCTAATTCTTTTCATTTTGGCCTTTCTCATGGGTACCTAATTCTTTTTTCATTTTGGCCTTTCTCATGGGTACCTAATTCTTTTCATTTTGGCCTTTCTCATGGGTACCTAATTCTTTTCATTTTGGCCTTTCTCATGGGTACCTAATTCTTTTAATTTTGGCCTTTCTCATGGGTACCTAATTCTTTTCATTTTGGCCTTTCTCATGGGTACCTAATTCTTTTCGTTTTGGCCTTTCTTTTGGGGGTACCTAATTCTTTTCGTTTTGGCCTTTCTCATGGGTAAAATAAGTGGGGTTGGGGGGCGGGAGCATGAGAAGGGGAAGGGAGGGTGAGGTGTTTTTTTTATTGGTGTGTGTGTGAAGAAGTGCAATAATTACATCATTAAGAGGGGGGGAAAATAAAGATGTACATTGTTTTAAAATCTATGCAGTAGAAGTTGATCAGGTATTAAGTAAATTATTTCTCTCTGCCCTGTGTACTATGTTGCTTTGTAAGCTGTTCTTATGAGTTCTGTTATTACCTTTGTCACGTTTGTGTATAGGCCATCACTCCATCAAGTATATCCCTTTAGTCTGTCTTAGATGTCTGATTCTCTTTGTTGTATGGAATATACAGACCGCTTTCAAACAAACTTCAAGAGATGTTGATTGATGGACAGATAGTTTTTGTTTTATTCTCCTGACCTTTGCATATAGTCATCTTATTATCTATATTTATATATCTATTTATCTACATATCTGTCTTTATGTCTCTGTTATGTCTCTCTCTCTCTCTCTCTCTCTCTCTCTCTCTCTCTCTCTCTCTCTCTCTCTCTCTCTCTCTCTCTCTCAATAAAATTTTGTTCGTTCTCTCTCTCTCTCTCTCTCTCTCTCTCTCTCTCTCTCTCTCTCTCTCTCTCTCTCTCTCTCTCTCTCTCTCTCTCTCTCTCTCTCTCTCTCTCTCTCTCTCTCTCTCTCTCTCTCTCTCTCTCTCTCTCTCTCTCTCTCTCTCTCTCTCTCTCTCTCTCTCTCTCTCTCTCTCTTTCTGAAATATGTTTGTGTTTATATGCTACTTATGTATATATTTTTTTCATAGTCATAAAATGTATCATGAAATTGTATTTTTATTCTGTTATTTTGTATACTGAACACTTGTTTTTTTAGAGGAAATGGGGCGATCGGTGTAAATACTGTACCACACCATATTTCATTCATCCTATGCATCCTTTTCCTCCCTTCCTCTCCCTCTCTCTCCTTTTCCCCCTCTCTGTCTCTCTTGTACATGTCGCCTGTGTATTATCATACTTTTCTTTTTAAATCCTAAGATCTCTGTGCACGTTAACATTATTCACAAAATATCACTATTTCCCCATAGCAACACAGTGAGTTGTAATTCATATTATGAGTGGCCTAATACTGTGTTGCCATGGGGAAATAGTGATATTTTGTGAATATTGTTAACGTGTACATAGACCTTTAGCAATAGGGCACAGGGCTCCCAATTGTCCCGCAAAACAAGGGGTCCCAGGGACTCCTTCACTTACAGCCTAGAGGGTCCTGGAGGCGGGGTAGAGGGTCCCAGTGGCATCGCGAATGTTTAAAAGAATTTTTCTAGTGCATACCTGGGACCTCCTGCACATTCTTTTAGAGGGTCCTTTGGAATTTTATTACTTCATAGACCCCTGAATAGGGTCCTGGGAGCCCTGAAGACATTTCCCACGGACAGGTGATCTTGAATTTTGCTGAATTTAAATTAGAGGGTTGAATTGGAGAGTTCCCTACAACTAGGGGCAAAAGAAATGGGCATTGTTGTATAAACATAGCTATGATACCTCTGACACTCACTTTACTGTGGGCCCACATTTGAAGCTGATATCAACCAATGGTCAAAACCATTTGAGTAAAGGACAGAACATGTCCAGATGATTTATTGTGTTGTTGTTGTTGTCTTACCCTGGCTTAAGGACTCCAGGGATCATCCCAACAGGCGAAGTAATTGAACGCAATGGTACAAAATGCACCAACTAGGGATGAGAACATTATGAGTGTTTTTGATTACCCCGCCATGTGGGCAGCCACACACCGACTTTGGGGGATATTTATTGTGAAATGGTTGAGTTCTTGCGAACTTGGTTTGTTTGTCCACTGAGCCTCTGTATGTGTGTGTATGGGTGGTGGTGGGAGGGAAGGGAAGAATGTGGAAGGTAGGGGTGTCAGTCTATATGACTGTTAATCATAGACAACTGTCACAGGAAGGCCTGCAGATATGGTGTGAATGGAACTGGATGGGGTCTCAGGGGCTGTGTTGTTGTGTGTGTTAGTGGGTGGGTGGATTTTTATGTGTGTAATATACTTACATACAAAGTTATCATTTAGTTACTGTGACTTCATTTTCTTATGTATAATCTTTTGTGTGTTCTTGTTTGTTTGTTGTTGGGTGTTTATTTACCCCCCCCCAAAACAAGATCTGACGTGTTTTTTATTTGGTCAGTTCATATAACTTTGTTGTTAGGGTTTTCCCCCCCAATTCATTTTGTACATGCTGTTTTTCATAAGAATCACCAGTCTGACCCGCTCATCACAATCAATGGATGTGTAGTAGTGATTTGGGTTTGTTTTTTATTCTTTGTGATTTTTTTTTATAACATGCATTTATATGCAATGAGTAAAGGGTCAGCCACATGTCCACTAAAATCGCACAACTGTACGATGCGATTCGATCACGTGATCTCAGTGCGCCAATCACATTTGTTCTTGGAGACCACGTGATCGAATCGTATCGTACAGTCGTACGATTCTAGTGGACATGTGGCTGGCCTAAGTAAAGCAAAGCAAACATCACTTAACACCAACACATAGAGAGAGGGAGGGAGAGAGAGAGAGAGAGAGAGAGAGAGAGAGAGAGAGAGAGCTGTCACTAGAAGACTGGTTGCTTTGTGGACTACACTTTCCACATGTATCTTCATTGGAAGTAAATTTGATTTTCCTGAACCTCTGGTGCCTCTAGCTGCTTGCACAGCAAGGATGCTATTATTTGGTGTCTCCAAACTGCCTCCCACCACATCCACCCCTCCCCGCCCCCAGCCTTTCATTCTCCCCTCCTGTCAAATTTCCAAACTCTGCCATGTAGAATTCCCGAGTCCTCTGCTGTGTGTCTTTACCCTTTGGAGACACAGGCAGGCGCTCTCTACTATTGATTTTCGGGTCGTGGCTACAAGTGATTATGTTGTTGGCGTTAGAAATTGGGCGAAGAAAGAGGAGGAGGAAAAAAAATGAAGAAGGGAAAAAAAAATCTGTATAGCCTTGGATGAGCTATTTGGCAGCGTGATGCAAAGACAAAGTGGGTGGCGAGGAATGTCAAGACGGGTGTGAAGAGCTGCTAGGCAGGCAGCTGGGAGCTGTTGTCACGTTTGGCAATTAAAGCACAATCGATTGTCTCCCTTTTTCTGGCACTTTTTGTGTCTTTTTTTAGGTCTTTTTGTTTGTTTTTTTGGTCCCTTTAAATGTTTAGTGTGTGTGTGTGTGTGTGTGTGTGTGTGTGTGTGTGTGTGTGTGTGCGTGCGTACACGTGTGTGTGAACAAGGGTTGATTTAGCGAAAAAGAAATTAACGAGAAAATGATGTCTAACGCAGTCGAACCCTGCCTAATGGGAACCCTGATATCATGGACAAACCGACGATAATCAGGACTGTTTGACTCTTCTCTACTTATTACAGTGGAACCTCCCTTATAAGACCTTAAAAAAACATCCAAAATGAGGTCTTATAAGTGAGGGGTCTTATAAGAGAGGTAATTTGAATACTTACAAAGAAGGGCTATGTTTCAGAGAAGTAAGTCTTATGTGGGAGGGAGTCTTATAATGGGAGGTCTTATAAGGGAGGTTCCACTGTACCGAAAAACTGGGCTATGTTGTACTTTAGTCACACACACCCAGACCCCCCCCCCCCCCCCCCCCCACCACCCTCACATTTTTGCATTGAAAATGTTCACTGAGAAGCAACATTCTGCCTTTTGTTTGAAAGGGATAGAGTTAGGATCAGCCTAGGATTGTTTTCATAACATTGAAAGAAGCAGACTTTGAGATTGAGGGTCGTTAACCCTGTTCGCCGCCAGCCATATTTCAGCCCAAAATTTCCATTTAATTTACCTGGGTAGAGAACTTCAGCACAAGATTGTGAAAGACTGTCCAGTATAACACATTAACAGCCACAACTCTGAAGTTCAACTATGCAAGAAAAACATACCTGGGTTGGACTCTGTATAGTTGTATATTGTCAAAAATATATCAATAAGCCTATTTCAGTTCAGGCAGGGCTATTTAATTGTTTCTGACTCTATCACTGAAATGTCCTTCAAATGAGATTGAAGAGGTCACTGGCCAAGTGACAGTGAAGACACAACAGAAGACCCCTAAGGTTAGTGGGCCACAAAGCCAAGTGACCATAAAGAAGCATTAGCCTTCTCTTCTCTGAAACATGATACAGGGTTAACTCTTCTAGTGCCATGGGTGAATACATTCGCAGGACAAAGCCAAGTGACCATAAAGAAGCATTAGCCTTCTCTTCTCTGAAACATGATACAGGGTTAACTCTTCTAGTGCCATGGGTGAATACATTCGCAGGACAAAGCCAAGTGACCATAAAGAAGCATTAGCCTTCTCTTCTCCGAAACATGATACAGGGTTAACTCTTCTAGCACCATGGGTGAATACATTCGCCCAGTACATCACGCTTCACTCCCACCAAATGCAAAGGCATTCACTGCCAAGTGCCCTGTCATTTTTTTTAATAGGCTGTCCCTGTCTACCTACCTACCTACCTACCTACCTACCTACCTACCTACCTACCTACCTACCTACCTACCGTGTGGTTTGTCTACTTTCAGAGCTTATATCAGTGATTTTTCCGTTAACTCATTCAAGTCGTTCCATCTATATATGTCCGGAATTAATAGATAACTGTCAATTTGATGCATTTGCTTCAAGGGAAGTAAATCTGTGTGCACACAATACATTGGTCACTTCTAAACTCGCTTCGCTCCCTTAGACCACGATTTTGCCTCTAACTTTGCTTTTGTAGTGGTTTGTTGTGGGGTAGCCAATCGGTGTGGAGAGTTTTTTTATGTAAAGTATATATATAAAAAAGTTTGATCTACCACTTCCCTATGACTAAACCTGAAGTAAAAACCCGTAATCTTCTTTCATTTCTCCTTTTGTTTATGTATGTTTTGTTAGTGTATATAGCTGGAATGATTTGTGAGTTTTTTTAATAATTCAAAATCATTGCGATGCGAATGAGTTAAAGCAACGCATGAGCACTCGGAGAAATAGTTACTCCCCTCTTGTCGGTTGAGATGCAACGGATAGCCAAGATTTTTTTCATAAAATACATGGCACTAGAAGAGTTAAGTATGCCAGCTGAAAATGTTTATGGATCTGTTCACACAACGCAGAATTTTTCAGGAATACTAGGATAAGAATCGGATAAACGCTTTTTCTTTCTTTTTTTCCGTTATGGGTTTGTAGTTTTCCTTAGAATTGTTGAATTGTGTACAACTGTTGTGCTGGGGAACCGTGTGCATGTGTCTGCGTGTGTGTGTGTGTGCGTGTGCGCGCGCATGTTTCCTTTCAGTTTTACTCATCCACTGAAATGTGCATGTTGTCAATTATGTCAAACAACTTTTGCACAAATATGGTACACAAGTGGAGGTTTTTTCTTTGTTTGGTTAAGGTTTTTTTCAGTTTTGCAGAATTGTGGAAATGTGCATAGCTCTGTTATGTCAGGGTATTGGTTTTGCACAAATAGAGATGTGCATGTGAATATTTTCTTCTCTCTCTCTGTCTTTTTTCTGTAAAACCAACTTGTTGAAATGTGCGCGGTGTGTGTGTTGTTGTTTTTTCAATCAGGCGACCAACTTGCACAAGTACAAACCCCACACGTATGGCAGTCCCACCTTCTGTGACCACTGCGGCTCCCTGCTCTACGGGCTTATCCATCAGGGACTCAAGTGCGACTGTGAGCATTCCATTAGCCCTCCGCCTCCTCTCAGAGCGGAAGGATATTTGCCTTCATCTGTGTCTGTCTTTTTTTTTCTGTCTGTCTGCGGCAATATCGTTTTGTGTCTGGGGGTTTTCCGTCTGCTGCGCGATATTCTTTCATGTCTCTTTCTTTTTGGGTTGATCTGTACAGTGTTTTGTGAACTACAGGACATAATCACTTCACACACACACACACACACACACACACACACACACACATACACATACACACACACACACACACACACACACACACACACACACACGGACACACACGCACACACACATACATACACGCACACGCACACACACACTGTCTCTCACACACACACACACATACACATACACACACACACACACACACCTGTCTCTCTCTCTCTCTCTCTCTCTCTCTCTCTCTCTCTCTCTCTCTCTCTCTCTCTCTCTCTCTCTCTCTCTCTCTCTCTCTCTCTCACACACACACACACACACACACACTGTCTCACACATACCTGTCTCTCTCACACACACACACACACCTGTCTCTCTCTCACACACACACACAGAGACACACACACACACACACACACACACACGCACACACACACACACACACACACACACAAACCTCTACTAAAGAATGACTAAGAAGACAGTCAAGGGCTAAGGTCAGTCAATGGCAAATAGTCTTCTATGCAAACTGACCACTGCATTGCCCTCCAGTTGTAGGTGACCTGAAGTACAAGTGACCAGCATTATGGAATGACAAGAAATATGAGACTTGGATAAATACACTGTGATCTGTCATGGGTGAACTGGAAAGGACAATATAAACTAGTCACAAAAAGATACGGGTCACCTTTGCGTTACTTTGCAAAGTGATATTGATAGGCTGCATGAAAGTACAGAATATATATGACCCAGTGAAAGGGACATTAAGTGTCAAACTGACCATTCTGAGAAAACTATATATTTGAAAAGTTAAGACAATTCCCTTTCCAATGATACAAGAACCATTCTTGTATCTTTTTCCGTTCCCGAGTTACGAGCATTGAAATTCAGTAGGGTGAGCGTCTGACATTTTGAGAAAACACAGTCTAAAGTCTAGCCTAGCTGTAGAAACTGCATTGACCTACACGTTTTAGAACATTTATGACATCATTTAGAGACCACATTAAAGATTATCCTTTATCAATGTGAAAGATATGATGTTATAGAACACAAAAATACCCATAACTCAGACTTGACCAAAAATGAGATTTTTGACTTTCCAAGCCTTTTGTGAGAAACTAGCCCAGCGACTTAATGTCCTTTTCGTGGTGCTGGGTCACAAATACAAACAGACTAAACCTAATATGCTGTACCTTAAAACATCGTTTAAAACTTAATCAATCAAATTCCTTGTTCAGCATGCACATAAACACAGATAAATGTGCAGCTGAGAGGCAGCGAGTTTCTGTCGCCCCTGAGAGTTACCTACCTATTTCGATAGGTTTTACAACATACAGTAAAGTACTCTTAACATGAAATTCAGGGGACAGAAATTTTTGTTGGTGCATTAACCATTATTTGTGTTAAGCATTAAGTAATAATGAAGAGGGGTTTCGCCAGTTCAAACAGATTTTGTTTGCGTTAACCAATATTTCATGTTATCCAGTTTTGTGTTAGGTGTTCTCCACTGTATGCATTCCATTAACAGTGTTTATGGATGATATAAAATAAATAGTATTTTTTCTTAATTTGGCGCACAATTTTAACTCCTTTCCTTTTCACAGTTGAGGGCTTTTCGGTAAAGATCAAGATGTGCCACCCCCCCCCCCCCCCCCCCCCTACATTTCTCGGTTAATTCCATTTTTCCGTTTTTGCCTTTCTTACCAAACATGAAGCTGTATTTTATGAACATTTTCAGCTAATTATCTTTGTTCAATAATTAATTGCAGTCATGATAAAGGCCATTATCTAATAGGACCCCCCCCCCCCCCCCCCCCTATGTACTGCAGTACACCGCAGCATTTGTCACAGTCGTGGTTCATTGCGTTTTTTCCGTCTTATAGGGGGGGGGGGGGGGGGGGGGGGGGTAGTAGGGGTATGGTTAGGGTTAAGGTATTCCAAAAAGATAATTAGCTGAAAAGGTTTATAAAATACAGCTTTATGTTTGGTAAGAAAGGCAAAAATGGAATTAACCGAGAAATGCAGGCAGTGTGGCTTATCTTTACCTTTACCGGCTTTTCAATAAACAAACAAAAACCAAAAAAACAATGAGATGCATACATGTGCAAAAACAAAGTCCTGTGAACTATTATCACCGGCTATTTGATAAAAGAGATGAACAGAAAGTCCGACAGTGGTTGCCCGAATAAGCATGAGCACAAGCAGATAAAAACGGGCCAAATATTAAGTACCGTAAAAACTGCACTGTAAGACGCACCTGTATATAAGCCGCATCCCCTAAATTGACAAAATGTTAGGTATTTATTCACATATAAGCCGCACCAGTTTATAAGCCTCAGAGAAGATTGTATGTGCACAAACCAGCACAAATATAGAAATTATCATATCAGAACATAGGTACTTAATATTCTCAGACACTTTAAACATGAGATTTGAATCTATTGATTACCAAAACCAGTTTTGAGTTTTGAGTCTTAAGAAGCTCAAAGTAGGCTGAAGAATGTGGCCAGGAACAGATTTAATCATACTGATAAATGTAGAATGGGGAAAAAAATCCACAGATAAGCCGCATCAGTCTATAAGCCGCATGGGCCAAAGTTGAGGGGAAAAGTAGCGGCTTATAGTCTGCATTTGACGGTAAGCCTTAGCTTTTTGCTTGTAGTATAGGGGAAGACAGGAGCAAGTAGCGAATGTTGCCCTGGGGTAATGCGATCACTCGCCTGGTGAGCAAGAGTAGCAGGGTTCAATACTTAGTGGGCAGCAGTGTTTTTTTTAAATCTCTAAAGCCAGAAATGAGTCGATTGTATCAGGGTGCTGAATGGCTGATCATTCAGAAGAAATGAAAAGTCTGTAGTCCGTTGTAGGGTACCATATAATTTAACCCTTTCGCCGCCAATGTCGCATTTGATTTATGCACCACAATGGTTTAACACACCCATGTCACTGAAAGGCATCAAGTCAGGGCCTGTTATCTGTAGACATTATTTTAAATTTTGGGAGCTAAGGCCAGGCCTAATGTTATACATGTCGCAAAGGCATTCCCAATATTGCAGGTCATCTTTTCTCTCTACCCAGTTAAGTTTTATGGTATTTTTTGGCTGAAAAATGGCTGGCACAGTGGCAGCGAAAGGGTTAAGAACTTTACATGGAATTTGTTTATTTGTTTGTATCTCACCCCCTCACCCCTATCCAAGTTTGGTCTTTTTCATTTTCGTATATCGGCTGTTTTGTTGTTGCTAATGTTGTGTTTTTTTGTGTTTTTTAATACATATGTACTTTCTTATTGGATTTTTTTTTTGGACAGCAGTAGCGGTATAGAGAATGGAAACTGCTTTGATCAGAGTTGAGGCTCTATGGAATAATATCAAGGTTTCTTCTTGCGTTTATATTTATATTTTGCAATTCAACAATTCTCTTGCAAACCAAAAAATTCCAACCAAGACTGGCATTGGAGAACCCGATCCTCAAAATAGTGGGCCGAGATGAAAGGGAGATCCCTATAATTAAATTGTTTATGCAAAAGTGAAATAACCGCCATCTCCAAAATAGAATTAGCACTTGAACCTCACATGCCCATGTATGAAGACCTTTGAGTTTTGTCAGTTTGTGTGTGTGTGTGTGTTTGAGCATGATCATCTGTCTGTCTGTTTATTTGGAATCTGCATGTGTTTGAGCCATATTTGTGTGTCTGTGCATGTGTGTACATTAATTATGTGACCCAGCACCACAAAAGGGACATTAAGTCGCTGGGCTAGTTTTTAATAACAGGCTAGCAAAACCAAAAATCTAATTTTTTGGTCAATTCTGAGTGATGGGTAGTTTCTTGTTCTCTAACATCTTATCTTTCATATTTATAAAGGACCATCTTTAATATGGTCTTTAAATGGTCTTATAAGTGCTTTAAAATGAGTAGGTCAATGCATTTTCTTCAGCTAGGCTAGACTTTAGACTGTGTTTTCTCAAAATGGCAGACACTCACCCTACTAACTTTAAATGCTCATAACTCTGGAACGGAAAAAGATGTAAGCATGGTTCTTGTATCGTTAGAAAGAAAATTGTCTGAAGTTTTCAAATGTGTCATTTTCTCAGAATATATTATTAATTGATTTATTTGTTTTTTGATTTGTGGTGAAGTTTAACGTGACAACCCTGTCATGGCCTTGGTTGCCGACGGGGCTGTAATTCCTAATCTTAATCTTAATCTTAATTGGTTCATCTATTTTACACATAATTTTTATCAAATTCTCTCCCTCTTTTAATTCCTTGATGATGTTATATGCATCTTATTGTTTTAAATGTGGTGTTTCGATTTATGTAATCTGAATGTTTTTAGTATTGTTTATCGAGCCTGTGGTTGCACAATTTAATTTCCACAAGGATTAATAAAGTTGTTTTAACTTTGAATTGAAAGGTCAGTTTCACACTTAATGTCCCTTTCATGGTGCTGGGTCACGTATGTGTGTATGCGCATTTCACTGTCGGTGTTATATGTGTTTGTATGTCTTTGGACACATGTGTTTATGGGTAAGAAAGATACTCTGTGTGGGTGGGTGTGGGTGTATGTGTGTGGGTATATTTGTGTTTGTATGTCTTTGGACACATGTGTTTACGGGTAAGAAAGATAGTGTATGTGTGTCTGTGTGTGTGTGTGTGTGTGCTGTATGTGTGTGTCTGTGTGTGTGTGTGTGTGTGCTGTATGTGTGTGTCTGTGTGTGTGTGTGCTGTATCAACTAATGATTAAGGTCCCAACACCTCAGGGCCATTGACATTTCCAAATGTCACCTCTCTTCACAACAAGCCGCCTCAACCGCCCGGCCTTCATCTTGTTAAGTCCCCTTCCCTGGAAATGGCGCTGTCTGTCTGAATGTCTGTCTGACTGTCTGTCTGTCCTCTGGGTGGTGGTTATTATTATTATAATTATTATCATCATAATCATTGTCATGTCGGTGTGACTTTTTTGGGGGATCTAGGGAGTGGGATTAGGTTGGGTAGGTTTGTCGTGGCTGGAGGGGTTGGAACCATAGATGTTGGAGTCATGTTTCATTGTGCGCTTGTAATTTGAGGATGAGGAAGGAGTGGTAGATTTTTTTAAAGGGTTAGGCTAAAGTGAAATGAAAATTGTATTCAAAAGCAACAGCTTAGTAAGCACATTTTGATTTTGCTGATTTTTTTGTTTGCTTTGTTCAGGTTTTTGTGGGGGGGGTTTGTGTGTGTGTGTGTGGTTTTGTGTGTGTGTGTGCTTGGGGGGGAGTGTATGTGGTTCTCTGCATGCATTATCTGTGCATTTGAATCACTTCTTGGGTAGAATCTCTACTCACAGACACAAACGCACATTTCAAGCTATTGCACAATACAGATACAGAGGAACCTCCCTAATAAGACCCTCCCTATTTAAGACTGAGATGTGACCCCCAAAAAAAGTCACCATCCCCCCCCCCCTTAATATCTGTACTACTGAGTGTCCATCTCCCTATTAAGACCCCTCCCTTGATAAATCAGCCAAAAAGTCTTTATAGGGAGGGGTCTTAATAGGGAGGTTCCACAGTATTTAATAGTTGTGGTTCTGAATATGATATGATAAGCAATGTTGATCAGATTCTTATAAACCCTTTAATCTTCCGGTCTTGTCTCGTCTGAACATTTTCAAACCTTTAAAATGTAAAGATGATAGTCATGGTTCTGAATATCTAATGCATCAGGGCTCCCAATCGTCCTGTAAAACAAGGGGTCCCAGGGACTCCTTCACGTACAGTATAGAGGGTCCTAGAGGCGGGATAGAGGGTCCCAGTGACATTGCGAATGCTAAAAAAAAAAAAAAAAGGGCATCTCTGGGACCCCCTGCACATTCTTTTAGAGGGTCCTTTAGAATTTTAGTACTTCATAGACCCCCAAACGGGGGTCCCTGGGAGCCCTGTACATTTTGTTCGCAGTCTTATCCTCTATAATATCTCTTCCAGTCTTCTCTGGTAAATGTTCCCACGTAGTTATGATGCTTCTAAATGGCCATCTTCTCCTCTGCCTCGGTACATACGTTCAGCTCCACAGTCAGCAGATCCATTATCATGTATTATGCAGGGACTACGTCCCCCTGTCTGCGGTGTAAAGACCATCCATGGCCAGTTTCAAATAGTCCCTTTGTGCCCACCCATCTACCCTGCCCTTCCACTGCAAGGCTGTGATAATGTCTCTAATGTGCCCGCTATTGATTTCTCTACTGTTGGGAACTAAACGCTCCTTTCCCCGGCATAACTATAACCACTGGAAACCATCACAATCAGCAGACACTTACTGGAGAGAGTGTCTCTCCCTTTTCCTACACCCACACCCACCTCCTCCACTCTCCATTTTCACTGTCTCGTTGCCTCGAGAACTTTAAGTAATATAATTGAGGATTTCCTTTGTAACACTTTCACCGACAATGTCGCATTTATGTACCACAATGGTTTAGCACCCATGTCACTAAAAGGCATCAAATCAGGGCCTGTTATCTGAAGACCTTATTTTCTTAATCTTGGGAGGTAAGGATAGGCCTAATGTTGTCCATGTCACAGAGGAATTCCCAATATTGGAGGGGGTTTTCACTACCCAGTTAAAATTAAAGGTATTTTGGGGCTGAAAAATGACTGGCAGCAAAAGGGTTAAACCATTTACCTAGAGAGAAACAAGGTTGGCAGACAAATCTTCCGCTCATTATGTTCAAGTTCCTGTAAGATTTATGGATGGATAACAGTTAACCCTTTCACCGCCAGCTGTTTTTCAGCCCAAAAATACCATTAAACTTACCTGTGTAGAAAAATAATATATCTGCAATATTGCGAATTCTTCTGTGACATGTATGACATTAGGCCTATCCTTACCTCCCAAAATTAAGAAAATAGAGTCTTCAGAAAACAGGCCCTGATTTGATGCCTTTTAGTGACATGGGTGTTAAACCATTGTGGTGCTAAAATGCGACATTGGCGGTGAAAGGGTTAAAGATTTATTTCCTGGTAACACTTCCGTATTTTACGGACTATAAGGCGATACTTTGTCCCAGACTGAGACCCCTGCGCCTTATAATGTGATGAACGAAATAGTGAGAAAATGTAATAACAAAATCTGAATTTTGTGTAAAATGTGGGAGGTGCACCTTATAATCAGGTGTGTCTTGTCCCCAAAATAGGATAACAGGTTCAAATGGAGAGCAGTAGGAGGGTGGGGGAGAAGACAAAAAAAAACACGTTTGATTTAATGAACTGATTAATAAAGAGTGAGAATGAATTATGAAAAGGACTAGAGAGATGGGCAGATAGAAAGATGCATCTGGAGTTGGGTAGAATGAGCGGCTTAACTGGTTAATAAAGAGAGAATGAATTATGAAGAGGGCTAGAGAGATGGGCAGATAGAAAGATGCATCTGGAGTTGGGTAGAATGAGCGGCTTAACTGGTTAATAAAGAGTGAGAATGAATTATGAAGAGGGCTAGAGAGATGGGCAGATAGAAAGATGCATCTGGAGTTGGGTAGAATGAGCGGCTTAACTGATTAATAAAGAGTGAGAATGAATTATGAAGAGGGCTAGAGAGATGGGCAGATAGAAAGATGCATCTGGAGTTGGGTAGAATGAGCGGCTTAACTGGTTAATAAAGAGTGAGAATGAATTATGAAGAGGGCTAGAGAGATGGGCAGATAGAAAGATGCATCTGGAGTTGGGTAGAATGAGCGGCTTAACTGATTAATAAAGAGTGAGAATGAATTATGAAGAGGGCTAGAGAGATGGGCAGATAGAAAGATGCATCTGGAGTTGGGTAGAATGAGCGGCTTAACTGATTAATAAAGAGTGAGAATGAATTATGAAGAGGGCTAGAGAGATGGGCAGATAGAAAGATGCATCTGGAGTTGGGTAGAATGAGCGGCTTAACTGATTAATAAAGAGTGAGAATGAATTATGAAGAGGGCTAGAGAGATGGGCAGATAGAAAGATGCATCTGGAGTTGGGTAGAATGAGCGGCTTAACTGATTAATAAAGAGTGAGAATGAATTATGAAGAGGGCTAGAGAGATGGGCAGATAGAAAGATGCATCTGGAGTTGGGTAGAATGAGCGGCTTAACTGATTAATAAAGAGTGAGAATGAATTATGAAGAGGGCTAGAGAGATGGGCAGATAGAAAGATGCATCTGGAGTTGGGTAGAATGAGCGGCTTAACTGGCTGTTTTGACCGCCAGGTGGCAACGCGCTCGAGTGGGGCTAATCCTCTCTATATTCTTACTTGTGGATAAAGAGAGAGAGAGGGGGAGAGCAGTCCCTCCCTCTCTCTCTCTTTCTCTACCCCCAACTAAAGATATCACGAGATAAGCCCCTATTGAGTTGGTTGCCACCTGGCGGTCAAATTGGCGAGCTAGGTTGACCATTGAAATCAAGGGATGGATCAAAGAATTGATTGGTAGGCAGGTGAATTTGGCTTGTAAATGTTAGATAGGTAAGTGGTCGTAGCAAACAATTAGCAGGTTCACTGAGGGATAGAGAGAGATAGAAATGGATTGATCAGCCAGTCTCAGATGAAGCTTTTTACAATACTTTACAGCTTCAGGTTACACCGTGGGCAGCCTTATCTCCGACTCACTAGAATCAAAGTTACAGCAGCCCGAAGATGCTCATTATTGATTTTCCTTGTCAGTTTCTTCTTTTTTTTATTATTCAGTCAGTTGCAAAACATTTACACGGCTATCTCATATTTCATTATCTTTCTATTTTTACCTTCAATCATTCCAGCGAAAATTGAGTGAATTTGACTTTTGATAACCCTTTAATTACTTCAGTTCTGTTTTGTGACATATATGTGACCCCGCACCATGAAAGGGACATTAAGTGTCAAACTGACCATTCTGAGAGAATTATACATTTGAAAACTTCAGACAATTCTCTTTCTACTCATACAAGAACCATTCTTGTATCTTTTTCCGTTCCAGAGTCATGAGCACTTAAAGTTAGTAGGGTGAGCACTGGCCATTTTTAGAAAACACTGTCTAAAGTCTAGCCTAGCTGAAGAAAATGCATTGACCTACTCATTTTAAAGTACTTTTACGACCATTTAGAGACCATATTAAAGATTGTCCTTTATAAATAAGAAAGATAAGACGTTAGAGAGCACAAAAATACCCATAACTTAAAATTGACAAAAAATGAGATTTTTGACTTTGCAAGCCTGTTGTGAGAAACTAGCCCAGCGACCTAATGTCCCTTTCGTGGTGCTGGGTCACATATATTTTGCTGTACAGTGGAAGAAAATCCAAATGATTAAAGGTGTTATCCTCCGGTGTGCAAATATCAAAGCAGTTACAATCTGTAGATGCGAGGAAGAATGGTGCAACAGTTTTCTTTTTCTAAACTGTCATAGTAACCTTATGTCAAACTGAAATTTAGTCAAATGGCAGGAAAACGCCAACAGAATTTCACGAGAAGGTTTGAGGCATTTTAAAATTAAAACAAAAATTGTTTGTACATGTATCTGAGAAAGTATTTATGAAAGTTGGTCCCATGCATTTCCATTTACACACACAAACTTTTTAAAACATAGCTTCTTTTTTTTTTTAAAGCAATTGTTTATAAATGTTTGTGAACATTTGTTGATTGCTGGTAACAGAGGTAACAGAATTTGTTAAATGAAGATTTCTATCTTTTTAAAACATATTGGACGAAAAAGCCATGAAGCTTTTCCCATTGTAACCAGGTGCCTCCTTCAAAGTTAGGGCCGGCCACACACACATTTGTGATGGTGCATGGGAAAAACATACATAAGTCGCTCAGAATGTTTTTAGCTAAAGCCAAAGATTGTCAACCCCTAAAATATAAATGTTCTATTTAGGGCATATTTATGTCTATTTGCATGTGTTCTACCAGTATCCACAACATGAAAGACAATTTTGAATGATTTCTTTATTTATTTGATTGTTTTCTAAATCAAGTCAATAGAAACAAAGAGGCAAAGTTCTATCTTCTATGCCCGATTTCTGCAAATGATCTATTTCGAATGCCAAACTTCAAATAAATATAAAATAAAGACTAGACAAGATAACTCTCTGTGTATTAACAAGGAATCTTTGCTCCGCCATGAAAAATTGGACTCTCAATTTATGCCCAAATTCTGTTTTTCCCATGCACTGTCACATTCTACAACAGTTTGGCCGTAACTGTAGGTACGCTAACGGTACCACTGCGCTGACACGGCCACAAGCTGAACCCTCTGAGCCAGCCAGGCACATTACACTTAGCCCCACACAGGCTCTCTAACTAAAGACCTTGAGCTCCGCTTTCCTGGATCATTCTCCATCGACTGAATCGTGTCTGTGTGTGTGTGTGGGCTGAAGTGGAGTGGCTTTGGGTTTCCCGGGGACAGGAGCCTGGACACTGAAGTGGGCGGGGGGATCAGGCTGTGATTGACTCGAGGACCCCAGCCCTGCAGGAGGCTGCTGTCAAATCTAGCTCAAGGCTGCATGGAAAATCTTTTTTTTTGTCACCTTCGTTTTCATCCTTTTCTCTTCTCCTTTTTTATCCTCCTCTTCTTTTCCTTCCTACTCATCATCATCTTCGTCATCTTCTCTCTCTTCCCTCTTTTTCATCGTATTCTCGTTCTCTTCTTTCTCCCCCTTTTATTCTCCTCACCTGTCCTCTGTTCCTCCTCACCTTTGTCATGATCTTCTCCCCTCTTCCTCATTTTCCTCATGTTCCTTTCTTCCTAGTCCTTTTCCCTCTTTTCTCCTCCTCTTTGTTACCTCTTTTCCCATCTTCTTCTTTTCTCCCTTCTTCCTTTTCTCTCATGTTCTCTTTGTCCCCGTTTTCACTTTTGTTTCCTCTCCTCTTTTTTTTTTTTTTTTTTTTTTTTTTTTTTTCTTTTTCTTGGTTTAAACAAGAATTTATTCAAGAATAGAAAATCATAACAAAGCAGCAATACATTTATGAACTTCGAGTACAACAAGCTAAGACCTTATAAAGCGTACTCTAATATTTAAGTTGCACAGTAAGGACTGCACACGCAAAACTAATTTAACATCTCCTCTTCCATCTATTCCTCCACTTCTTTTGAAAAAAGTTTTTTGTCTCCTTCCCCCTCATTTTCCGCTCTGTAATCCTCATGTTATCTCCCTGATCCTGTAATCCTCATGTTATCTCCCTGATCCTGTAATCCTCATGTTATCTCCCTGATCCTGTAATCCTCATGTTATCTCCCTGATCCTGTAATCCTCGTGTTATCTCCCTGATCCTGTAATCCTCATGTTATCTCCCTGATCCTGTAATCCTCATGTTATCTCCCTGATCCTGTAATCCTCATGTTATCTCCCTGATCCTGTAATCCTCATGTTATCTCCCTGATCCTGTAATCCTCATGTTATCTCCCTGATCCTGTAATCCTCATGTTATCTCCCTGATCCTGTAATCCTCATGTTATCTCCCTGATCCTGTAATCCTCATGTTATCTCCCTGATCCTGTAATCCTCATGTTATCTCCCTGATCCTGTAATCCTCATGTTATCTCCCTGATCCTGTAATCCTCATGTTATCTCCCTGATCCTGTAATCCTCATGTTATCTCCCTGATCCTGTAATCCTCATGTTATCTCCCTGATCCTGTAATCCTCATGTTATCTCCCTGATCCTGTAATCATGTTATCTCCCTGATCCTGTAATCCTCATGATTGTAAGAATAGGCATCACCTAGAATCTTTATCCTTGTCAAATAAAGTTGTCCAGTGTCCCTTCCCCTCCTCCTCCTCCTTTTTCTCTTTTACTTTCTTCAGCTCCTCCTCTTCCTCTTCCTCCTCTTCTGCCTATTTCTCCTCCTCCCTCCCCCCTCCTTCTGCTCATTCTCCTCCTCCTCCTCCTTTTCTTTTTTTTACTTTCTTCAGCTCTTCCTCTTCCTCCTCTTCTGCCTATTTATCCTCCTCCCTCCCCCCTCCTCCTCCTCCTCCTCTTCCTTTTCTTTTTTTGCTTTCTTCAGCTCCTCCTCTTCCTCTTACTCCTCTTCTGCCTATTTCTCCTCCTCCCTCCCCCCCTCCTCCTCCTCCTCCTCTTCCTTTTCTTTTTTTGCTTTCTTCAGCTCCTCCTCTTCCTCTTCCTCCTCTTCTGCCTATTTCTCCTCCTCCCACCCCTCCTGCTGCTCATTCTCCTCCTCCTCCTGTGATCATAACATGGCAGCAATGTCTACTGCTATCCTCACTGACGGCCCAACCTCTGGCTTAGCTGCCAATGTCCATTACTGATGCTCTCCTGCAGTAAGTAGACTTATGTTGGCTTGCCCATGCCTCCCCCCCCCCCCCCCCCCCTTCCCCCTCCCCAATGCCTTTTTCTTCTTCTTTAGTCACTCAGACAATTTCCTGTCAATTATGAGTGCAGATGCATCATGCTGCCGTTATGCGCCTAAGTAAGAAATAATTAGTCCCAGCATGTCGGACTTTGGCTGGAGGAAATCTTTTTGAAAGTGTTTCTATTAAAAAAAAAGGCAGGAGAATGGAGCAGAAAGATAGTAGATGACAGCAAGCAAATGGAAAAGGCAGAGTCAAAGAGAGTGGCAGGTTAGAGGAAGTTACAAGCACAGAACTTCCAGAAGGTGGGGGAACTATTTATACAAAAGACGCCCGGTATCCCCATGGGGGGGCACTGCCTTTCGTTGTTTAACTAATACACTGCTGCAAATTGTTATGTTTGTCTGGGAAGAAATCGTTTCATGTCTTTCCCCAGCTGTGAAAAGAGGTTGAGGTTGTTTTGTTGATTTATATTAAGTGTGTGTGTGTGAGTGTGTATGTGTGTGTGTGTCAAGTCAAGTCAAAACGATCTTTATTGGGGGTTAAATAATAAGCTGACAGGGCATTTTTCCATCCTGCCCTCTGTGTGTGTGTGTGTGTGTGCCTGTGTGTACTGTGTGTGTGAATGTGAGGCTGTGTCATTTGTATTGGTAGTAATTCCTTTTTCTTGCTTTCTTTGTCGATCACTGAGACAGGGTTTGATTGCTCTTGTCATAATTGTGCGCCTGACTATTTATAGGCCCAGCATGTCCGTCTTCAGAAGGAATTCCTGTTTTAATTATTTTGGTTATATTTAGAAAAGAAGGAAATTGTACAGTGCTGCCTTTATTGTGCACAGTAGATATTACAGAGTTTCTGATTTTTTTAATTATAAAATAATAATAATGGCAATTTTTATAGCGCTTATTCTCCTTACGAGACTCTAAGCGCTTCACAAATAAATAAATAAATTTAACAAACAACAAAATCACGATAACTACTTTTACGTCCCCCCCCCCCCATTCACACTCCACTAGAACCTGTTCCTTCTTTGTTTTCAAGTTTCTTGCACACTTTCCAGACTGTAGCCAAGCTTTAAAGACCCCCCACGTCACGTGTCTCATTCCCTCTTTTGCTAGGAATATTTCTTAAACATTTCTTACCAGCTATAAGACGGAAAGCACGTGAAAACCGTGATTTTGACACGTGACGTGGTGGGTCTTTAAGAGCCAGGGCTTTCTGCACGACTTTGTAGAGTTTTCAGTAGATCTAGTCTTGCAACTCCAGCTTGTGCCAGTAGCCTAGATAGGCCTAGTAGACCATTGGAATAGGAGCAACCTCATTAGCTTACTGGACTGTGTTAACGCACGAATCATCACTTTAACCCTTTCACCGCCAGCCATATTTCAGCCAAAAATCCCCATTAAATTTACTTGGGTAGAGAGCAAAATCCATCTACAGTATTGGGGATTCTTCTGTGACATATAAAATAAGGTCTATCCTTACTTCCCAAAACTAAGACAATGGGGTCTTTGGATAATAGACCCCAATTTGATGCCTTTTAGTGACATAGGTGTTCAATCATTGTGGTGCTAAAATGCGACTTTGGCGGTGAAAAGGTTAATGCTTCATCTCACCCCTGACTTGAGATTTTAAAGGGTAAATCTCACCCCTGACTTGAGATTTTAAAGGGTAAATCTCACCCCTGACTTGAGATTTTAAAGGGTAAATCTCACGCATGGTTTGAGAATCTAGCAGGTGATTTGAGAGCTCTAGTGCGTAAATATGCACAGTCTCTACGTTTTCAGAAACCCTGCGTTATTTAGGCAATGTTTTAAGTAGTCTATTCTATTCATTATTTGTCCATGGATTTCCTGAGTTTTATGTTGTTGTTTTTCTGTTTTTGTTGTCATTTTATTGAAGTTGGGGGATGGAAAGATGTCATTAGCCTTGAAAGGAAACGGTCCACTTGTTTGCCACAACATGAGAGATGAGTGTTGGTGATCTCCCTGTGTTTCAGCATGTGACATGAACGTGCACAAACGATGCGAGAAGCACGTGCCCCGCCTGTGTGGCATGGACCACACAGAGAGGAGAGGGAGGATCTACCTCAAAATATTCCCTCAGGGCAACAAGCTGTCCGTCAGTGGTAAGCGTGTTGTGTGTGATTGATTGATTCAGAGTTTAGGTGAGAGTGAAAAAGTTTAGGTTTAGGAGTAGCTGTTTGGTGGTCTCATCACAAACTGATTAAGCAGTTTTACATTTAAAAAAAAATTCTAATGTTTTTTTGTTTTTGCTTTTTTATAGGGGGGGTATGCATTTTTGTGGAGAGGGGTCTGGGGAGAAGAGTAGGATGCATAAAAGAGAGAGTCTGAGAGAAAGAGAAAAAAGGCTTTGAAAAGTTGCTGTGTACCTGGGGTTTGTTTGTTTGTTTTCTCCTCTTTTGCTTTCTTCCCCTCATTCTTTCATTTTTCTTCTTCATTTGACTTCTCCACCTCTTCCTTTTTTTTTTCATCCATTGTTTTTCTTTTTTTTAGTGTTAATTTTCTTTTCCCTTTTAATTTTGTCCTTCCTCACTTCTTTTAGTTGACATTCTTCTGTTTTGTTGTTGTTTTCTTGTTCTTCTGTTTTCTTAATCATTTTCTTCTGTTTCCCCCTCCCTGTTTTCCTCCTCCTTGTCCTCCTCCTCCTTCTTATCCTTCTGTCTGTCTGTGTTCCGCGGTGCAGTGAAGGAGGCCAGGAACCTGTGCCCGATGGACCCCAACGGGCTGGCAGACCCCTACACCAAGGTGAAGCTGATCCCCTACGACTCCAACAAGAACAAGCAGAAGACCAAGACCGTCAAGTCCTCCCTCAACCCAAAATGGGACGAAACCTTTGTCTTGTAAGAGTCCTTGTTTGTAAAACCTTTGTCTTCTAAGAGTCCTTGCTTGTAAAACCTTCTTGTGAGGATGCTTGTTTGTAAAACCTTTGTCGTGTAAGAGTCCTTGTTTGTCAAACCTTTGTCTTGTAAGAATCATTGTTTGTAAAACCCTTGTCTTGTAAGAGTCCTTGTTTGTCAAACCTTTGTCTTGTAAGAATCATTGTTTGTAAAACCCTTGTCTTGTAAGAATCATTGTTTGTGCTTGTCATTATCATATGTTTGTTGTTTGTTAGAGAATGGGTATGCCTTTATATGATTTCCACTTCTTCTCCTTCTTTGCTGGGACTTCAAATGATTCAGGGAAAATAATTCTCCATGTCATGTCTTGGTGCAAGGGAGAGAAGAACCTTTATTGCGTCTGTCTTTTCCTGGCAAAAGTTAGTTCCCTTTGACAATGGAGCACTCCTTCTCCAAGAGGATGTGCCATCACGAAATGCATAACCTTTATCAGAACAATACATTGTTGTGACTTCTCTACTGATTGCGATTATCTGTACTGTTAACGATTGGGACTTTACTGGTGTTGCACTGCCTCCAGGCATTGCCTCCAGAATCGTTCCAACCATCTTAACATCTACTAATGTCCTATATGTGTCTGGTCCAGACCGGAGGGCGTTAAACAGATTTTCTTGTGACTTCTGACTAAACTATTGATTCAACAACAACAAAATGACCCAAAAGCCCTAGTGTATCAGCGAACTGTCAAAGAATGACTACTCAGAGCGCCTGTCTCTGGAAGTGTGGGACTGGGATCGCACATCTGGGATCTGGATCATGTATGTTGTAGGAGCCTATGGAGGCAATATACACAATGGATTTGGAGAGCGCATTGAGAGTTAAAATTGATATCGTGATGGTAATCACAAAGGATTTGAAATTTCTGTCTTGATGTTAATGACATTAACTTGATTAAGGCTTTAAAAATTTCTGTCTTGATGGCTGTGACACAAATTAAAATGTCTGTCTTGATGGTACTGACACAGAAAGAGTCAAAGTTGCTGTCTTGATGGTACTGACACAGAAAGAGTCAAAGTTGCTGTCTTGATGGTACTGACACAGAAAGAGTCAAAGTTGCTGTCTTGATGGTACTGACACAGAAAGAGTCAAAGTTGCTGTCTTGATGGTACTGACACAGAAAGAGTCAAAGTTGCTGTCTTGATGGTAATGACACAGAAAGAGTCAAAGTTGCTGTCTTGATGGTAATGACACAGAAAGAGTCAAAGTTGCTGTCTTGATGGTACTGACACAGAAAGAGTCAAAGTTGCTGTCTTGATGGTACTGACACAGAAAGAGTCAAAGTTGCTGTCTTGATGGTAATGACACAGAAAGAGTCAAAGTTGCTGTCTTGATGGTAATGACACAGAAAGAGTCAAAGTTGCTGTCTTGATGGTAATGACACAGAAAGAGTCAAAGTTGCTGTCTTGATGGTACTGACACAGAAAGAGTCAAAGTTGCTGTCTTGATGGTAATGACACAGAAAGAGTCAAAGTTGCTGTCTTGATGGTAATGACACAGAAAGAGTCAAAGTTGCTGTCTTGATGGTACTGACACAGAAAGAGTCAAAGTTGCTGTCTTGATGGTAATGACACAGAAAGAGTCAAAGTTGCTGTCTTGATGGTAATGACACAGAAAGAGTCAAAGTTGCTGTCTTGATGGTAATGACACAGAAAGAGTCAAAGTTGCTGTCTTGATGGTACTGACACAGAAAGAGTCAAAGTTGCTGTCTTGATGGTAATGACACAGAAAGAGTCAAAGTTGCTGTCTTGATGGTACTGACACAGAAAGAGTCAAAGTTGCTGTCTTGATGGTAATGACACAGAAAGAGTCAAAGTTGCTGTCTTGATGGTACTGACACAGAAAGAGTCAAAGTTGCTGTCTTGATGGTACTGACACAGAAAGAGTCAAAGTTGCTGTCTTGATGGTAATGACACAGAAAGAGTCAAAGTTGCTGTCTTGATGGTACTGACACAGAAAGAGTCAAAGTTGCTGTCTTGATGGTACTGACACAGAAAGAGTCAAAGTTGCTGTCTTGATGGTAATGACACAGAAAGAGTCAAAGTTGCTGTCTTGATGGTAATGACACAGAAAGAGTTAAAGTTGCTGTCTTGATGGTAATGACACAGAAAGAGTCAAAGTTGCTGTCTTGATGGTACTGACACAGAAAGAGTCAAAGTTGCTGTCTTGATGGTAATGACACAGAAAGAGTCAAAGTTGCTGTCTTGATGGTAATGACACAGAAAGAGTCAAAGTTGCTGTCTTGATGGTACTGACACAGAAAGAGTTAAAGTTGCTGTCTTGATGGTAATGACACAGAAAGAGTCAAAGTTGCTGTCTTGATGGTAATGACACAGAAAGAGTCAAAGTTGCTGTCTTGATGGTAATGACACAGAAAGAGTCAAAGTTGCTGTCTTGATGGTAATGACACAGAAAGAGTCAAAGTTGCTGTCTTGATGGTAATGACACAGAAAGAGTCAAAGTTGCTGTCTTGATGGTACTGACACAGAAAGAGTCAAAGTTGCTGTCTTGATGGTACTGACAGCCTGTCTGTTTATTGGCCATAGACCTTTCTTTCATGGTATCCGGGCAAGACCAATCCGCTACCGTAGCGGTCACCGGGGACATCACCTAACGACTTCATGGGGTCACTGTCGTTTGGCATCTCGGAGCTGGGGATTTACATTATGGTTTACATTATGTTTCAGTGAACTGTCGGAGGCTGACTACTCCAAGCGTCTCTCTCTGGAGGTGTGGGACTGGGACCGCACGTCGCGTAACGACTTCATGGGGTCGCTGTCGTTCGGGGTCACTTGTGATTGACTTTGCAGCTTTAATTATGTTTCAGTGAACTGTCGGAGGCTGACTACTCCAAGCGTCTCTCTCTGGAGGTGTGGGACTGGGACCGCACGTCGCGTAACGACTTCATGGGGTCGCTGTCGTTCGGGGTCACTTGTGATTGACTTTGCAGCTTTAATTATGTTTCAGTGAACTGTCGGAGGCTGACTACTCCAAGCGTCTCTCTCTGGAGGTGTGGGACTGGGACCGCACGTCGCGTAACGACTTCATGGGGTCGCTGTCGTTCGGGGTGACGGAGCTGGTGAAGAACCCCGTGGACGGCTGGTTCAAGCTGCTCAACCAGGAGGAGGGGGAGTTCTACGGGGTTCCCGTCACTGACGACATCACCGAGAGCATTCAGGAAATCAGGAACAAAATGCAGGTGGGTGGCTGGGTCAGTATTGTATTATGTGTGCCAGTGTACCAAGGCTAATAATAATAATAATGTAATAATAATAATGATAAATAAATCTTCTATAGCGCTATTCTCCTCACACAACAGGACTCGCCATGCTTTTTTACATTAAAAAAAAATTGAAGAAAAAAAAAGGGAATAAAAGTAAGTTTACCCCACGCACACAAAAGATATTCAAAATGCATGTACTTAAAATTATTTAGAAAAAAAAATCACTTTTTCGCACTCACACAACTCGCATTTAAAATAACTGCATAAAACACCTTTTTTTTTTTAAATGTGCCAGGCTTATTCCAAATCCAATTCACTTTATTATCTCCAGATTTATAAATTACAGCCAGGTGCGCATACTAAACACCACAATGAACTCAACGTTATTAGGCATGTTGAACCAACGCAGAAATCTTAATTATGGTGTTCTAAGAAAACTGCAGCATCATCATTAGCAAAATAGACAAAATGTGAGTAAGTAATGCTGGTCATAACAACACATTTTAAATGAATTTTAAGCTATTTGCACATGTGGCAGGCATGTGTGTGTGTCAGGTAGGTGTGTGTGTATGAGAGAGAGTTTGTGTTCGCCAGGTATGTTTGCCAAGTATGTGTGTGTCAGGCATGTATACCAGGAAGATTTACCTTCCATTGTTTGAAATTTTAACATGAGAATGTTTGCGTTCACTCGCCCCCACCCCCTTTCAACTCCCTTGGTGTTTGAAATTATAAAATGAATTCAGTAGTGTAATTTGACGTCATTATGAAATGAATTCAGTAGTGTAATTTGACGTCATTATGAAATGAATTCAGTAGTGTAATTTGACGTCATTATCAAATGAATTCAGTGCATGGAGTATAACTTGAGGTCATTGGAAAGGCGAACATTAAACAGACCAAAATAGGATTTAACACTGAAATTCCCTTGATGATAATGGTGTGTGTTGTGGTGTGTTGTGCACAGAAAGCGGAGGTGAACGACAAGAAGCGGGAGAAACCCTGAAGAACCTGAACAAGCAGGACGTGGTCAGAGCCAACGACTTCATTGATAGTAATTGTACATGGCGTGTGTTGTGTTGTGTTGTGCGCAGAAAGCGGAGGTGAATGACAAGAAGCGGGAGAAACCCTGAAGAACCTGAACAAGCAGGACGTGGTCAGAGCCAACGACTTCATTGATAGTAATTGTACATGGTGTGTGTTGTGTTGTGCGCAGAAAGCGGAGGTGAACGACAAGAAGTGGGAGAAACCCTGAAGAACCTGAACAAGCAGCAGGACATGGTCAGAGCCAACGACTTCATTGATAGTAATTGTACATGGTGTGTGTTGTGTTGTGTGCAGAAAGCGGAGGTGAACGACAAGAAGCGGGAGAAACTCTGAAGAACCTGAACAAGCAGCAGGACATGGTCAGAGCCAACGACTTCATTGATAGTAATTGTACATGGTGTGTGTTGTGTTGTGTTGTGCGCAGAAAGCGGAGGTGAACGACAAGAAGCGGGAGAAACCCTGAAGAACCTGAACAAGCAGCAGGACATGGTCAGAGCCAACGACTTCATTGATAGTAATTGTACATGGTGTGTGTTGTGTTGTGTGCAGAAAGCGGAGGTGAACGACAAGAAGCGGGAGAAACTCTGAAGAACCTGAACAAGCAGCAGGACATGGTCAGAGCCAACGACTTCATTGATAGTAATTGTACATGGTGTGTGTTGTGTTGTGTTGTGCGCAGAAAGCGGAGGTGAACGACAAGAAGCGGGAGAAACCCTGAAGAACCTGAACAAGCAGCAGGACATGGTCAGAGCCAACGACTTCATTGATAGTAATTGTACATGGTGTGTGTTGTGTTGTGTGCAGAAAGCGGAGGTGAACGACAAGAAGCGGGATCCCCCAGGAGAAACCCTGAAGAACCTGAACACACAGGACGTGGTCAGAGCCAACGACTTCAACTTCCTCACTGTGCTTGGCAAGGGCAGCTTTGGGAAGGTCAGTAAGGTTGCTTATTCATTTCTCTGTCTGTTTTGTCTCCGTCTGTTGTGTAGTTTTATGACTGCTGAAGTTTTATTTTTTAACTTGTTCGCATTGCAACGATTTTGAATTATTAAAAAAACTCACAAATCACTCCAGCCATGCACACAAACAAAGCATCCATAAATAAAAGGAGAAATGAAGGAAGATTACGGGTTTTTACTTCAGGTTTAGAGATAGGGAAGTGGTAGATCAGACTTTTTTTATATATAGACTTAATATAGAAAAACTATCCACACCGATTGGTTAATCCACAACAAACCACTACAAGAGCAAAGTTAGAGGCAAAATTGTGGTCTAAGGGAGCGAAGTGAGTTTAGAAGTGACCACAGATTTACTTCCCTTGAAGCAAATGCATCAAATTGACAGCTATCTATTAATTCCGGACATATATGGCCGGAACAACTTGAATGAGTTAAGGATACTACGGTGTCAGCTGTGTCACTTTGATCTGGAAGGATACGTCCTCCAGTCAGAGTTGATTTGAAGAAATATGAAATGGAATTACCAATAATCAAAGTCCCGGTCAGGGAATACAAGAGATGTATTCCTTCAGAATGATTCTAACTCAGTTCCCTCAAAGTCCGTAAAAGTCCATCCTGGAGCAATGATGGACCATCTTGTGAACACGTTAAAGCCCATTCCTCTTTCCTTTGAACTAACCACTATGTGTCTAACAAAATGGAAGGCCATTAGAATGACTGTTAAATAGGTATGCACAGACCATGACCCTTATATGCAGCCATAATTTTGGCTCTGATTATTGAGAGGAGTCTTTAAAGTAACTGGATGGGATAGGAATAAAATCTGTGTGTGTGTGTGTGTATTTGTGTGGCCAGGTGGTGTTGGCGGAGCGCAAGGACACAGACGAGCTGTACGCCGTCAAGATCCTGAAGAAGGATGTCATCATCCAGGATGACGATGTCGAGTGCACCATGATAGAGAAACGGGTGCTGGCCCTGCCAGAGAAACCCCCATTCCTTGTTCAGCTTCACTCCTGCTTCCAGACCATGGTGAGTGATGATGATGGTGATGATGATGATAGAGAAACGGATCCTGGACCTGCCAGAGAAACCCATTCCTTGTTCAGTTTCACTCCTGCTTCCAGACCATGGTGAGTTATGATGATGGTGATGATGATGATAGAGAAACGGATCCTGGCCCTGCCAGAGAAACCCCCATTCCTTGTTCATCTTCACTCCTGCTTCCAGACCGTGGTGAGATGATGATGATGATAGAGAAACAGGTCCTGGCCCTGCCAGAGAACCCCCCCATTCCTTGTTCATCTTCACTCCTGCTTCCAGACCGTGGTGAGATGATGATGATGATAGAGAAACAGGTCCTGGCCCTGCCACAGAAACCCCCATTCCTTGTTCATCTTCACTCCTGCTTCCAGACCATGGTGAGATGATGATGATGATAGAGAAACAGGTCCTGGCCCTGCCACAGAAACCCCCATTCCTTGTTCAGCTTCACTCCTGCTTCCAGACCGTGGTGAGTGATGATGATGATAACAATGATGATGATGATGATAGAGAAACGAGCCCTGGCTCTGCCACAGAAACCCCCATTCCTTGTTCAGCTTCACTCCTGCTTCCAGACCGTGGTGAGTGATGATAGTGATGATGATGATGATGATAAAGAAACGAGCCCTGGCTCTGCCGCAGAAACCCCCATTCCTTGTTCATCTTCACTCCTGCTTCCAGACCATGGTGAGTGATGATGATGACGATGATGATAATGATGATGATGACAATGATGATGATGATGATAGAGAAACGAGTCCTGGCTCTGCCACAGAAACCTCCATTCCTTATTCATCTTCACTCTTACTTCCAGACCATGGTGAGATGATGATAGTGATGATGATGACGATGACAATGATGATGATAGAGAAACGGGTCCTGGCTCTGCCACAGAAACCCCCATTCCTTTTTCATCTTTGGTAGTGATGATGATGATGATGACAATAATGATGATGATAGAGAAACGGGTCCTGGCCCTGCCAGAAAAAAACCCATTCCTTGTTCATCTTCACTCCTGCTTCCAGACCATGTGAGATGATGGTGTTGATAGTAATGATGATGAGGATAAGGAGAAGGAAGATGGTGATGACACTGGTGATGATGATAACAAATCAAGTGCTGCCCTGTCACGGAATTTTTTTTTTTTTTTAGTTCAGCTGTACTCCTTCCAGACCATTGTTGCATATGCTTTGAATTTGATGGATAAAGTTTGCTCTTCTGGGTGTTTGTCCTAGTAGATCGCAAAGGAGTATGTTTTTGGTCCGGTTTGTTTGTTTGTTTGCTTGTTTTTCTGTCTGTCTGTCCCAAGGATATCTCCCGAACCGCTTGACCGAATCGCTTCAAATTTTGTGTGGTGGTGTGTCCCCATGAGAGGAAGGCATCTGCGCAAAAATGTTCGCCGTCCTGACCTTGACCTTGGCCTATGACCTTGAAAACCGAAAATCGTTAAGGGGCCATAACTTCCACACCGTATGTCCTAGAGTCTTGAAACTTGGCATGGAGGTACTTTGGCTTATGGCCGTTCTGATGATGGCATGCCGATCAAGGTCAGGGAGATCGGTACGCCTTGAAAGTGGTAGGGGTCTAAAAATTGGGTTTTTCTGTCCCAAGGATATCTCCCGAACCGCTTGACCGAATCGTTTCCAATTTTGTGTGGTGGCGTGTCACCATGAGAGGAAGGCATCCGCACATAAATTATCGCCGTCGTCACCTTGACCTTGGCGTATGACCGTGAAAACCGAAAATCTTTAAGGGGATATAACTTCCACACCGTTGGTCTTAGAGATGTCAAACTTGGCATGTAGGTACGTTGGCTTATAGCCGTTCTGACGATGGCATACCGATCAAGGTCAAGGTCAGGGAGATCGGTAGGCCTGGAAAGTGGTAGGGGTCTAAAAATTGGGTTTTCAGCCATATTTTCCACATTTGTAATTGACAGAAGCGCTTCAGATTGTGTGTGGTACTCTATAGCCTAGAGTAGAAAACATCCGAGCATAAATTATCACCATGCTGACCTTGACCTTGAAGTGTGACCTTGAAAACCGAAATGTCCCTCTTTGCGCTATATATTTCTTGTCCAAGCTGTATCTCGTGAACTAGAAGACAGAATCTCTTCCAATTTTGTGTCAGGATGTGACACTAAAAGTATAACACATTCGTACATAAATTATCCCTCGAATATACAATGTCACCGAGCGGCAGACATGTTTCCGTTTTTCTTCACCCTCCTATATCTCATGAAATACTGTATAGAATCACTCTAAATGTTGTGTGGGGGTGTAAAAAGAAGAGTAGAAGACATTGCAGTACAAATTATGCCACGTGGGATTTTAATGTCGCCGAGCGGCAGACATGTTTCCGAGTTAAGGGTGTACACCCCACTATTAAGGGTGTACACCCCACTAATTAAGGGTGTATATCCTGGTAAAGGAGGGGGTCTAATACTAAGCGTAAAATACATCCTAGCACAAAATGTGCCACGTGGGGCTCAAATGTCGCTGAGTGGCAGACATGTCTCAGTGTTAAGGGTGTGCACCCCACCAATTAAGGGTGTGTATCCCAGAAAATAATTTGCACCAAGGTCACAAGGAGGACGGGGTCCTAAGACGTGAGGGGGAAGGGAGGTAGAGGGCGGGGCATGTACAGGGCGTAACCAGCAAAGGACATATCTGCCGCTCGGGGATGCCCTTGTTTTTTATTCTGTTTATCCCAGAAAAAAAAAGTTTTGTCAAGAAAAAACATAAGACTACCAAATGTAACAAGGTTTTTGTTCAAAACCCCTGGGGGGTTTCCTACTTCTTTCTTAACTCATTCGCATCGCAACGATTTTGAATTACTAAAAAAACTCACAAATCACTCCAGCCATACGCACAAACAAAACATTCATAAACAAAAGGAGAAATGAAGGAAGATTACGGGGTTTTACTTCAGGTTTAGACAGGGAAGTGGTAGATCAGACTTTTTTTATATAGAAAAACTACACCGATTGGTTACCCCCAAACAAACCACTACAAAAGCAAAGTTAGAGGCAAAATTGTGGTCTAAGGGAGCGAAGCGAGTTTAGAAGTGACCAAGGTATTGTGTGCACACAGATTTACTTCCCTTGAAGCAAATGCATCAAATTGACAGTTATGTATTCCGGACGTATATGGCCAGAACGACTTGAATGAGTTAATGCTGTTGATTACTGTATGTGTCTAATTATGTTGTGTGATGTTCCAGGACCGCCTGTACTTTGTGATGGAGTATGTGAACGGTGGAGACCTCATGTACTGTATGTGTCTAATGATGCTGTGTGATGTTCCAGGACCGCCTGTACTTTGTGATGGAGTATGTGAACGGTGGAGACCTCATGTACTGTATGTGTCTAATGATGCTGTGTGATGTTCCAGGACCGCCTGTACTTTGTGATGGAGTATGTGAACGGTGGAGACCTCATGTACTGTATGTGTCTAATGATGCTGTGTGATGTTCCAGGACCGCCTGTACTTTGTGATGGAGTATGTGAACGGTGGAGACCTCATGTACCGGATACAGCAGGAAGGAAAGTTCAAGGAGCCCGTGGCTGCGTACGTATTAAATTCATTTATGTTTTTGTTTATTTTTCAGATCTTTACCCGGCCAGAGGCCGGGGTTTTACAATTGGTTTGTGTGTGTGTGTCTGTGTATCGATTATCTTAAAAACTACTGTTTGGACTTTGATTAAAATTGGCAGAGGGGTAGACAGCTTGAAAAGGAAGCTTCCTTTCGTTAATCAACACCATGCTGACCTTGACCTTGAAGTTTGACCATGAAAACCGAAATTCCCTTCTTTGGGCTATGTAATTTCCCCCCAGCTTTATTTCGTGAACTAGTGAACAGAATCACTTCAAATTTTGTGTGGTGGTGTACCATGGTGCAAGGAAGTTTGTATAAAAGTTCAGCTGTATCTCGTGAACTAGTGAACAGAATCGCTTCAAATTTTGGGCTATGTATTTTATGCGTTCTGTAACGGTGGAAAGTGGTGTGCTTATTGGGGGGTGGGGGGGGGGGGGGAGAGGACATAACTCTGGCCGGGTTTGCATTGTCACAATGCCTTGCTGCCGCTCGGCGATGCACTTACAATGCGTTGCTGCCGCTCGGCGATGCCCTTGTTTGGGGTATTTTCCTTCACCTTAATATTTTATGCTGAAGTTTCATTGTGGATAGAGGTCTTAACTTGGTGTACATCTTGATTTAACCCTTTCGCCTGCAGCCATTTTGTAGCCAGAAAATGCCATTAAACTAAACAATAAAAATGTGTCTGCAGTTATTGAGAATTTCTCTGTGAAATGCATAACATTAGGCCTATCCTTACCTCAAATAATTAGGAAAATAAGGTCTTCAGATAACAGGTCCTGATTTGATGCCTTTTAGTGACATGGGTGTTAAACCATTTTGGTGCAAAAATGCGACATTGGCGGTGAAAGGGTTAAAGAGAAGGTTTGGCACTCCTTAATCTGATGGCAAAAGGAAGGTTGGGGAGGGGAAATAATGGGGGGGGGGGGGGGGGGACCAGGGCTTTGCATCTGTATAAATAGAAAAGGTTTGTGATGTTTTACTTTTAGCCAGCATTGACACAGAAATGATTTTTGCAGGTTTTATAGGTACAGGTGAGTGGGTCTCAGAGCAGGTGTTTGGAAATAATGTGACTGAAATCGCTATAGGTCTTTTCTACTTACACGACCAAGGAATCGTATACAGGTGAGTGGGTCTCAGTGTTTGGAAATAATGTGACCTACACGACCAAGGAATCATATACAGGTGAGTGGGTCTCAGTGTTTGGAAATAATGTGACCTACACGACCAAGGAATCATATACAGGTGAGTGGGTCTCAGTGTTTGGAAATAATGTGACCTACACGACCAAGGAATCGTATACAGGTGAGTGGGTCTCAGTGTTTGGAAATAATGTGACCTACACACCAAGGAATCATATACAGGTGAGTGGGAAATAATGTGACCTCTCTCTCTCTCACACACATACACACACTCACAGACACACTCATGCACACACACACACAACAACAACAACATGCATATTTATGCGGCGCTGATTCTTGATAGAAATCAAATCAAAGCGTGCACATACGTTAGCATTCATAACGCATTCTATCAAAAACGCAATGCAAAGCGAAGACACATGTATAACATAAATGGAATACAGCAGAAACAGACCTAAAGGCAAGGGAGGGAAGAGAAAGAGAGCGGAGCTTTAATGACGAGGGAACAGGTGGGTTTTTGAGGTTAGCTTTGAAAGCAGAGAGGGTCGGTCCAGGAGGTCGGTCCTGAGACAGCACACACACATATTGACATTTTAACCCTCAATAAAGATGTGTTTGACGCATGCTCACACAGTCGGAGACTCATACGCATTTACACAGAGATTCACACACACACACACACATTTTCTCTTCTTCTTTTCTAATTACCCTTGTTAGTGGACGTCAGTTTGAAAACATGGCCTTAATCAACATCTTTAATGTTGCTTCATTGGAATGGGCAGGGACCTGAAGCTAGACAATGTGATGCTGGATGCAGAGGGACCATCTTTAACGTTGCTTCATTCTAATGGGCAGGGACCTGAAGCTAGACAATGTGATGCTGGATGCAAAGGGACCATCTTTAATGTTGCTTCATTGGAATGGGCAGGGACCTGAAGCTAGACAATGTGATGCTGGATGCAGAGGCACCATCTTTAATGTTGCTTCATTCGAATGGGCAGGGACTTGAAGCTAGACAATGTGATGCTGGATGCAGAGGCACCATCTTTAATGTTGCTTCATTCGAATGGGCAGGGACCTGAAGCTAGACAATGTGATGCTGGATGCAGAGGGACACATCAAAATTGCCGACTTTGGCATGTGTAAGGAGGGCATGCTGGACTCCAAGACAACCCGCACCTTCTGCGGCACGCCAGACTACATTGCTCCAGAGGTAAGAACTTAAAAAGCTTTAACTCATCGCAACGATTTTGAATTATTCAAAAAACTCACAAATCACTCCAGCCATACACACAAACAAAACATACATAAACAAAAGGAGAAATGAAAGAAGATTACATGTTTTTACTTTAGGTTTAGAAGTAGGCAAGTGGTAGATCAGACTCTTATATATAGACTTTATATACAAAAACTCTCTACACCGATTGGTTTCCCCACAACAAACCACTACAAGAGCAAAGTCAGAGGCAAAATTGTGATCTAAGGAAGCGAAGTGAGTTTAGAAGTGACCAAGGTATGGTTTGCACACAGATTTACTTCCCTTGAAGCAAATGCATCAAATTGACAGCTATCTATTAATTCTGGACATATCTGGCCGGAACGACTTGAATGAGTTAATGTTTGTCCACTTGCTGTGTGTTGCAAAGTGGAGGAGAACATCCAAAAGGGAATCTGAACATATGCAGACAATTAGCTTGATAGGTAATTTTCTGTCTGTATGTATATGTTGGTTAGGAATCTTGTGGAAATCAGGGAGGGAAAAAATGATGTCGTCAGAGCTTGCTATCTCATCTTTCAGAACAATGATCTACCACACAAAAATGTTGTGTACTTGCATTGATGGCAGACAGAAACATAGCAGTAGATATGTACACAGTAGTTACACCTCAACCCCCACACACCTCAACATGGAAAAAGTACATTCACCATTTCACAAATGGGGATATGTTGCTCAGTAATGGGAACATTCGGATAACATTGAAATATGGGATTTCATGAGTAAAAAAGAACTTTTTGTTTTCACATAAGTGCATAGAAAAATCTTTTTATGAATAGACATTTTTCTTATCTCATTTTTTAAGGTGATATGAAACCAACAGCGTTGTATTTATGGTTCAAACTGAAAAGGAAAGGGAGGGGGTATAATTTGAGATGCGTTGATGGTTAATCCTGTGATGGCGTGTTATCAGATTGTGCTGTATCAGCCCTACGGCAAGTCTGTGGACTGGTGGGCCTATGGAGTGCTGCTGTATGATGGTTAATCCCGTGATGGTGTGTTATCAGATTGTGCTGTATCAGCCCTACGGCAAGTCTGTGGACTGGTGGGCCTATGGAGTGCTGCTGTATGATGGTTAATCCCGTGATGGTGTGTTATCAGATTGTGCTGTATCAGCCCTACGGCAAGTCTGTGGACTGGTGGGCCTATGGGGTGCTGCTGTATGAAATGTTGGCGGGACAGGTCAGTACTTTGTCTTCATCATATTGGATAGGACAGTTGACACTGCTCGATGATTCATACTTTAAGGGGGTTAACTCATTCAACACTGGCCGATTGCTTCCCTTCACAACCGTTCAACACGAGAGTACGCTGTAGCGTACATAGTGTTTAAACATTCACACTTCACAACTCAGCGAAGCCATGCAACCCAAACTGGTATAAAAGTGTTCCTCTACAGTCCCTTAATAGTTTTCAACCAATGAAATTTAGGATGGCAATGAATGAAAACGAATCACTACCCCTCTCTTCGTCTTCTTTGTCATGTTTTTTTTTAAATCTGCTAATAATAAAAAATTTACTTTGGAATTATAACATATGCTAGCTTTTATTATTATAAACAATAGCACAAATTTTCAAAACTGTACCGTTAAGCATTATTTTAAAAATAATTTTTATGTAATGATGCAAACCTGCCTAGTGTTGAACGTTTGCACGAGACATGTACACTATAGCGTACATTCGTGTTGAGAGAGTTAATAGTTTATGGGTTACTGAGTCATATAAGTTTTGTTTCCAGTTTGCTCGTTTCAGTGATGCTGTTCCTTCATTACCCGGCCAGAGGCCGGGGTTTTGCGATTGGTTTGTGTGTGTGTCTGTGTGTGTGTCTGTGTATCGATTATCTTAAAAACTACTGTTTGGACTTTGATTAAAATTGGCAGAGGGGTAGACAGCTTGAAAAGGAAGCTTCCTTTCGTTAATCAACACCGTGCTGACCTTGACCTTGAAGTTTGACCATGAATACCGAAATTTCCTTCTTTGGGCTATGTAATTTCCCCCCAGCTTTATTTCGTGAACTAGTGAAGAGAATCGCTTCAAATTTTGTGTGGTGGTGTACCATGGTGCAAGGAAGTTTGTATAAAAGTTCAGCTGTATCTCGTGAACTAGTGAACAGAATCGCTTCAAATTTTGGGCTATGTATTTTATGCGTTCTGTAAGGGTGGAAAGTGGTGTGTTTATTGGGGGGTGGGGGGAGAGGACATAACTCTGGCCGGGTTTGCATTGTCACAATGCCTTGCTGCCGCTCGGCGATGCACTTACAATGCGTTGCTGCCGCTCGGCGATGCCCTTGTTTATTACTACAGGTGGTATTTATGTCTTTTTCTCCCCATCATTCGTGACCACTGTCCCCACTTATCACTTTCAGCTATGCTTTCTCGTTCCGTTTTGTTCTTGCCTGGCAAGCCAACTATAGGTGTTTTAAGCGTTTCTTCAGCGCAAACATTGCACAAGTGCAAACGTGCTCACACTAATAATTCCTGCGTTTTGTTTGGATTTTTTTAATGTCAGCATCTCCCAAGAATATTTAGAATACTTCATTGAAAAAACAGTGTCTGTCATGAAATCATGGCGACTGTTTTCATATTAATTTGTGTGGTTTACGCATACAGCAAAGTGAATTGACTGTGTTGTGGTGTGCTGTCATTACAGCCCCCGTTTGACGGTGAGGATGAGGAGGAGCTGTTCACATCGATAGCCGATCACGTGTCTTACGCCAAGTCCTTGTCCATTAATTGACTGTGTTGTGATGTCATTACAGCCCCTGTTTGACGGTGAGGATGAGGAGGAGCTGTTCACATCAATAACCGATCACAACGTGTCTTACGCCAAATCCATCATTATATTAAAAGGCAACTGTCCATCCGTCCGTCCGAAACACAGAACAGGCTTTATAACTCCGCCGTTTTTCGACCGAATCGCTTCAAATTTGCTATCAGCAACCAAGGCGGCCGTGTCATTTGCGCGGTTTGGCAAATGCGCGAAACGTGTATCCACCGGCATCCCGGTGCCCGTATCTCCAGTATTTCTGGACGGATTGCCTTCAAATTTGGAAAGTAGATGACCGGGGACAATGACTATCTGTGTGCCAAACTGGAAGCGAATCGATTTATAAACGCGCACGATATGCGCCGCTTCACCTTTTCACAAACCGCAGCGAAACGAGACACGACATTGACTCCAAATTTGGAACGTGCATGACCAAGGATAGTGACTATCTTGGTGCAAAATTTCAACAGCATCCATTCATAAACACGCGCGATATGAGCCAATTTACATTTGTGCGGACCCGGCATTTCAAGCCGTCCGCAACAAACAGTTTACACAGAAAAAAAAAGTACTGCGCGCGCGCGGGCAAGAAAAGGGTTGGAGAGCAGAGATTAGTTTAGCGAGGTACAATATCCCGCTATTCACTGAGTGAGAGCGGAGATTACTTTAGCGAGGGACAGGGTGGAACAGGATGAGAGAAGAAGATGGAAGGAGGGAGAGAGACAAAAGTAATAATATATTTCGCGGACCCGGCGAAACCAGTACTCGGCGTTACCGGTACTAGGCATTACCGGTACCCGGCGTTGCGCTAGTGTCCATTAATTGACAGTGTTGTGATGTCATTACAGCCCCTGTTTGACGGTGAGGACGAGGAGGAGCTGTTCACATCGATAACCGATCACAACGTGTCTTACGCCGAGTCCATGTCCATTAATTAACTGTGTTGTGATGTCATTACAGCCCCCGTTTGACGGTGAGGACGAGGAGGAGCTGTTCACATCGATAACCGATCACAACGTGTCTTACGCCGAGTCCATGTCCATTAATTAACTGTGTTGTGATGTCATTACAGCCCCCGTTTGACGGTGAGGACGAGGAGGAGCTGTTCACATCGATAACCGATCACGTGTCTTACGCCAAGTCCATGTCCATTAATTAACTGTGTTGTGATGTCATTACAGCCCCCGTTTGACGGTGAGGACGAGGAGGAGCTGTTCACATCGATAACCGATCACGTGTCTTACGCCAAGTCCATGTCCATTAATTAACTGTGTTGTGATGTCATTACAGCCCCCGTTTGACGGTGAGGACGAGGAGGAGCTGTTCACATCGATAACCGATCACAACGTGTCTTACGGCAAATCCATGTCCCGCGAGGCCGTCTCCATCTGTAAAGGGGTGAGACACACACTGATGACAGTGATGTCAGCATGTACTGTCAGTTTCTTATTTTCTCATTTCCGCTTTTTTCAGTAGGATTAATTTTGTTGGTTGTATCATATGTTTTGAAGGATTCCCCAGATTTAAACAAATTCTAGCGCAGCCCTCAAGAATGCGCGCCCCACCTCCATTTCCTCTCAATGTTCGTCTAAGACTAAAGTACAAAAAACTTAATCTGAATTTTAATCTCTCTCTCTCTCTCTCTCTCTCTCTCTCTCTCTCTCTCTCTCTCTCTCTCTCTCTCTCTCTCTCTCTCCTCTCTCTCTCTCTCTCTCTCTCTCTCTCTCTCTCTCTCTCTCTCTCTCTCTCTCTCTCTCTCTCTCTCTCTCTCTCTCTCTCTCTCTCTCTCTCTCTCTCTCTCTCTCTCTCTCTCTCTCTCTCTCTCTCTCTCTGTTGTGTTATGAAGTGTGTGTGTGGTTTAAATTGTTGTGACCTTCGTAAGTAGGACAATAAAAGGTTGAATTCTGGCAAATGTTGTCTTACGAACTACTAATACGTTTTTACGGCTAGCCATCTTACTTTTATTTCTGCACCTATCTATGTTTACTGTGTGTTGTGTCAGCTGCTTACCAAGTCTCCAGCCAAGCGGCTGGGCTGCAGTGTATGTGCTCTAGGCCTTGCTCCCTGTGTTCAATAACTATATAGATAGTAATGTCCCATATAGTCTAACGATCGGCAGAACGTTAAGCGTTAACCCTTTCACCGCCAATGTCGCATTTTAGCACCACAATGGTTTAACACCCATGTCACTAAAAGGCATCAAATCAGAGCCTGTTATCCGAAGACCCTATTTTCTTAATTTTGGGAGGTAAGGATGGGCCTAATGTTACATGTCACAGAGGAATTCGCAATATTGCAGATATTTTATTTTCTCTACCCAGGTAAGTTTAATGGTATTTTTTGACTGAAAAATGGCTGGCGGCGTAAGGGTTAATATTCGTCCCTGTGTGTTGTGTCAGCTGCTGACCAAGTGTCCAGCCAAGCGGCTGGGCTGCAGTTCCACGGGGGAGCGGGACATCAAGGACCACGCCTTCTTCAGGCGCATCGTGTGGGAGAAGATTGAGAGCCTGGAGGTGCAGCCCCCATACAAACCCAAGATCGTGAGTACTGGGAACATTGTCCATGCTTGGTTGGTCTTGATATTGTATCGTGTGGGAGAAGATTGAGAGCCTGGAGGTGCAGCCCCCATACAAACCCAAGATCGTGAGTACTGGGAACATTGTCCATGCTTGGTTGGTCTTGATATTGTATCGTGTGGGAGAAGATTGAGAGCCTGGAGGTGCAGCCCCCATACAAACCCAAGATCGTGAGTACTGGGAACATTGTCCATGCTTGGTTGGTGTTGATGATATTGCATCGTGTGGGTGAAGATTGTGAGTACTGGGAACATTGTCCATGCTTGGTTGGTGTTGATGATATCGCATTGTGTGGGAGAAGATTGTGAGTACTGGGAACATTGTCCATGCTTGGTTGGTGTTTGAAGAAATGAAATAGGAAATTGTTACAGCTAGTATGATTAATGAAGAGTTGTGTGTGTGGTTTTTTCCATTAATGCATTTCAGTTTTCTATGACTTTTGTTGTCGGTGTTGACTTCATGCATTTCGAAGTCTAAATGCATGACTGTGTGTATACCTTGTGTGATTTGTGTCATTTATTCCCTGTTTAATGTTTTTTCTTTTCGTTTAATCCTTCTGCAGAATGAGGGACAGAACTTTGTGTTTTACATCTGTATGTTTGTGCAGCATTAGTGCGTTTGTGTGGAGTGGGTACCATATGTTTCGGACTATAAGGCGATAGGGACAAAATGGTAGAATGGGGAAAACTCACCAGGGTTTGGGTTTGGTGATCAAGGCAGGAAAAGGGAAGAAGCAGGCATACTGAGACTCCTGCGCCTTATAATAGGACTGATAATATAGTAAGAAAATGTAAGAACAAAAACCTGAGTTTTGTGTCAAATTTGGGGGGCGCATCGTATAATAAGGTGCGCCTTATAGTCCGAAAAATACGGTATGTCACTATGTGTGGGGGTTTTCTTCTTCTCCCGTTGCGTATCCACAATCATCAGTTTGATTTTATGATACTATATGCGGTCGAGGTCCGAAGTCGGGCATCAAAAAGAAACAAAATAAAACAAAAACCTACTCTACGAAGATGACCCAGCCAGTCGGGTCTCGCTGGTCGAGCCCCCAATGTGATGCTGAGTCAGCAGGAACACCTAAACTTAGGGGGGGTAATTTACATCTTGATGGAGGACTAGAACAAGCCGGCTGAAGAGGCAGACACAGCCTCCTCAGGTAACGAGTTCCAGTCTTTGATGGTGCGCAGGAAGAAAGAACTTCTCCTATAGTTTGTGTGCGTGAGGTGTGTGTGTGGTTTTGAGTGCTTATTTGAGCCTCCATTTCTGCATCGTTTGTGTTGCTTTGCCCATTGTCGAATGTCCCCTTGTGCACCTCCCTCCTAGTAGTTATGCGCATATAGATCCATGCAAGATCTGCGTTCAGTTTGTAGTGCATTTTGGCCTGTCTTTTGTGTATTGCCAATATCCCTCGACTTGCTGGTGCTCATGAATATTGATGAGGACGCCTTCCGGGGTTTGTCCTGCAACCCCTATTACACGCAGCATAGGTCTTGAGCTACACCCCTGCTTCATGTAGGTATTGTTGGGGGGAAAATTGCATGTTCTGAAGCATGTCATACCATAAGAGTAAGGTGTCCTTTGTCGTTTTGAAGGTACACTCGCTACTATGTTTTCCAGTGGCTTTGGTGAAAAAACTTCTTCATCGGTCGCTCAGACAGTTTCCTGTCACAGGAGCGCAGATGTGTCATGCTGCCGTTATGCGCCTAACTAAGAAATAGTTAGGCTCAGCATGTCCGTCTTCGGCTGGAGTAACTTTGTAAATGTTTCTAGAACAAAGGCAGGAGAATGGACCAGTAAGGCAGAAAGATAGCAGATGAGAGTAAGCAAAGGGAAAAGGCAGGGTAAGGTGTAGATGTTGTTTGAACTGACACTTTAAACAGTTGTTAATAACTATAGGCCTCTCACTGAACTTTTTTTCACAAAGTCTTGCAGAACCTTTTATATCATTACAGTTTGAATTAATCAGGGCAAGGAGTGTTGAGATTCTTCTTCTTCTTCGTTCACTCAGACAGTTTCCTGTCATATGAGCGTAGATGCGTCATGCTGCCATTATGCACCTAACTAAGAAATAGCTAGGCCCAGCTTGTCCGACTTCGGCTGAAGAAATCTTTGTAAGAATTTATAGAAAAAAGGCAGGAGAATGGACCAGTGAGATAGAAAGATAGCAGATGACAGTAAGCAAAGGGAAAAGTCAGAATTAGAGGAAGTTACAAGCACAGAACTTCCAGAAGGTGGAGGAACTATTTGTACAAAAGATCCCCCGGTATCCCCACGGGGGAGTGTTGAGATAATTTAAGCGTTTAGTTGTTTGTTTTGTGTTTGTGTTTGTACATTTCTGGTGATTCTGTGTGCATGTTGGATGTTGATTTAATGCTCTGGGGAAGTCGTGTAGAATTGGTTATAGTTGATTTATTTTATTTTATTTTTCATGTTCAATGTTGTGATTATGAGATGCTGATATGTTGTTTCATGAAACCTCTCATGCATATTTTTCTTTTCATTTTTTTCACATAATTACCTGTTGACTGGCGGCTTCATTAGATTGATAAATCCAAAATCAGCGTAGATGCCCCTTTTTGTTTTCCTTATCTCTGATTGTTTTCACTTTTTGAACCTCTTTTAACTTTATCCCTGAAGTTCATGACATTGTAGTACGTTCACCTTCAACCGTAACTTTTAGGGTTTTCTGTTCTTTCTCCCTCCTGTTTTATTTAGCTAAGTTTTCATGTCTGCATTTTAGCTATGTTCACTCTTTGCTTCATTTAGACTAGTTCTTCAAGGGGAAAGGGTGAGGCTTAAACTTAACATAGACTTAAAGTTAACATAGAGTGGTGGCACAGTGGTAGCGCGTTTGCCTCGTGTCATGTAAATCTGAGTTCGAACCTGGGTACAGGGGATTTTTCCTCTCACTTTGCACTAGGCCTTACGGTCTGAACGTGGAGTCTTTCGGATGAGACGATAAACCGAGGTCCCGTGTGCCCATGCACTTAGCATACGTTAAACCCAGTGGCAACGAAAAAAAATTTATTTGGTCAAAATTTACCCACCCCCTTCCTTCCTTATCAGTCACACAAAAATCGCATGCAAAAAAAATAAATAAAAGAAATTGGGCAGCACGCTTATGGCTGTGACGCGCTCTCAGGTGGGAGCAACCCAAATTTCACAGACGCCTCTGTGACTGTAAAGTACCTAATACCTAATAATACCTAACAGATAACAGCGGCATTATAACAAAATCAATATACTAACAAGAGAAGCAATTACTCTGTTTTGTGAACCAAAACAATGCACTTTGCATTTTAATTTCTTAAAGCTGTATCTGTGCAGAAGTGAGATAGGTTGAAAGTTTGTTTTCAACAGCCAACTGCTGTCTGCGGTTTTGTATTTTGCTTACAAAGTTTTTTCAAAATTAAATGTTGAAATCTAAAACTCCATCAAGCCAATTTTCTTTCTTTTCTTTTTTTTGGGTTGGTTTTTGTCTCTGCGCATCTTCCACAGATCCCTATGTTTACAGTGACAGAATAGTCAAGTATGTCCTTTTAACTCTTCTACTACCAAGTATTACTTAGACTGTTTACCGTTGTGCACCAAGTAATTTTTGCCGCTGCACTGATTTTCGCACACACTCAATTTAAAAATTCATTATAAAAAATACTCGCTCGAATCATCACTAAATTTACCTGTGTCTGTCTGCTGCTGCAAACCCAAGATCGTTTCAACACTTTTGATGCTCTTTTTGATTCGCCTAAGTTCAGATTCTGATACTTTTTCCACAGTAAATGCTTCGTCGGCACTATCGCCATCTTGTAGAGGTTCACGCCAAAAGTTTTGTCAGTTTCCATATCGATTGAAAATTACAAAAGTTAGCCTGCAAATGAAGATGGCGGAAGATTGTGCTTTCCCTGAGCAAAATGCGCATGTCAGGGAAGTAAAGGATGTGATGTCACTTGATATAAATAGCGCAAAGGGGGACACCGGGGTTTCCCTAGTATCTGGCGGTCAAACCCGCCCGTGGCTAGCAACGGTATACGGTAAACCGGCGGGTCAACCTTGACCCGCCGACGGTAGTAGAAGAGTTAAAGAAGCATTGACTTCTTAAGCAAGAGGAGTTGTTCTTTGTAAATTGTGGTTAAAAAAAATAGAGATCAAGAAAACGAAAATGAAAACAAGATTTTATTTAACCAGGGAACATGAGATAAGCAAGTTAAATGGGTTGTTTTCACTGAGGAAAAATAAAGAAAATAAAACAATAAAGCTAAATAATAGATGTACATTCAGAAATGAGAGAAAAAGGGGACGTGAGGGGGGGGGGGGCATAAAGAGGGATAAGGATGGGGAAAATTAAGAAGATGAAAAAGAGATAGCAGAAGGTGCTGATGGGACCCAGAGACAGGTGTGAACTGGGGCAAGGAAAGAAGAGAGATCAAGAGTTGACAGAGATTCATTCATTTTATAAAGGTACCATTTAAACAATTAGCAGTTTTACCTGACAGTGGCTCAGAACTTAGTACTGCGAAGGAACCTTTTCCAGCTAGTGTATTCAGACGTTGCGTTTTGTCATCAAACGATGCTATAGTTTGTCAGTACTCTTCCATTGTATGTGTCAGTAGTGCCCATTCCGTGTGCAATTTTCTTTTGAACCTAGGCAAACTATTGCCATTCATGGCAGCGATCCTATTCTACTTATAGGTGGGTCATTGTTTAGTCTCTTATCGCTCATCGGACCAAACCTCTGCCTGCTCAAACATCCTTTTTCTTCTTTTTTCCCCTGACACTCTTTCTGAAAACCTTGAATCTAAATTATAAAGACTAGAAGGTCTATGGTTCACTTTTTTCAAATTTTTTAAAGATCTGATCTGATGTAGCTGCTTCACGAACAAGACTGTCAACAAAACAGTTCTTTCTATGGTCACATTCCTATAAGTGCGTACAATTCTATGTATAGAAGTTGGTCGCCACCACAGAAGAAGAAGAAAAGAGGTTCAACAGTGCAAAAATTGGTGCAAAAACTTACGGGAACCCCCGGTGTTCTTTTCCAGTTAATTGTATAAGGAAGGGGCTACCAAGTTAGGACTTTTTTTTTTAAATTCTGTTCCAATCAACAGCAACAACAAAATCCAGACCGTTCATTTCCATCGAAGAACACCCAAAAAATATGTTTGAGAGGTTTCATCCCATTGATAGTCAATGTTGTGGGTCAGTTTTAGTCGATGTTGTGACATCCTTCTTCTGTTGTCTATTCCTTCCGCCCACCCCCTTTCCCTCCAATCTGCCTCCCCTCCTCCCATCCTCCACTCCTCCCCTCCTCCACTCCTCCACTCCTGCCGGGTGCATAGACGGACAGTCGAAAGGCGGAGAACTTTGACAAGGCGTTCACGTCCAGCAAGATGGTGATGACTCCCATCGACTCGCTGGTGCTCATGAATATTGATGAGAACGCCTTCCGGGGCTTTTCCTTCTGCAACCCCTATTACACGCAGCATAGGTCTTGAGTTACACCCCTGCTTCATGTAGGTATTGTTGGGGTGCTTGGTTTTTTTGGTTTGGTTGTTGGATTTTGTTGTGTTTTGTTTCTTTTGCTTTTATTTGGTTCTGTAGAGTCGATGATGTTGCACTTTTAATACTGTGTTAGTCTTTCTGTGTTCTTCTTTCTCTCTCTCTCTCTGTCTCTCTCTCTCTCTCTCTCTCTCTCTCTCTCTCTCTCTCTCTCTCTCTCTCTCTCTCTCTCTCTCTCTCTCTCTCTCTCTCTCTCTCTCACTCTCTCTCTCTCCAATGTTTCTGCATGAGTACTGGATGAAAAAAAGCAATGTTGCTTGATATTATCCTCAATAAAGAAATTGTATTCATTCTCTCTCTCTCTCTCTCTCTCTCTCTCTCTCTCTCTCTCTCTCTCTCTCTCTCTCTCTCTCTCTCTCTCTCTCTCTCTCTCTCTCTCTCTCTCTCTCTCTCTCTCTCTCTCTCTCTCTCTCTCTCTCTCTCTCTCTCTCTCTCTCTCTCTCTCTCTCTCTCTCTCTCTCTCTCTCTCTCTCTCTCTCTCTCTCTCTCTCTCTCTCTCTCTCCCTCTCTCCCTCCCTCCCTCCCTCCCTCTCTCTCCCTCCCTCCCTCCCTCCCTCTCTCCCTCCCTCTCTCCTCTCATTCTCTCTCTCTCTCTCTCCTCCCTCTCTCTTCTTGTGGCTTTGCATGTTGTTGTGTTGTTGATCCCTTTTGATCTCCTGAGCATTGATAATTGTTCCACGTCTTGAGCATGAGGCATGAGAAGAGATGTGTTGCTTGTCACTTTAAAATTATGATGCAAATTCCTATATGTGTGTTGTAACACTAGATCAGATATGGCGTGCTTTGTCTGAACGTTAGCATTCCATCAGACTAATGTCATGCCTTTGGGTGGAATGTGTTGCCTTGCCATTGCACTTTGAATCATCTTGCATCTAAAAGGGATGAATCTTCTTCTCGCATCCAATTCTACCCCCATTTTTTCAAATGAACATCACATAACAAACTCTCCCCCCCCCCCCCCTAAATGAACTATAAATAGGGAAAAATGCATGATTACATGCTGAGTGAAAATGTCTTGAATTACTTTAACCAGGCATAGGATTTAACTTTTTGTCTGTTTCAGTTCATTCAAGTTTGGTTTTTTTAAAACACCCAACAACAACAACAATAAACAAACAAAAACCAAACATGACAGCAGGCTATGCAAACATTCAAAGTTGTAGGTATAAAGAAATGCATTCTATTCTGTGCGTACCGTATTTTTCGGACTATAAGGCAATACTTTTCCCCTGTGCCTTATAATATGACAGTAAGAAAATATAATAACAAAATCTGAAATTTGGGTAAAATCTTGGGGGTGCGCCTTAACCCTCTGAGATCCCCAGGCTCCGGGAGCCTCCAAAACCTGGTCGTTGTCTAGTTCCGGTAACGCCCGATTGCGCCCGCTGAACAGCAGGTCTAGTAGTTTCACTTTCTCCCTACCCACAATGCAATATACTAAGTTAGTGCTTCCTTTTCCTGACTCTCAGTGGTCCGTTTTTGGTTCTTACAGCAAGGGAAAGCACCCACTAGTCTTTTTGAACGGATTTTTCGAAATGACCCCAAAATTTTTCCTTCTTTCCACGTGACGTGCGCAGTATTGACTCGGCGCGATGCTCGGAGCGCCATTACGGATTTTTTTTATTCCAATTCATGGTTTGTTGTGTGACAGTGTGTTAGCTTTGGAATGAAAATATCAGCTATTCAATATGCATCTTTCAGAAATGAAATGTGAGTTAGACTTTATTCTGGGTGATTTTTTTAATGAAAAGATTTGGTGTGACGTTCAGAGTTAATGCCCTTGTCTCTGGGGACTGGGATCGATTCTCGGTTCGAATGGTCGGGAGTCATTGGGTTAAACAGAGGTGCGCCTGGTAGTCCGAAAAATACTGTAAAACTCAAAACGACCAAACGTTTGTCACCTGATAATGTAGAGCTTTGCATCTAGATTCATGAATGCGACACAGCAACCAAGATATCTGTATTGCTGAAACTTCGGGACTTTACTGGTGTTGCACTGCCTCCAAGCATTGCCTCCGGGATTGTTCCCACCGTCTTTATATCTACTAATGTCCCATATGTGTCAGTTCCAGACTGGAGGACGTTGACTCATTCGCATCGCAATGATTTTGAATTATTAAAAAACACTCACAAATCACTCCAGCCATACACACAAACAAAGCAGACATAAACAAAAAGAGAAATGAAAGAAGATTATGGGTTTTTACTTCAGGTTTAGACAGGGAAGTGGTAGATCAGACTTTTTTTATATAGAAAAACTACTGCAATTAGTTTCCCCACTTCAAGCCACTACAAACGCATAGTAAGAGGCAAAAATGTGGTCTAAGGGAGAAAAGCGAGTTTAGAAATGACCAAAGTGTGGTGTGCACACAGATTTACTTCCCTTGACCAAATTCATCAAATTGACAGCCTTATATTAATTCCGGCCATATATGGGTGGAACGACTTGAATGAGTTAAACAGACTTTCATATTCATGAATGAGACCAAATGTGGCTTGCGCCCACACTCCAGATGCAGTGTAGCGTGTAGCGTGTTGAATAGAGAAGCACATGCACTTGTGGAGTGATGGATGCTGCCACGCCAGAACATTGAGGTCTGGAGTCTGGGATTGGATTGATGTTCTGCTAGACTAGAACATGCAGGCGTGATGATGTAATCTATGCTTCTTGACCCTTTCACCGACAACGCCGCATTTCAAATCAAATCAAATCAAATCATCTTTATTATCTCATAACTGAGACATTGCAGCCACAGTGGTTTAACCCTTTCAACGCTAGCCATTCCTCAGCCAGAATTTACCGTTAAACTTACCTGGGTAGAGAAATGATTTTGTCTGCAATATTGGGGATTCCTCTGTGACATGCATAAAATAGGGCCTGTCCCTACCTCCCAGAATTAAGAACATAAGGTCACTGGATGAGAGACCCTCATTTGATGCCTTTCAGTGACATGGGTGTTAAATCACTGTGGTGCCAAGAGGCGACATTGGCGATGAAAGGGTTAACACCCTTGTCACTAAAAGGCATCAAATCAGGGCCTGTTATCCGAAGACCCTATTTTCTTAATTTTGGGAGGTAAGGATAGGCCTAGTGTTATACATGTCACAGAGGAATTCCCAAGATTGCAGATTTTTTTTTTCTCTACCCAGTTAAGTTTAATAGTATTTTGGAGCTGAAAAATGGCTGGCAGCGAAAGGGTTAATTCAGAATCTTTTAAGCAATGGTGAGTGGTGTAGGTTGGCGTGTGTGTGTGGTGATTAGAACTACAGACAAACCTCTATTTTAAGACTTCCAAAATGTCCGGAAAAATCGGTCGTAAATTGGAGGGGTCGTATGACGGAGGTTTTCACTGGCAGCCGTAGAAAGAAAAAGTTCAGCACAGTTCATACTCTCTTCTTCATGCACACATACAATGACATATTAAAACTGGATTTGGGTCTTTCCAACTCCATAGGATTGTGCAATCGATGTATTACAGTTTCACTTCGCCGACTTCTGTTAATCACCTCCACTCTCGTCCAAAGTCAGTGGTTTTCTTTTTCAAAGTCAGTGGTTTTCGTGCTTTTCCTACGCTTTCCGCCATCTTTTCTACAACAAGGGAAGCGACTCCGCTTTCAGGCCCTTGACTGTGGTTGTTTCCCTTTGCTCGAAGTCTATGCAGACAACAACAACGGTCGTAAAAACCAACAAACTGGCGGTCGTAAGTCGCGTTTTAGAGAAAGTCGTTTAAGAGAGGTCGTTTACATAGTAAAATGCATCCGTGCCAACAAATCCGGTCTCAAATGAGAGGTGGTCGCTTAACAGAGGGTCGTAAAATAGGGGTTTGTCTGTATTACAATGTCAAGAATAAGACATAATTCATAATTCCTAAATGAAGCTATTCCTGGAGCACAAGTAGATTCCCTAATACAATTGGATGCACTGCACATTATTATTGTAAAAAAAAAGAAATAATAAAAAAGTTCATTGTAATCTGTTGGAGATCACTTGATTTAGGAATGCTTAAATGTTCAAATCTGTGGGTAGCAAAGCAGAAGAAGCAGAAGAGAGATTCATGAAATTGCTGAGGTTATATTCACAGAGCATTCGATTTCTCAAAAAAAAAACTCAACAACCAAATCACTATGTCTTCAAGTCAAATCCTTGCTTTGTGTGTTGTGTTTGTGTGCGTTCATGCGCATGCGTGTGTGTGTATTCTTGTGTTTGTGTGCATGTGAATGCGTGATACTATCAATAGGCCTACATTATTGACAGTTAGGCCTCTGGTGTTTGGGCTCTTTAGTTTGTTTGTTTGTTTGTTTGTTTATTTATTCTTTTTATTTCTTCCTTAAATATTTTGTAAAGCGCTTAGAGCCCCTTCATTGGAGATGAAGTGCTATATACATTTACATTATTATTATTGTAAACATTTTTCTCTTCTTTCACAACACAGATTACCTTTACTGACTTTCATCCACTCCTGTGGACTTCCTCGGAGTGAATGACTGGATGGAGATTGGCGGAAAATCCCGAGAACCTGAGCATCGAGTGAGATGTTTTCATCCAGTCATTCACTCGGCGATCTGAGGAAGTCCACAGGAGTGGACGAAACAGTCAGTAAAGAGGTCATCTGTTTGTGTTGTGAAAGAAGAAAAAAATGTTTACAATTTGGAATTACCAACACGGTGAACACTTTCAAACATTATTATTTTTATTATTATATTCACTTCTGTTTTCTTCCGCTGTACAGAAAAGCCGCAAAGACGTGAGCAACTTTGACCGTGAGTTCACCTCGGAGGCCCCCAAGCTGACGCCCACTGACAAGCTGTTTATTATGAACCTTGACCAGACCGAGTTCCTGGGGTTCTCCTACGTCAACCCTGAGTTCATCGTGTCCGTCTGATCGCCTCACCTCACGCCAGAGGTTTGGACAGGGGGAAAGAGATTCTTTTAGGGTGGGGGTATTGGTTCACTCGGAGGTTTGGGCAGGGGGAAAAGAGATTCTTTTAGGGTGGGGGTATTGGTTCACTCAGAGGTTTGGGCAGGGGGAAAAGAGATTCTTTTAGGGTGGGGGTATTGGTTCACTCGGAGGTTTGGGCAGGGGGAAAAGAGATTCTTTTAGGGTGGGGGTATTGGTTCACTCAGAGGTTTGGGCAGGGGGAAAAGAGATTCTTTTAGGGTGGGGGTATTGGTTCACTCAACGTCCTGGTGGTTTTGTTTTCTGTCATGTTCTTGTGGTTCGATCGCCTTTGTGACTGTCTGAAGTTCTTACAGCTTACCAAGTCTTCGTAGTCAAGGTTTTATGAAATCTTCTTTAAAAAAGTAAGCCCTGCACCATATTTCAGATCAGAAATTTGTTTAACGTCCTCCGACCTGCTTAGAGGCACATATGGGACATTTGTTAGGATGAAGATGGGGAAATACACCATGTTTTTTTCACCTGCAGCTTATTGTTTAACCCTTAATTTGACTTGGTTTTACGGTACTGAGCTTCACTTCTTCCAACGCTGCAAATTCTTAGCGTTCTTATTCTGTCAGGGTGAAGGCACCTTGAACAGAACTGGCCCTCCCTTCTTCGGAGTTATTCTAATAGGAATTGTTCGGAAATAATTAAGGGGAGTAATTCCATGGTGTGTGGGAGTGATCTTGCCTAATTCAATCGGTCAAACAGGGGAAGCTACTCTACCATCAGGTAGATCGCCAGCTCTCACTTCGTTCGTTTTAGTAGACTTGCATCACTTAGAACACTGTGCGTCATTCTAAATTTGATGTAATTTATATCTTTACATCACATTTTGCAAGTTCTATCGGTTTGTGGATACTGGCCGCCCCTCATTTTTCTAAAAATAATGTTTGCAAGTCGCTGACTCGCATCCTGCGGTTTCAAGCTTCGACGCCATGCCGCCATTGTTGCTATGGTTTTGACCGAGTAAGTCGAGGTAATTAACTCTAATTTTCACGAAGTGCTCTCCCCTAGTTTTTTTCCCGAAAATCATCTATTGAACTGGTCTTTGGCCAACACTTCCATCTCTTTTTTTTCTTCTTTTTTTAAATTTTTGTTTTGGCACTTGCATCTTAATCTTAAAACAAATTCTCCTGGCTGTAGTGCTGAACGGGTTCATATTTACATTGATTTTCATACTGATCATTGTGCTTTTAGTAAGGTCTTGATGGAGGCTAAGGCTACATGGTCAGGCCAATGGATGACAAGGCCAATGACAGTTTTTCACTTGTTCTTTTCAGTTCATCCAGGTTTTCTACTTGAGGTGGTTTCATTCTCAGTGCCGCCTACGTCTAAATATTCTGAAGAAAGTAATCAAATGAAACTCGACCTCACCACTCGTAGGCAAACTATCTGAACCTCACACATTCACAAAGCCGATCAATCATACCCAAGAATGTTACAGTTTTCACAAAATTGCAGTTTTTCCTTTGGGAGGGAGGAGGAGGGGGGGGGGGCTTCCGAATCCCTGTGACAAGGTGTGACTGAACTGAGCTGTGTTAAAACAGCCAGCGATCTTCACTTGACTCTGCGAGTGATGTGCGCCATTCGGCTGTTGATGACTATTAAGAAAGACATTTTTGAAGCCGTTGGATGACAAGAAAAAAATCTCGAAGGCACTGTTTTATCAGGTTTTTATTCATTCATTATTTGTGATTTGACTTTCAAATATCTGTTACTGATTGCATTTTGTAATGTTCGATTGTTATGCATACATTTAAACACTTTTTTGTGTTGCATTTTGTGCTGCACCTATCAAATCTGTGATTTTGATTCTTCATTGTGCGCATGTTTGTGTACATGGGTGTCTTTCTTCTTCATTTTTAGATGTTTCATAAGTGTATTTACTAACGCTTGAGCATTTAAGAAAAAAACGGTGATTACTATTTTCAAGTTGGCGCGTGTAAATCAGTTTTTATAATATACATTTCAAAAGATGGAGTGTAAATCTTTGTTTCATAACATACATTTCTTTTTGATCACTTTTCTCTGTTGTTGTTAGCAAAGCATTTAAAACCATTGCATGTGTTCATGTTACAGCTTTTAAAAAGATCGGGTGTATGTAGAAAAGCATAACCTTCCTACCATGGGGATAGATTCAGTATCTATAAAGTCTGATCCCCGTGGGGATACCGGGGGTCTTTCATAAAAATAGTCCCCCCACCTTCTGGAAGTTCTGTGCTTGTAGCTTCCTCTAATCTGTCACTCTCCTTGACTCTGCCTTTTTCCTCATCTTTCTGACTTACTGGCCCATTCTCCTGCCTTTTTTTCAAAAAAATCTTCCAAATCATTTTTCTCTTGAGCTCCTTCGAAATTGGACGCAGCGGGGAGACCAGTGAAAACTGAAAACCGGACACATATGTACCTTACCCATTATGGCCATATGGCCTGGGAACGCAGAAGAAGAAGAAGAAAGTCTGATGGATTTCGATTGGATCAGTGGGGGGAAAAAATCATGGTGAAACAAAAAAGCATTGAAATGCATGCTATCTATAATAATGGGGCTGAATTTTCTTTGCTTACATTCTTGTACAAGTGAATGTTTTGTACTTATTATCAATATCGAATTTTGTCTATTTATTAAGGCAAATTCTGTTGTTGAGCTTTTTTGTTGTTGTTTAGCCTGTATGTGTTAAGGGGCAGTGGTGGGGGGAGAAGGGAGTTGTTTGTGGTTTTGTTTTGTTGTTTAGCCTGTATGTGTTAAGGGGCAGTGGTGGGGGGAGAAGGGAGTTGTTTGTGGTTTGGTTTTGTTGTTGTTTAGCCTGTATGTGTTAAGGGGCAGTGGTGGGGGGAGAAGGGAGTTGTTTGTGGTTTGGTTTTGTTGTGTGTGGTTTACTTGTGTGTGTGTGAGTCTCTGTGTGCGTGTGTGCGCGCACGTGTGTGTGTTGTTCTGTTTTGTTTCATTTTGTTTGTCCTTTTGAGTTTGTTTGTTTTTGTTTTTTCTTTATTTCTACACAGTCCTGCACTCATTCATCACAGTAAGGGAGAATTATTTATTGATGGAAAGAAGGCTGAACAACAAGCCTTCGTTGAGCTTCCTTCCATCAAGCCCTTACCTCCCTTACAGGGATGAATGTGAATATCACCACACTCATCCCCGCCAGGTGGTTCTGTCACATTCCCTCATGCTACAAAACTCAGATCATCGTAATAGCACCAATTTGTTTTTGTTGTGATAGCATTTCACCACCCATGACACAACTGCTGTCTGGTCTTGTTTGTTGCCTTTTACCGAGGATTGTGTTTACTGAGCGTATGAACGGCAACACCATTTAGTATAAAACCCATGTGTGACCCAGCACCACGAAAGGGACATTAAGTCGCTGGGCTAGTTTCTCACAACAGGCTTACAAAGTCAAAAATCTCATTTTTTGTCGATTTTGAGTTATGGGGATTTTTGTGTTCTCCAACATCTTATCTTTCATATTTATAAAGGATAGTCTTTAGCATGGTTTCTAAATGATCTTGTAAGATGTGCTTTAAAATGAGTACTGTATTTTTCTGACTATAAGGCGCACCTTTGTATAAGGCGCGTCCCCCAAATTGTACCCAGATTTTGTTATTATATTTCTTCACTATTTTATTAGTCATATTATAAGGCGCAGGGGTCTGAATCTGGGGGAAAAGTATCGCCTTATAGTCCGAAAAATACGGTAGGTCAATGCATTTTCTTCAGCTAGGCTAGACTTTAAACTGTGTTTTCTCAAAATGGCCGACACTCAGTCTGCTAAATTTAAATGCTCATAACTCTGGAAAGAAAAAAATATACAGGAATGGTTCTTGTATCATTAGAAAATTGTCTGGAGTTTTCAGATGTATAATATTCTCAGAATGGTCAGTTTGACACTTAATGTCCCTTTCTGGGTCACATATTCGATATTAAAATGTTTGTATTTATGGAGCCTATAGATAGCAACAATCATTAAAGCCCATCTTTGATACTATTAACACGAAAGGCGCACATATGTGACACGAGTTAAACAGTGTTGAGACAGTCTAGGGAGAGCTGGACACCAAAGACCGGTTGTCCAGCTTTCCCTAGAGTTTCCTTTAATACTAACCCACCTTTGATACGTATTTGCTGGAGAGTTTCGTATAGATGACTGGAGTTATAGCAATAACCATGTAGCGCAAAAATTCACATTTCATTCAAACCCTTCTTAACCCTTCCAGCATCATGGCCTGCCATGTGTTTGTCTATTTTTAGAGCTTATATCAGTGATTTATCCATTAAAGCAGCGCATGTACACATAAAAAACAACTTACCCCCATCTCGTTGGTTGAGATGCCACGGACAACCAAGAACGTCAAAGAATAAATGGCGCTAGAAGAGGTAATTGTGAATGTTTCCTGATCAGTCGCTTATTTCCTTCATTTTGTGGGATTATTCTCTATCAGGAAGATTTCAATATATGCTTATCAGTCTGTCGTTTTCTTATTTCTGTGGGATTACTTTCTATAACAATAATAATAATGAGTATTTATATGCGCTTATTCTTAAACAAGCCCTAAGCGCTTAAAATAATAAACAAATAAATGAATAACCCCTTCCCCCAAAAAAAAAAGCAGAAAATATAAGAATGTCAAAAATTGCTTCGCACACACACACATACAAATGCGTAAGTGCGCGCACACAAACACCAAACACACACACACACACACACACACACACACACACACACACACACACACACACACACACACTTGCACAAACCACACACTGCATGCACGCACAGAAGGGACAAAAATTACTTTCCAAAATAAAAGAGCAGGCTACGATTTAAGAGAGTGGTTTTGAGAGAAGACTTAAATGAAGAAAGGGAGTTGGCAGAACGGAGAGGAAGAGGGAGTTTGTTCCAAGTAGAGGAGGCCTGAAAGGAGAAGGAACGTTCACGAGAGTCCTGGTGCGGTAACGAAGGATCTGGAGGAGAGAAGTGTCAGAAGAGGAGCGTAACTGTCTAAGAGGTGTGTAAAGGTTCAGGAGATCAGTGAGATAAGAAGGAGCCAGACCATTTAGGGATTTGTAACAGAGCAGAGAGAGCTTGTAGTCGATACGCTTTCCAACAGGAAGCCAGTGAAGAGAGTCAAGCATAGGGGTAGAATGAGAGAATTTGGAGCACCTCAGTACAAGGCGAGCAGCATTGTTTTGAATTTTTTAAAGTTTAGTGAGAACAGTTTGTGGGCAGCCAGCAAGAAGGGAATTACAGTAATCTAGTCTGGAGAGTATGAAGGCAGAGATGAGAGTTTGGGTAGCTTCCTAGAAAAGATCTTACAGATCCAATGCACCGAAGTTCTGAGTAACAAGCATGACAGACAGAGGACATCTGGTTTTGGAAGGAGAGTCTGATCAAGTGTGACGCCAAGATTGCGTACAGTGGTAGAAGTGTGAATAAGAGCGTTTTCTATCAAGCCAATTTCAAGCTGTCTGACAAACTAAGCTTTGGGAAGTCGGATAACAGACATCAAATACAACAAATGATTGAACACCATCTGGGTAAACTTATGCTACATAAAATATTCAGTTGAATAAACAGTTGAAAAGTATTAGTAAGATAGAATCATTGGTGAAATGAACTGAACATTGAATGCTAACAATAATTGTGGCATAGCATTATTATTGGACCATGAAGTTTTCACAAATATTATGTAATCATTTAGATGGGTTTGAAAGTAAGACTACATAATTATGTTTTATTTTTTGGTAAAGGTAAAAATGCGCCCCCCCCCTCCTCCATTTCTCGGTTGTTTCCATTTTTCCGTTCTTGCCTTTCTTACTGCAGATTGAGTACTTCATCCTCGATCATTTGCTATGTTTAACACTAATTTTCATCCATTTACATAATGAAACACATGCATTCAATAATAGTAGAAGATAAAGGCAAGACGGAAAAACGCTATGAACCAGAACTGTGACAAATGCTCTGCGGCTGTTGTGTGTACTGCACTACATAGGTGGGGGGGGGGGGGGGGGGGGGGGGGGGGGGGGGGGGGGGTGTTCCTGTTAGATAATGGCCTTTATCATGACGGCGATTAATTATTCAACAAAGATAACTAGCTGAAAAGGTTAATAAAATACAGCTTAATGTACAATGTAAATTGCTCATATTGTCTTTCGCTGAAATGTGCAATAGTAAACATTGATTTTCTTTTTGCACCTTTGAAGGGTCTGTGACCCGAAGTATTGTGTCATTAAATTATTTCCCAAGTCAAATTACAACCACCCAAGTGTTTGCTTGCTTTATTCCACATTGAATTTTGACAGCAGTCATTTTTTGAACTTCCATAGTAAACATAGTATTGTAGTATGCCGCATCACAATAACCCCCTCAGTAACTCACCTCTCCTCTTACGTTGCAGCAGCATGGCTGAGGTTTGACATATATACAGCACCATATTGTTGGGACTACAAGGCGATACTTTTTTCCCAGAATGAGACCCCTGCGCCTTAATAATAAAACTACGGCTTGGAGTCAAAACAGACTATCTTTAGCTAGTCCATTGACGTATTATTGGATTTATTGCAAAAACAAATAACTTGTATCAAACAATGACTGCAGAAATATAAAAAGGGGGTTTTGCTTATATTTCAGCAGTCTTTTTTTTATACAAGTTATTAGTTTTCGTAATAAGTTGAATAATATGTCAATGGACTATCTAAAGATAGTCCGTTTTGACTCCAAACCATCGTATAATCAGGCATGGGAATTGTCCTCGATTTCGCGGATTTCCGTGGGAAAAAAATTGAAATTGTGACTAAATACTTGGTTTTTGTTACTAAATACTTCAATTGGGGGGCTTTTCAGAGTGTTTTTGGCTCTGACAATTCCCATGCCTGATAATATGATTAATAATTGACAAAATATAATGATAAAATCTGAGTTTTGTTTAAAATTTGGGGGGTGCGCCTTGTAGTCGGAAAAACATGGTAGTTGATGTTGTGATTACTTGTCCATGGGGTTATCTATCGAAGGTACATATCACTGCTAATAGAGCTTAGGAATTTAGTGTCATAGTGCGCGTAGCAGACCACGGCACTTTTAGCCCACCTTACATTATTTGTGTGCATGTGTGGGGGCAAGCATGTACTGTGCAAATTAATTCAAACATGGATTTCCCAAGAATATATCGCTGTCCACATGCAAAAGAGACGTCACTCAAAATTGGTCAACTTCGATGTGTTGGACTTACCAGTTCATCTAGACAAGCTGCATCATCTAACAAAACTGTAAAACAATCAATTTGCAAAGATAAAACATCAATGGTGACGCTGAATGAACAAAACAATGACATTATTTGCCCTGAAATATAATATTGTTTTCCATTCCTCATGTGAAGTGACGTCATTCGACTTACGTCTCTTTTGCATGCGGGCGATGATATGTGTGTGTGTGTGTTTGAATGGACTACGGAAGTCACCTAAATTAAAAATGCATGTGTGTGTGTGTAATAGAACTTCAACTGAAAGATGTGTCAGAAAGATATAGCATTGACTGCTGAAAAAGAAATATGTCGCATTGTTTTATGTTTATGGCCTCTTGGTAAATAATGTAAATAATTTAATTTTTTTCATTTTAATTTTGTTTCATGCAAAGAAAAGTGATAATGTTAAGTAAATGCAGAACTATAAATTTGACACGTTCTCATTTCTTGAAAAATATCAGATATTCAAAACAATTTCTTAATACAAATTTTACTCGCAAATTTGTGAAAAATTATATTAAGTCTTGAGCCTTGTACCATATTTTTGCTTTGCCTGATCTCGAGAGCTCAAGAGTTTTCTCTAAACCTTTTGCTGTTAGTTTTTAAAACTGACCTAGTTGTCTGTTGAACAAGTAAAAAGGTAATAAAATAATTACACTAGCTTTGTTTGATGAATCAAGAAGCTAATCTAGAGCTCGTTTTCATTCTCTTTATTTTAACTTTTTTCTTTTATTTAAACTATGGAAGAGATGTGCTATTCTCTCCTTTTTGTTCACAGAATTTGTTGTTTGACATTTTTAAAGCAAAACGTTTTATCTGTTAACTTTGAACAAAGTGAAGCCACCTTCTAAAACAACAAAAAGTCTACCTCTATGTGAGTATGCGTGCATATCTGAGTATGGGTACTCCAAAATGGTTTTAAGTTTTAACAAACATAAGTTTTTGTTTGGGCCACACTGCTGTTATTTTTACACTCGTTATCCCTCACTACCCTCCCCCTCCCCTACACACACACACATTATTGTTCACTATCACCCACACCTCTCCCCTACCAGTTAACTTGCATATAAAAGCTTACATTGTGAAATGTTTGTATTGGCATTGTCCAAAATAACAAACACTCTGTCCGCAGACTATGTGATACTTTCCTGATTAAGTGACTTCAAGCAGCGTAAATTGCGTCAACACTACAGCTGTGTACCCAACGTGCAACATACGGTTAGACCCAACTGTGTGTGTGTTGTAAGATAGTGTGTACTTCTACACAAGTTAGCACACACGCCCATCATATCATTTGTGGCAAATGTTCCAGTGAATTGCTCACCTTTCATCAGGCTATATTGTTGTCAATATAGTGTGTACTTCTACACAAGTTAGCACACACGCCCATCATATCATTTGTGGCAAATGTTCCAGTGAATTGCTCACCTTTCATCAGGCTATATTGTCAATATAGTGTGTACTTCTACACAAGTTAGCACACACGCCCATCATATCATTTGTGGCAAATGTTCCAGTGAATTGCTCACCTTTCATCAGGCCATATTGTCAATATAGTGTGTACTTCTACACAAGTTAGCACACACGCCCATCATATCATTTGTGGCAAATGTTCCAGTGAATTGCTCACCTTTCATCAGGCCATATTGTCAATATAGTGTGTACTTCTACACAAGTTAGCACACACGCCCATCATATCATTTGTGGCAAATGTTCCAGTGAATTGCTCACCTTTCATCAGGCTATATTGTCAATATAGTGTTTGCTTCTGTTATCTGTTAGTCCTGTAACTCGTGGGTTACATATGGATCAGATAATCCTCCTTTTAACCGTGTCTAGCGGTTTTTATTTGTGTTATGTGCGTGAATTCTCCTCTGCTCTTTTTAGCTTGTGATAATGTGCGTGGATCCAGATCTCTTCTATCATAGTGTCATGTAATGTTGGTTTTGCCACTATAAGGTTTTTAACAGTGGGGTTTTTGTGTGTGTGGGTTTTTTTTACAGTTTACCCTTTCGCTGCCAGACATTTTTCACCCAAAAAATACCATTAAACTTAACTGGGTAGAGAAAACAAAAATATTTGCAATATTGGGAATTCCTCTGTAACATGTATAACATTAGGCTTATCCCTACCTCCCAAAATTAAGAAAATAGGGTCTTTGATGCCCTTTTAGTGACATGGGTGTTAAACCATTGTGCATAAATGCGACATTGGCGGTGAAGGGGTTATACTGAACAGTTTACAGCAACGCTGTGAAAACAAATCTATGCCTTTGAAATAAAGAGTAACTGTAATAACCTAAACAGTTTCTGCTAAGACTATATTGAGAATTAAAAAAATTCACAGAAAGCAATCTGAAATCCTGTTAACATGTATATTCAAACACTCTAAATTATTCATTTTATATACTGTTCATACATGATTAAGTTTATAATTGGCTAGCCTCTTGTGATGTAATGAAAGATGTATACAGATTTAATTATAAATCTACACAGTATTTTGTTATCCGCTTCTTATTGCACAAGTCTTGCCTCTGATGCTCAAGTACAATCAGATCACTTTTAATTAATTTTATGAAACCATTCGTGTTATGTGAAGATTGATGAATCAGCTGCCGTCTTCCATTACAGTCAAGGACTTGCTTTGGTGGAAATTTGACCAGTCAGAATGATGTACTCGCTCAACTACTAAAAAGTGCAATCCTGATAACTTTTTAAAAAAGCGGATAACTCCAAAAGACTGGATAACTCACAATACTTCTTTTGGTCACAGTTTGATCATTTTTACTGCAAACAGTCTTTATTTTAAAATATTGGCCATCTCAAAATGTCCAATTTTGACTTAGCTGCTTTCCACTGTACTATACTTTTGGGGCTTATATCAAAGACACTGTAATGAGAATAAGACAACTGGAGAGTTACGGCGAGCCGGGCTGATAGGGTTATTGTTTGTGATACCATTAACAATGGCGGCTCTATCCAAAGACTGGAATTTGAATCGACATATTTTTAATTACCAGATTCAAATTTCAAACCTTTTTCTGTTTCCCTGAAGACAAATAAAGATAAGGAAGCTGCAAATACGGCCAGAAAATCTATGAAACAGTAACAACCAGTGTTAGATTACTGCTGACGTTCATGGTTCAAGGGGGGCATAATCAGGGTATCTGTCCTCACTGCTCATATAGGGGAAAATGGCCACTTGTCTGTCTTCCCATTACAGTGTCTTTGCTTAAATGTAATTGTTTTCATTAGGGGCACCACTTATTGAAGCAAGTAAGGGAACAAAGAAGAGGCCAAACGTACGTGGATCTAGATGTAAGACACACATGAAAGGGAATGAAGGCATAATGATAATTGTTTTCATTAGGGGCACCACTTATTGAAGCAAGTAAGTGAACAAAGAAGAGGCCAAACGTACGTGGATCTAGATGTAAGACACACATGAAAGGGAATGAAGGCATAATGATAATTGTTTTCATTAGGGGCACCACTTATTGAAGCAAGTAAGTGAACAAAGAAGAGGCCAAACGTACGTGGATCTAGATGTAAGACACACATGAAAGGGAATAAAGGCATAATGATGGGAACTCATATTGAAAATGGAAATTCAAGATGGAAGAAGATAAGTTTAAGCGACAGCCAGCCAGTGATGCAATCATTGCATACGTTCTATGTTTCTAAAGTGACTTGGAGCGTAAAACAGGGATTGATAAAAGATTAGGCATGAGTGACTATTGTACAGGTGATGAAGTTGAATGCAGTATTTGAACTGAATAGTCTTAAGAGAAAGGGAAAAATAAAGATTGTGCACAAATCTAAGGAAAAGGGAAGGGAGAGAGAAAAAAAGAAAAAAGTTTAGGCAATTTGCAGGTTAAATATAAGCACATAGTTTGCTTTGTTCAATACCTATGTGAGCACTTGGACACGATGATTTGGATCAATGAAGAATTGTTTGTAATGAAGATAATAATAATGAATAATACATAATTATGGGGGGGGGGAAAAGTATTTTTTTTTTTTTAAAGTCATGATCAAAAAACCCAAACCTGAATAAGATCCTCAGATTTATCAGCACTGTGTGCAAGTTTCCAGCAAATTTGTGTAAGTGTCTGTAAAAAGACACACTGTCATATATGGCTCAGCAAGAGAAATTGGGGGAGGGGGGGGGGAGGGCAGTTCATTATTGTCCCCAAAATGCAGTGTGCTGATAGATAATGCATTTCAAACATTGGTTATTTTTTAAACCATCGTTGACTCAAATCCTTTCTCAACCTCTGAATTTCTTCTCTTTTTTTTTTACTAGGGAGGACTACAAGTCTCAACACTTGAATGTTGCACACACGTTGCTCACACTGTGTAATGTCTTGTGGAAAACACTTTTTAAAAAACTTTGTAACAATATCTGGGTTTTTTAAATATTCACGAGGAATAGAGTGTTGGGTGAGGGTAAAATAGTTAGATTGGTTAAAGTTGAAGACTGCAAAATGTTTTCTGCCAAAATTTGACAAGAACTGATTGTTGAAAGCATGCCTTTAATGTCTTTTTCTTGTTTTCATGATTATATCCCTGCTCAGTTCACAGCGTCATGACGTCAGAGCCACCATGTTGGTTTTCTCAAACGTGGTCGTCGCCAGTCAAAATTCAACACTTGGTGTGACTTCATTGTCCTCCCAATAGCCGCCATTTTGGTTGCTCGTGCACTGTAGACGCCAAGAAAAACTGCGTCATTGCTCGTTTCCTAAAGGTTGAAAATGTAGTTGGCATACAGTGTGCTTTATTTTGATTGTTTATCTTTTAGTTAGTTGCTTGCAACAAATAGTGATTGTTTATGACAAATTCAGTTTAATTATAACGTATATCCATTATACATGCTCATATTTTAAGACCACCCATGTGCGCGCATGCACGCACACAAACACACGCAAGTTCATAATGGCTCAAGTGTGCATTGAAATGTGAAAACGAGCACAGAAAATATAAAACCCCGAAATTACATTGGCATGATTGAAAAAAAAAAAAAGAATAATTATTGTCAAATTTATTTTCTGTTTCTTTTAATAAATAATATTTTCTCTGTTTCTATAAAATAAAATAAAATAAAAATGGTGTGCATTTGTTGTACATTTAACTTTGTTGTTTTGTATTTTACAATATTTTTCTGTTTTTCTGACAAAATTTCACTCGCATTGTTGGCGTTTCAGAAGCAGGCATTTCTTGTTTTGTTGTCAAAGTGACGTGCAATGAAACGGTGTGAAAAGAGATATTTTGGGGTTCTGTTTTCCATTTTTTGTGCCATTTATGAGTGGAGGAATCGGATGGTTATGACGAGCATTATTCTGTGATTTCTTCTATTTTCTTCATATTGATGTATCTATCACTTTTGTCATTTCTTTCCCATAAGTGCTTCTTTTTTTTTACTTTCTTGAATCAGTTTTGTGGCTTCTAATGATGGTGTTTTAGTTTTAGTTTCTCAGGTATTTAGTGTGTTTATTTTAGAGTTTTTTTCTTTTGTTTATCTAAGCATTAACATTTACTGCAAATGTAAGTTTGGAAAATAATATTAACAAAATCTTGAAGATTGAGAAAATATTGTGCACTCAAGGGTTTAATCGTTTCTTTCATTTCTTTGATCTTCTGTCAATCACTCAGACTGTTTCCTGTCATATCAGCGCTGATGCGTCATGCTGCCGTTATGCGCCAAACAAACAATTAGGTCCAGCATGTCTGTCTTCGGCTGGATTTCTTTCATAAAATAGTAATAAACTTCAATAAAACCTTCAGTTTGAGATTGTATCTAAGATTCCCACCAGGAGTGATTAGATAATTGTTTGATTCTTAGGTGTGTATGTATTTTTATGATCCATAATTAATAGAATGGAGTGGGTGTGCACATAGGATGGACATTGGTACAACACTGTTGATTTCAACACCTGTAAATACTGGCAAATTGCTGACATTTTAAATCACGTTTTTTTCTCAATACATGTACCTGTTTCAATTTGTGTTATATTTTGCTAGATATGATTGTGTACATTTTTGTGTTGTTATAACTTACTTCCAATGTCTTCTAGTTTGATGTTTTTACATTATTTTGTTGTTGTCTTTGTTATTTTGTGTTATTCAGCTTTTGTGTTGTTGCATTTATTACTAAAAAAACAAAATTCTTATATTTTATGAATGTCTTCTGAGATTTGTTATTGCTCTTGTTGTCTTTGTTTTTTCTTGTTTTTATGCATGCCCCAACACAGCTACGTTGAGTTACAACATTGTTTTTATCATTTTGCTTTTTGTTGTTTGTTTTTTATTTGTTTCTATTTAGTTGGGGGGGGGGGGGGGGGGGGGGGGGGGTTACATGTTAAGCTTGTTACAAAAGATTTAACATCTTTCTTTTTTTTTCTTAATCTCTTTCTTGCTTTTTCTTTGTGTTGGTTATTCCAGTCATTCTGCACAACATGACTTGTAAACTAGGTACAGGTACTTATATGGAGGTTGCTAACTTTATTGTCATGGCAAAAATACTTAATCAAAATGCCACTTGTAAGTTGCATGACTCTGTGTGGGTGTGGTTGAAACATCTAAAACTAACTTTTACAAAAGAAAGGAAGCTATCGCATCATGTATAAAGTCTTAAGAGATGAGACGAGGGGTGGGGTAATCATAACAATACAGAAAATAGACAATATGCGACCCAGCACCACGAAAGGGACATTAAGTCGCTGGGCTAGTTTCTCACAACAGGCTTACAAAGTCAAAAATCTCTTCTTCTTTTTAATCAATTTTGAGTTATGGGTATTTTTGTGTTCTCCAACATCTTATTTTTCATATTTGTAAAGGATAATCTTTAATATGGTCTCTAAATGGTCTTATAAGTGTTTTAAAATGAGTAGGTCAATGCATTTTCTTCAGCTAGGCTAGACTTTAGACTGTGTTTTCTCAAAATGGCCGATGCTCACCCTACTAACTTTGAATGCTCATAACTCTGGAACGGAAAAAGATACAAATATGGTGCTTGTATCATTAGAAAGAATTGTCTGAAGTTTTCAAATGTATAATTTTCTCAGAATTGCCAGTTTGACAGGGTCACATATTTGACAACATCTACCTCTTTTCTTCCTGTTCAGTCTTCTTTTTGTTTCTTCTCTACTTAGCATTCCAACTACCATTGTTTTTGGAATATTACAAGACGATACCTAGAATTTTCTCAGATTTAAACCCATGCGCCTCAAAGATATTCTAAAAGGGTAAGATGGACTACTTAAGAGCTCTGCGAACCGGGCTGATAGAGTTATCGTTAGTGGCGACAGTACACCATTCACAGTGGATATCCAAAAACTAACTGGAACTTGAACGGAGAATCCAACTGGCCTATCGACGTGTAAAATGTGTACTGCTTAAAAGGGACATAACCAGTGTTTCTGTCCTCACTACTCATATAAGGAAAAGAGACCGGATGCTTAGCTTCCCCTATACAGTCTTTGTGCGCCTTAAATAATATAAATGATAATTTAGTAAGAAATGATAATAACAGAAACTGAATGTTGTGTAAATTTTGGAGAGTGCGTCTTATAACAAGGTGCCCCCTCTGAAATTGGAATGTATCGGCTGTACGCAGCGGGGAGACCAGTGAAAACTGAAAACCAGACACATACATACCTTACCCATTATGGCCATATGGCCTGGGAACGCAGAATAACAATAAGGTGCACTTTATAGTCTGAAACATGCGGTATACTTCATCTCCTTTGATGCATCGGTTCATCTTTTAAATAAAAAGATTGATATCTTCTCCCGTAGCTTCACTCCTGGTGTTCCTTTTCTATCTTTGACTTTAACAATCTTTGCATAATATTCTGTCTCAAGTGTTGGAAGTATGTGTTGTGGTCTGAACTGATCGATTTTTGCCTCTGTAAATAAGTCGCTTCTCATTTCATGTGCATTACACCAATTATTTATTCATCACTGTTGGTATTTTTTGCCTTTAAAAAAAATGTTGTTTTCTTCATGCATTTCTGTGTTGCATTTTTCATGGATAAATGGGTAGAGAGAACATATTGTAAATAGGAATTGTTCGGAAATAATTAAAGGGAGTAATGTCATGGTGTGTGGGAGTGATCTTGCCTAATTCAATCGGTCAAACAGGGGAAGTTTCTCTACAATCAGGTAGATCACCAGCTCTTGCCTCATGTGTTTGAGCACACATACAGCACTTAGAACACCATGCGTCATTCTACAATTGATGTCATTTATATTTTTACGTCACATTTTGCAAGTTTTATTAGTTTGTGGCTACTGCCCACCCTTACTTTTTCTTTAAAAATGTTTGCAAGTCGCTGACTCGCATCCTGCGGTTTCAATCTTCGACGCCATTGTTGCTATGGTATTTGACCGAGTAATGGAGGTAAGCAACTCTAATTTTCACGAAGTGCTCACCCCTAGCTTTTTCCGAAAATCGTCCATTGGCAGAGCATGCAAAATGGAGGGACAAGAGGTGTGTAAATGTATCGACGAAATTGCAAGCAAGAGAATGGAGAAGAGGAAGAGTAGGCAAGAAGATATAACTCACTTTGCAATTATGCACCTCTCTCGGTTCTTGAAACAGACTGTTCACACTTGTTATATTTTGCACACGTATGTTGAACACAAATGCATTTTATTACTTTTGATACATCGCCTGTTTTAATTGCAGGCTCATAATTCCACCATCTCTAGGCTGAGTGACTTACTGTATTTGATTTGATCTTTTTCTTTGTTGTTCAGTTTTGTTGTGTTTTTTATGTCAGGGTAATGCTTAGGAACCACTGCATAGAGTCACTTTTTTTTTTAAACCACGTCACGTGTCACGTTCCCTCTTATGCTTAGAAGATTTTTTAAGATTTCTTACCAGCTATGGCTGGTACCCACGTGTCGTCATATTCGGCCACAAGGAGCGCCATATTATGGGAGACCGCCATCTTAGTCCTTACCTTTTTTTGAAAAATGCCAGATCGATGCTGCGTATTTGGCTGTTCCAATTCGAAACTTATCTAAACTGTATTTATAACATCTGGATGTTTTCTTTACACATTTAGATAACATTTTCACTTTGTTTACACACAAATAAGGACTAAGATGGCGACACTTCCGTTGGAATGGTCGAGATGCGCACGCAGGTGGGTTGGAGCCATAAGAGGGAAAGCACGTGAAAACCATGATTTTGCCTGGGGACATGGGGGGTCTTTCACTGCCTGGTTCATTCTCTTACTGACTCAGTCATTATAATATAGCACTAAAGCAGAGACGAGGATCTCAGTAAAATGTAGCCTTTAGCTGATATAATGTTCAGTATTGTTGATATACCCCCCTTGAAATATCCTACTATTATCTCTGATTATTAGGCACAAGGCTTCAGATGGACTCGACACAAAGTTTATCATGGATGTATTTTTAATTTGTGTTTTTTTTTGTTTGTTGTTAGAGCAGTTAAGCTATCATTTTAACCCTTTCGCCGCCAGCCATTTTTTAGCCCAAATTATCCAATAAACTTTCATTGGGTAAAGAAAATATGTTGTCTGAAATATTGAGGATTCCTTTACTACATGCTTAAAAAAAAGGCCTATCCTTAACTCCCCAAATCAAGAACACAAATATCATCGGATAACAGACCCTGAATTCAAGGTTTTTACTGACACGAGTGTTCAATCATTGTGGTGCAAAAATGTGACGTTGGCGGCGAAAGGGTTAAACCAGCATGATTCACTCTTTCTTTCCAGCACTTCATGAATCATATAACAATTTTTGGATGTATGTGGAACTTAATTGCTTGATTTTGTGTGTATGTTTGAAACTCGCTAAAAGGAGATTATGTCATTGGTTGGGTGAGAAAGAACCAGACGTTTGATTGGTGTGTTGCTTTGTCGTTCATTAACATATTTTAATTATCTTTGTTGTCATTTTCTATCGATATTTGACTGCAAATTTTGTCATTTTGTTGGGAAGGGAAGGGTGAGATTTGACGGGGAAATCCAGTCTTTACTAAATTCTGCACATAACCTGAGTCTTTGTCTATACTTTGCTTTTGATCACTATTTACTAACATTTCTGTGTATTGAAGTGTGCTTCGATTCTCTTGTTTATTTGTTAACTTATTTGTGAATCAAAGTCTCGGAATCTCTTGAATAAAGGTGGTCTCTCTCTCTCTGTCTCTCTCTCTCTCTCTGTCTCTCTCTCTCTCTCTCTCTCTCTCTCTCTCTCTCTCTCTCTCTCTCTCTCTCTCTCTCTCTCTCTCTCTCTCTCTCTCTCTCTCTCTCTCTCTCTCTCTCTCTCTCTCTTCTCTCTCTCTCTCTCTCTCTCTCTCTCTCTCTCTCTCTCTCTCTCTCTCTCTCTCTCTCTCTCTCTCTCTCTCTCTCTCTCTCTCTCTCTCTCTCTCTCTCTCTCTCTCTCTCTCTCTCTCTCTCTCTCTCTCTCTCTTCTCTCCTCTCTCTCTCTCTCTCTCTCTCTTTATCTTTGTGATGTTTATCTTTGTCTGTTTTTCGTCTGTCAAATTTGACTCGTCATTTTGGTTTTGTTGTTTCACCTTTTCACTCTTTCTTCCTGTTGTTGATGGCAAGACGAAAAGAAGCCTATGTTGCTTAAAAAAAATATTTGTTTGTCCGTTCTCTTCTCTCTTACAATGTTGTTAATTGTTCGTTAAAAAAAAAGAAGAAAAAACCCACTTTGTTGAGGGCGGATTGCATTGATTTTAGCTGCACTTCTATGCAGTTAGCTTATCGCACATGACCAGTGAACTAATACCAGTGACCACTCTTTGAATGTCTGTGATTTTTGATATTAGTAGTGAGAAAGAACGGAGAATATGGTGTCTAATTTGGAAGTTCTTTTGGATTTGTTTGTTTTTTTAAACAATTTTATCGATTTTGCGCATGAAAACTAAATATCTTCATTAATTACACGGTTGTTTCATTGTTTATTTATTTTTTGGTCGTTGTTTATTTCACCATAGTATTCTTTGAAATCACATTTTACTCGGGTACTGACATGCTTATTAACATTTTGCTATGACTTAAAATTTATCAACCAAAAAAAGGAATGGTTCCAGCAAAAAAATAGTATAAGTGCATGGCTTTGTACATCGATTTCTCGGCAAATATGTAGATTTACACCCTCCTGCTCTATTTCTTGGTTCTTTCCAGGGTTAGGGTTAGATGGTCTTTTCTTTTGCCACAAGCATCTGGTTTTTTTGTCAAAATCGTCTATTTTTTTGGAGCATTAAATCGCTGCCTTTTGCAATAATGCTCTGATACTGTAGATGGTAGCTTTTCGTCTTTTTCTTTTCTTCTCTTTTTCCCCATCGATGTTGAATTGACAATGAAGCCAAGACAGTGTACTCGGTACTTTGAACACAATGTTAACATCGCCCACTTCTTGCTGCGGCCCCACTGCCTTGTCTTCTACATGTATGATATTGTATTAGTTGGTGTACACTCGCCACACGCAAGAATCAAAAGATGGTGCACCCTGTATTTCTTCTTCTTCTTTGATCACTCAGGCAGTTTCCTGTCACATGAGCGTAGATGCGTCATGCTGCCATTATGCGCCTAAGAAATAGTTAGGCCCGGCATGTCCAACTTCGACTGTTGTAAGAATTTATAGAAAAAGGCATGAGAATGGACCAGTAAGATAGAATGATAGCAGATGACAGTAAGCAAAGGGAAAAGGCAGAGGCAAAGAGAGTGACAGATTAGAGGAAGTTACAAGCACAGAACTTCCAGAAGGTGGGGGAACTATTTGTGTGAAAGACCCCCCGGTATCCCCACAGGGGACCCTGTATTTCACAGGATTCTTTATCTGCGATGATGAAGGAAATGTGTTACACTATAGTACAGATTAATTTAATACAGAGGGAGAGAGAACAAAGACTCACTACACACCTGTATCAGACCAACTGACATAAGCTAGAGCACCAAGGCTACATCAAAATGTTATGTTCTGCATTGTTGTGCGGGGATTGTCTTTAGCCATGGCAAGCTCCTAGCATAACATCATCAGTCCAAAATCCTCCGAAGTCAGAGTTTGGCTGGCCACATCGCAGGGTAGTCATAAACAGTCACATATAATGTTCTCATCCCTAGTTGGTGCATTTGTACCATAGTGTTCAAGTGCTTCGGCTGTTGGGATGATCCCTGGAGTCTTTGAGCCTGGGTATGACAACAACAAAGAATCACTAAAATTGCTGCTGACAAGAGAAAAAGGATAGTTCCGTATTTTACAAACTATAAGGCGATACTTTTTTCCTAGACTGAGACTCTGCGCCTTATAATGGGATTGATGACATAGTAAGAAATTATAATAACAAAATTTGAAGTTTGTGTCAGATTTGGGGGGTGCGCCTTTATAATCAGGTGTGCCTTGTAGTCCGTAAAGTACGGCGATGTCTTTGACAATCAATCAACACAAATTTATCCAAAAGTATCGTTTCCAAGATGTGAATAATCCTTTTAGTTAATGTTGTCCTTTCTTTTCACTTCTGATGCATTACAATCTTGCACCTCTCCCTAAGCATTGTTATCATAGCATGTATGATGGGACTAGCTTATGCATAGGTTTTAACATTCGGCAAAATGCTAAGAAAAGCTCCCTCCCCTTCCATTTATTTCAGACGGTTTCAGTTAGGGTTAGAGTTAGGAATGGGGTTTTGGATAGGGTTAATGATAGGTTTAGGGTCAATTTCATGACATACCATCACATTTTTTGTGGATTAGACGGTTTCAGTACAGGGTTAGGGATAGGTTTAGGGTCAGTTTAGTGTCAAATACACACACAAAGTTGATGACTAAACTGACGCTAAGCCTAACCCTAACCCTATCCCAAACCCTATTCCTAACCCTAACTGAAACCGTCTGAAATGAATGGAAGGGGCAGAGGAGGGAGATTTTCTTAACATTTGCCTAACATCCTTTGTGTTCAGATGTGAGAGACAGAGTTAGAGAACGAAAATGCATCTTTGTGTGTGTGTGTGTGTCTACGAGTGTCTGGGTGTATGTTTTCAGTCATCCTTTTTCCTCAATGTGTATCGCATACAGTTGCCTATTATATAAAGGAAGGGGTTTGTACCATCAACAAAATTTTATTTATCTCCTGCAAAGGTAGGAAATATGGGGGGGGGGGGGGGGGGGGGTTAGGGGGCGTGCACTCACACGCGCATGCATGCACTTACTAATGCGTGCACTCACACACGCATGCATGCACCCTCACACACACATTTTCTTTAACACAAAACAGCTTTGTTACCCATACTTTCTGTGCCTCCTTATTTTCATCGCTACCTACAAATCGCCATTCCAGAATCACTCAATACATTAGTACCGTATTTTTCGGACTATAAGGCGATACTTTTTTCCCAGACTGAGAAAATGTTCCCGCCTTATGATATGATTGATAATATATCTAGTAAGAAAATTTTATAACAAAATCTGAGTTTTGTGTATAATTTTGGGAGTGCGCCTTACAATAAGGTGCGCATTATAGTTATAGTTTGAAAAATACGGTACATGTATAATGTTTACTTAGAAATGACTTTGTGTGGAATCTTTAGTAATTTTGAAATGGAGAGCATTTATAAGCATGAATGAGATGTAGAATTGTTGTTTTTTAAAACCAAAATGTTGAAAATAAAAAGCAAGCAGATCATATTGTTACGCGTGTAAGATTTATAATTTAGGTACAAATTAATCAATGCTAATGCACATGACCAAATTGATGTTTTGTTTTTAGATCTAGAAATGTAATGCATAACAGTGATTTAGCTTACTTGGGGGTGGGTGGGGGGTGTCCTTTTGGATTGGATTTACATTGTTTCCTAATATACTTACATTTATATATATAATACATCTGTATCATTAAAAATTCGGGACTTTCCTGGGGTTGCACTGCCTCCGGGCATTGCCTCCAGGATCGTTCCCACCATCTTTATATCTACACGTGTACTTATGTCCCATATGTGTCTGTTTCAGACCGGAGGACCGTAAACGGATTTTCTCTCTATTTTTTTCCTATTTCTTTATTTTGATTTAATTCATGAAACCTACCTCTCTCTCTCTCTCTCTCTCTCTCTCTCTCTCTCTCTCTCTCTCTCTCTCTCTCTCTCTCTCTCTCTCTCTCTCTCTCTCTCTCTCTCTCTCTCTCTCTCTCTCTCTCTCTCTCTCTCTCTCTCTCTCTCTCTCTCTCTGATGAACAAAAACCCGAATGCCCACATTATTGCTGGTAATATTTCGGAAATTTATTGACTTCCCTTTATCAAACACAATCATTACATGGACGTGTTTTAATCTGTCTCTCTGTCTCTCTCTCAGGCTCTTTTAAAATGGGGCCAATGTGTAATGAACTATGTACTGTATTTTGCATTTTATTGTGTAATTTATTTTTATTTCAAAATGTTTTTAATATTTCATTAATTCTGTGTCCACGTTGCTTAAATATTTTCACTGATGACTGAAATGAAATATGTGATAAGGAAAGTGTGTGTGTGTGTGTGTGTGTGTGTGTGTGAGAGAGAGAGAGAGAGAGAGAGAGAGAGAGAGAGAGAGAGAGAGAGACTACAATGTTCCTTAGTAGAATGGTTGAACATCATTTTTTTCTTAATTAATGTTCTGAATTAATGATTCGAAAGAAACACTGACATTCAGTGAGGGCACAAAATATGAGTTGTACAGTGGAACATCCCTTATAAGACCTCCCATTATAAGACTCCCTCCCACATAAGACCTACTTCTCTGCGACATTACCCTTCTTTGTAAGTATTAAAATGACCTCCCTTATCAGACCCCTCCTTCCCCCCATGGGGATACCGGGGGGTCTTTTGTATAAATAGTTCCCCCACCTTCTGGAAGTTCTGTACTTGTAACTTCCTCTAAACTGTCACTCTCTTTGACTCTGCCTTTTCCCTTTGCTTGTTGTCTGTCATCTACTATCTGTCTGCCTTTCCGGTCCATTCACCTGCCTTTTTTCATTAAACACTTTCAAAAAGATTTCTTCCAGCTGAAGTCGGACATGCTGGGCCTAATTATTTCTTACTTGGGCGCATAACGGCAGCATGACGCATCTGCGCTCATAATTGACAGGAAACTGTCTGAGCGATCGAAGAAGAAAGAAGACAATCCCTTATAAGACCTCAATTTGGATGATTATTGAAGGTCTTACAAGGGAGGTTCTACTGCATTATAACTTACTGATGTTATGTTAATAATTCGTTTCACTTTTTTGGGTATAATTTATAAGCACCAAGTTAAAGGATGCGCTGCAAGAAGAACAGTGCGTGTCTGTAAAATCGTTTGTAAGCCTTACACAATTGATTCTAAGCATTCACAAATTTAGAACACCTCTTTGAAATGAAAATACACAACATATTTAGAAGAAAAACAACTTCTTTTTTAATTTACAAAGTGGCTTCTTTTTTTTTTTTACAAAGTGGTGGGCAAGTGAGTAAATAAAATGGGATGGGGGGGGGGGGGGGTACTGTATTATAGTCTTGCATATCTGTGAATGATAATATCATTGATATATTGTTGTTTTCAAATAAAATAGTTGGTTTGACCAAACAAAAACATTGTGAATGGTTTGTGTGTTACCTTTACTTTTTGTGCATAATTATAGTGTTATGTGTGTGGGTGTATGGTCATCACTTGGCGGAAGTTTTCAATGTATCAGTGCTTTCTAGTGTGTTAATATTAATAGAGTTAAATTGTGAATGGTGCAAGAGTAAACATTAACCCTTTCACCGCCAATGTCGCATTTATGCACCACAATGGTTTAACACCCATGTCACTAAAAGACATCAAATCAATGCCTGTTATCTAAAGACCGTATTTTCATAATTTAGGGAAGCAAGGATAGGCCTAATGGCATACATGTCACAGAGGAATTCCCAATATTGCAGAATTTTTTTTCGGAGATGAGTCCCTCCCTCTCTCTCTCTCTCTCTCTCTCTCTCTCACTACCCCCAACTAAGAATATAACGCGCTAAGCCCCTACTGGTTTGACTGCCCCCTGGCCGTGAAATGTGCATCCTAAGCTGCTCAATAATTTCCAACAAACATTCTTTCTGCTATGATGTCGCCCACCATCACCTATCATCATGCTAATGACGTTCATGCGGGCCCTTCGCTCCAATGGCTGTTATCACTGGTTGACACTAGCCTGTAGCAGGGCCAATAGTACAGGGAGAGATGCACAATAGAGGATGCTCCACGGTATTGGAATCTCAGCGTAGTGTTTTTGTGGGTATGCTATAACTCTCAAAAAGGAGCCGTTTGCTTGGGCTGTTAGTGCTGCTGCCAAAGGGATTGGTTGGCCTTTGGGGACCTTTTCCATGTCATCTGTCCTCAGATCCCTGATCTGAGAGTGGGGATGTACACTTGGCATGGCATCTTCTCTACATAATTTTGTTAGCTCATCCCACCGGAATAGCAGTTGGTTCTTCTACTGTCTGGCAGACCAGCATACAATACAATCAGGATCAGTATGTTGCAGGTGCCAGTACTGGCAATGGTCACAACGGAAATAGGAGGGCGCATGTACATACAGAAAACATAGAAAGGAAAAGACCTACATACAAATACAATGTTCTTGTTCTGTAGGGGAAAGAACAGTGATTGTTTGGGACCACACAAAATTAATGGGGGGGTTTCAGGAACAATAGAGCTGGTGGATAATGATAATAATAATAATGTGGATTTATGTATCGCGCTTTCGCACATGATTTCCCGTCAGTGTGCTTTACCTCGAGAACAAGAAAATTAAAGTCAAACAATAATTCATTAGAAAATAGCATACATAATGATTGCACGCCCCCCTCTCTCTCTCTCTCTCTCTCTCTCTCTCTCTCTCTCTCTCTCTCTCTCTCTCTCTCTCTCTCTCTCTCTCTCTCTCTCTCTCTCTCTCTCTCTCTCTCTCTCTCTCTCTCTCTCTCTCTCTCTCTCTCTCTCTCTCTCTCTCTCTCTCTCTCTCTCTCTCTCTCTCTCTCTCTCTCTCTCTCTCTCTCTCTCTCTCTCTCTCTCTCTCTCATTCTCTATATCTCTCTTGCACACACGCACGCGCACACGCACACACGCACACACACACACACACACACAAATTATACAAGAGTAAAGAGAGTCTAAAAGTTCTTAAAGAAGTTTGGTTTTTTAAAGTAAGTTCTTAAAGAAGAGTCTAAAAGTTATTTTCAAAAGACATAGTCAACTTAAATTCATAAGTCATACATGAAAAGAGAGAGGGAGAGAGAGAGGGTATGTGAGGGTACGAAAGAACAAAAAGAGAGAGGACAGACGAAGGTGTGGATGGGGGTAAAAACACAACACTGAACACAATCGGGCGTAGACCTTCACCTGGCAGTAACTTCCCCAGGACAACGGGTAGCTAATAGGAAATCAATCCGTCATCATTACTGGACAACATGGAACCTGCACCCTGCATTAACGGAAAATGAGGAGAACATTAGGTATTATTAGGTACTTTATAGTCACAGAGGCGTCTCGGTGAAATTCGGGTTGCTCGAGAGCACGTCGCAGCCAGAGGTGCGCCACCCAATTTTTTTTTTAAAATTGCATGGGGGGGGGTGGCGATTTTGACCAAATGACAACTTTTTCGTTGCCACTGGGATTGACGTGTGGTAAGTGCATGGGCACACGGGACCTCGGTTTATCGTCTCATCCGAAAGACTCCACGTTCCTCGATTCAGACTGTCACAGTAAGGCCCATACCGTGACGGTCTGAACGTATAGAGTCTCGAGTGCAATAAGAGGTAAAAAAAATCCCCTGTACCCAGGTTCGAACTCGGGTTTACTTGACACGAGGCGAACGCGCTACCACTGTGCCACTCTACACTATATACTATATCATATAGGTTGATAAGGAGCAGAAGAAAAAAAGGAAGGAATGATAAGAGAAAGGATTGTAGGAAACAGAAAGGAGAAAGAAAGAGACTGTCGTAGTTGTTGTGGTCTTACCCTGGCTTAAAGACTCCAGGGATCATCCCAACAGCTGAAGCACTTGAACACTATGGTACAAATGCACCAGCTAGGGATGAGAATATTACGTGTGTGACCGGTTTTTTTTTATTACCCCACCACGTGGGCAGCCACACTCCGATTTCGGAGGAAGAAAGAATAAGAGGAAAATAGGAAGATGATAGGTGGGAGGAGGAGGAGGGGAGGCTCAGAGAAGAAAGACGAATAATAGGAGAAAGGGTTAAGAAAGAGAGTTGATGAAAGAAATAAGGAAAAAGAGGGGAGATGACAAGAGAACGGAGATTGTAGAAGAAAGGAGGAAAAAGAAAGGAAGATGTTCTTTAGGAGAAAGAGGATGGTAGGAGAAAGAGAGGAGGATATATATATATATGAAAGGGGAGAGGAGATGTTCTTTAGGAGAAAGAGAGGAGGATGGATATATGAAAGGAGAAAGAGAGGAGATGTTCTTTAGGAGAAAGAGAGGAGGATGGATATAAGAAAGGAGAAAGAGAGGAGATGTTCTTTAGGAGAAAGAGAGGAGGATATATATATGAAAGGAGAAAGAGAGGAGATGTTCTTTAGGAGAAAGAGAGGAGGATATATATATGAAAGGAGAGAGGAGATGTTCTTTAGGAGAAAGAGAGGAGGATATATATATGAAAGGAGAAAGAGAGGAGATGTTCTTTAGGAGAAAGAGAGGAGAATATATATATGACAGGAGAGAGGAGATGTTCTTTAGGAGAAAGAGAGGAGGATGGATATATGAAAGGAGAAAGAGAGGAGATGTTCTTTAGGAGAAAGAGAGGAGGATATATATATGAAAGTAGAGAGGAGATGTTCTTTAGGAGAAAGAGAGGAGGATATATATATATATATGAAAGGAGAGAGGATATGTTCTTTAGGAGAAAGAGAGGAGGATATATATATGAAAGGAGAAAGAGAGGAGATGTTCTTTAGGAGAAAGAGAGGAGGATATATATATGAGAGGATATGTTCTTTAGGAGAAAGAGAGGAGGATATATATATGAGAGGAGATGTTCTTTAGGAGAAAGAGAGGAGGATGGATATATGAAAGGAGAAAGAGAGGAGATGCTCTTTAGAAGAAAGAGAGGAGGATGGATATATGAAAGGAGAAAGAGAGGAGATGTTCTTTAGGAGAAAGAGAGGAGGATATACGAAAGGAGAAAGAGAGGAGGATATGTATATGAAAGGAGAAAGAGAGGAGATGTTCTTTAGGAGAAAGAGAGGAGGATATATATATGAAAGGAGAAAGAGAGGAGTTGTTCTTTAGGAGAAAGAGAGGAGGATGGATATATGAAAGGAGAGAGGAGATGTTCTTTAGGAGAAAGAGAGGAGGATATATATATGAAAGGAGAAAGAGAGGAGATGTTCTTTAGGAGAAAGAGAGGAGGATATATATATGAAAGGAGAAAGAGAGGAGATGTTCTTTAGGAGAAAGAGAGGAGGATATATATATGAAAGGAGAAAGAGAGGAGATGTTCTTTAGGAGAAAGAGAGGAGGATATATATATGAAAGGAGAAAGAGAGGAGATGCTCTTTAGAAGAAAGAGAGGAGGATATATATATGAAAGGAGAAAGAGAGGAGATGATAGAAGAAAGAGGAGGATATATGAAAGGAGAAAGAGAGGATGATATATATATGAAAGGAGAAAGAGAGGAGATGATAGAAGAAAGAGGAGGATATATGAAAGGAGAAAGAGAGGAGATGATAGAAGAAAGAGGAGGATATATGAAAGGAGAAAGAGAGGAGATGATAGAAGAAAGAGGAGGATATATGAAAGGAGAAAGAGAGGAGATGATAGAAGAAAGAGGAGGATATATGAAAGAAAGAGGAGATGATAGAAGAAAGAGGAGGATATATGAAAGGAGAAAGAGAGGAGATGATAGAAGAAAGAGGAGGATATATGAAAGGAGAAAGAGAGGAGATGATAGAAGAAAGAGGAGGATATATGAAAGGAGAAAGAGAGGAGATGATAGAAGAAAGAGATATGATGAGAGAAAAGAGGAAAAAGAGAAGCTAATATGAGATAGGGATGATAGAATGAAAAAGAAAGTTTAAAAAATCAAATTATTGATATGAAAAGGAGAAGAAGAAGTCGAGATGATGTTAGGAGAACTAATGGAGGAGGTTGATATGAGAAAGAGAGGAGCATGGTAGAAGAAAGAAAGAAGGTAGAGGATGAGGAAGGAGAAGAGGGGAAGAAGAGAGGAGGGGTGGGACAAAGAATAGAAGCGGATGATGAAAACAGGAGGGAGAGAGGAAGAGTAATAGGACGAGAAGAGGAGCTATTGGAAGAAAGAAAAAAGAACAACTGAAATGGAGGGGGGGGGGGGGGGTGATGAGAGCTTCTTTTTTTTTTGGTGGGGGTTTGGGGTCTGTAGTCACTCAGCCTCTTCATTCTCGAAATCCCCCAAAACGAAAAGTTTGCTTTACGTCCTCCCGGCCGAAGCCATGTGGGACATTACTTTATATAAAGTTCTTCCCCCAAAACAGCAGGCAATCCTTTAAATAGGCTGGAAAACTGGAAGCTTAATTCGTGGCCTATGACTGCATGGGATGGGTGACGTGTCGATGAAAACCCTAGTCTCATTCTGGCTTCATTGACTGAAAATGTAATGGCTTAATTCTCACATGTTTCCACTCTTTTTTTTATAGTAACAATGTTTGTGTTAGCAGTCCTGGCTTTCCCTCTCTCTTCTATAAATTATGTATGAAGTGAAAGTCCTTTGCTCTGTCACCGACAATTCAACAGGCACTCGAATCCGTTTTGAGAAAATTAGAATCGCTAGGACGGCAAAGCCATATAAACTGAAACCCCAGACAGTCACAACAATCAGGGCCTTCCCAGATCGAGAGGACGTAAAATTCAATTTCATCACAACAATCAGGTCAGGTCAGGTCAGGTCAGGTAGATTAAGACGACTAGGCCTCAACGACAAGACAGGTTTACATCTGTCTTGTTAAAAATTCGGGACTTTCCTGGTGTTGCACTGCCTCCGGGCATTGCCTCCAGGATCGTTCTCACTATCTATTATCTACTAATGTCCCATATATATGTGTCTGTTCCAGACCGGAGTACGTTAAACAGATTTTCATTCATCACAACAATCAGGATTTTTGCACATTTTAAGTTAGATAATCAGATTAACTGTGAATACGTAATAATGGCTTGCCCTTTGCTGAAATGTATCATAATGGGTGTCAGCATTTTTGATGGCCCATATGAGCGTGTGTTTTCTAGTCTATTAGCAGATTCTCGTATTAGGCCGGTTAGGTTAGGGTTAGCTTAAATACGAGAGAGAGAGAGAGAGAGAGAGAGAGAGAGAGAGAGAGAGAGAGAGAGAATCAACTGAAAGCTGTATACCAATTTTAGGTCAGTTATTGTTTTACACATTAGAGAGAGTGCATGATATGAAAATATGTGTGTTGATTTCATGAAATGAAATTCTTTTATACGCTGTACGTGTTTTCTCGTAGATTTTGAAATTAAAGAATTATGATTGAGATGCGCTCTTTTGGGACATACGTATAGTCGGCCTTGTAGGATAGATATGGGATACGAGAGAAAGAGGATACGGCCATATAGGATATGGGATATGGGATACGACCACCCGCGCTCATTTGGGCTATGCGCCGAAATCGTCATTTGCCAAAATGCGCCCTTTCCTGGGTACCATTCTGCTAATTTTGTTAAGGTCGGTTCATTAGTTTAAACTGTGTGGAGTGGAATACGAAATATAGAAAGAAAGAAAACATTTGCGACATAATAGTCAAAAGTGACGGATTGCTATCAGAAAGGAAGGAAACATGTTATGCACACACACACACACACACACACACACACACACACACACACACACACACACACACACACACACCACACCACACCACACGCACGCACGCACACACTTTCGCGCGAGAGGGAGAGACAGACAGACAGACGCATAGCCCTCGATTCGATTTTAATGTACTCCATTTTGCACATTGGGAGTACACCGAGTGTTGAACGAGGGGAGAGTTACTCCCCGTGAACTATTTCCGGAAATGGTTTGCCAAGATGGCTCCGCATAGCTACCGCTTGTTTTAGTTACCATTGAAAGTGGCATGTGCTTTCTAACGGAATTTTACTGTTGTTTTTCTTAGCACACATAATATAATTTGCATTTTAAAATCTCAGTCCTCCGAATATTAAGTGTTTGAAGTAATGTTTTTCATGCATTCAATTCGACGTGTACTCTTTTGTATTCATACACTGGTTTGGTTTGATTGATTGATGCAAGCAGACGACAGTGTCAGTGGTGGTGGCTGTGAATGTGAGACGTTACGGTCTGGGTGAGATCAACTTTGCCGAGCTGTGTTGACGGAAAATACCAAGTATGTCGTCGAACACAGTGGTGAAAGCAGTTGCCCAAAAACTGTAAGTGAACATTTTTTAAAAGTTTTAATTGTCATTATTATATGCCAACCCTTAAAGTAAAAGTGAATTTCAACTCAAATAAAGAAAATTACGTATGAAAGTAATGAAGTATATTCAGTAATACAGATATGGGTGCTGTTGAAACATTAATCTCAGACTATTATTAAATGAAAATTATAAATATCCATAACAAGCCCTAAATTCTAAATATAGCAGCACACTACATAAAAGGCTGGAGCCGCTGTGGCTCAGTTGGTTAGCTCGTAATCCGTCAGGTTTGTGAGGGTGCAGTTCGAACCCAGCTCCGGTCTTAGTGGTGTGTCCTTGGGAAAGGCACTTTACTCCTATTTTCCTCAGTCCACCCAGGTGTAAATGGGTACCTGACGTCAGTTGGGAAAAAAGTCCTTCGGATGAGACTTTTCAAAAACTAAGGTCCCATGTGCAAACGCATGCATAAAATCTTGAGCACACGTTAAAGCCCATCCCACTATTCAGTACGAGTAGGCCATGTGTGCCGGTGGGATGGATGACACGAATTCACATAGTGTTCATCATGTGCTCTATTAATGGTCAGAATGAAGACCAGTGAGCGCAGGGCAGAATAAACATGCTCAATTGGAAGAAGAAGAAGGCTGCTCATGCTCATTTTGCTGGGCAGTATCTGAGTCACTGTAGCCTGTATCATGTATGCGTTACTCATTATTCGCCTATTGTGTCCTTTCTTTCTTTCCTCCCCTTTGTTTCATGAGGTTCTTTCCCTCCTGCAATCCTTCCATCCCTTTTCTTTTTTCCCAGATTCCCTCCTTCCTTCCTGACTTCCTTCTCTTTCGTTTCTTATTTTCTTACGGGTATCGTTTCATCAATCTTTCCATCCTTTTTTTCTTCCTTTTATATCTCCTTCATTAATTTTCTTCGTCCTTCTTTCTCTCCCTTGTGTTCCTCCCACTTTTCTTTCATTGTTTTCTCCTTCCACCCTCCCCTCGTTCTTTCCTTTATTCCTTCCTTTCCTCTTTCCTTCTCCCCTTTCTGTCTTTCTTGTTTTTATCTTCCTTTCTTTGTTCTATTATTCCGTCTTTCTGTTCTTCCCTCCCTCCTTCTTACCTTCCTTAATTCATTCCTCTTATGTTTTCATCCTTCCCTCTACCCTCCCTCCCTCTTTCCTTCCTTCACTGTACAATCCTTTCTTCCTATGTTGATCCTTCCTTGTTTTCTTTTTCATTGTTCAATTTTTGTGTGCTCTTCCTTCCTTCATTCTATTCTTCTTTGTTGTCTTTCTTCATTCCTCTATTTTATCCTTCCTTCCATTCTTCCATTCGTCCCCTCTTTCCTTTTATTTTTGTCTTTCTTCCCTTCTTTCTTCTTTCTGTTCTTCTTTCCTTCTTTCCCTATTTCCTTCCTCCTTTTTTTTCTCTACCTCCACCCCCCCCCCCCCCCCCCCACCTCTTCCCTCCCTTCATCCCTTCATTTCTTCATTTCTTCTTCATGTCCTTCCATCCAATGATCCTTCCTCACATCCTTCTTCCTCCTTTCAATAGACGATTTTCGGGGAAAAAACTAGGGGAGAGTACTTTGTGAAAATTAGAGTTGTTTACCTCCATTACTCGGTCAAATACCATTGCAACAATGGTGTCGAAGCTTGAAACCACAGGATGCGAATCAGTGACTTGCAAACATTTTTTTTTTGAAAAATTAGGGGTGGCCAGTGGCCATAAACGGATACAACTTGCAAAATGTGACGTAAAAATACAAATGACAATTTTTTAGAATAATGATGCACGGTGTTCTAAGTGCTGTATGTCTGCTCAAACACACGAGTCGATAGGTTATGAGAGCTGATGGTAGAGTGACTTCCCCTGTTTGACCAATTGAATTAGGCAAGATCACTCCCACACACTATGAAATTCCTCCCCTTACTTATTTCCGAACAATTCCTATTGCAGTTCATTTTATGCTGTGTGTTCATCCATCTTCCTCTCATTCCCAGGAAATACTACTTTGAGGTGAAGCGGCTGGAAGAGGGGTTTGATCTGTCGGACGTCAATGCACCCATGTTGGACCACCCTCCTTTGAAAGCCGTGAGTTCATTATTTGATGTGTGTTGTATCTCCTAATAGATTTAGCATCTTCAATTTGTGCTAGAATCACAAAGTTTAGATTTAGCATCTTCAATTGTGCTAAAATCATAAAGATAGCTTAGATTTAGCATCTTCACTTTCTGCTTAAATCACAAAGATAGCTTAGATTTAGCATCTTCAATTGTGCTAAAATCACACAGATATCTTAGATTTAGCATCTTCAATTGTGCTAAAATCACAAAGATAGCTTAGATTTAGCATCTTCAATTTCTGCTTAAATCACAAAGATAGCTTAGATTTAGCATCTTCAATTGTGCTAAAATCACACAGATAGCTTAGATTTAGCATCTTCAATTGTGCTAAAATCACAAAGATAGCTTAGATTTAGCATCTTCAATTTCTGCTGAAATCACAAAGATAGCTTAGATTTAGCATCTTCAATTTCTGCTTAAATCACAAAGATAGCTTAGATTTAGCATCTTCAATTTCTGCTTAAATCACAAAGATAGCTTAGATTTAGCATCTTCAATTGTGCTAAAATCACAAAGATAGCTTAGATTTAGCATCTTCAATTTGTGCTAAAATCACACACAGATAGCTTAGATTTACCATCTTCAATTGTGCTAAAATCACAAAGATAGCTTAGATTTAGCATCTTCAATTGTGCTAAAATCACAAAGATAGCTTAGATTTAGCATCTTCAATTTTTGCTTCAATCACAAAGATAGCTTAGATTTAGCATCTTCAATTTCTGCTTAAATCACACAAAGATAGCTTAGATTTAGCATCTTCAATTTCTGCTTAAATCACAAAGATAGCTTAGATTTAGCATCTTCAATTTCTGCTTAAATCACAAAGATAGCTTAGATTTAGCATCTTCAATTTCTGCTTAAATCACAAAGATAGCTTAGATTTAGCATCTTCAATTTCTGCTTAAATCACAAACATAGCTTCCGACACTTTTACTGTTTTGTTTTCAGTTGTACACAGTCTTTTTGTTTTGATATTGTCACTGACAAAAGTTAGCTGATTTTTTTAAAATGGTGCTGTTTAGATGTGTCATCGTTTTGTTGGAAATTTTGTATACCACACCAGACTGTACAGTGTACCTGTAGATATACTTACATGCAGTTGTACAGTTACACATGCACACACAAATGTACGTACACCCTGACTCATGCATTCATATTTGACACATGCACATACACACATAAAAATGAACATTCTTATGTGCTACCATACAGATACGTACAACATAAAGATTAATAAACACACTACTCATATGCACTCATCATGAGCATGCATCCAAATGTGTACTTGCAGGTTAAGACATAAACTTTTAATACAGGTATACACGTTTTTCTGACATACAGTCATGCACATATTTTTACACGCATGCATGCATGCATTCATGCACGCCATTACCACCTACTACTAGTACTGTACTTAAGTTCAGGTTCACACAAGCAAGCATGCATGCAAGCATGCGAATGCGCACACATACACACATGCACAATATGCACATACACACACAAACATGCACACACATGCATATTTGCACGCACACACACGCACTCACACACACACACGCGGGCATACACTACACACACTCACACACAAAGAGAGAGAGAGAGCAAAAAAAGTAAGACTAGGTCTTCACTGATAACTTACTTCTGTACACTTATCACAATATCTTGATGTGAAGCAGGTTCCCCCCCCCCCTGATCGTTCTTCTCTTGATCTCAGGTGCGGCTAATGATTCCACATGGCCGTGTTGTCATAGCAGACTCAAGGTTCTATTTCATGCTTCTATTGATCACATACTGTCTATAGGGCTACTTTGTCCATGGAGTGCTGAAAGTTGTCTAACTTGTTCCCTGCAACTCTTTTTTGCTAGGTTAATGTGACCTGTCTGTCTGGATATTGGCATTAGATACTCTTTTTTTTCAGCTTTTTTATTTTTAATCAGAGTATTTTTCTTCTACTTCTTCTTCGATCGCTCAGTTTCCCAGTCAATTATGAGCGCAGATGCGTCATGCTGCCGTTATGCGCCTGAGTAAGAAATAATTATGCCCAGCATGTCCGACTTCAGCTGGAGGAAATCTTTTTGAAAGTGTTTCTTGAAAAAAGGCAGGAGAATGGACCGGTAAGGCAGAAAGATAGGAGATGACAGTAAGCAAAGGGAAAAGGCAGAGTCAAAGAGAGTGACAGATTAGAGGAAGTTACAATCACAGAACTTCCAGAAGGTGGGGAACTATTTATACAAAAGACCCCCCCTGGTAACCCTATGGGGGGGATTAGAGGTGGTTTTTTAAAATACACATTTCAGTGTCTGTACCTGCATGGTCCTTGTGTTCTTTTCCTTTGATCATGCGTAACCTGGATTGATGCCACTGAAATTGTGTGTGTGTGTGTGTGAATGCGTGTGTTTGTGTGAGTGTGTGTGAAAATATGCATGTTTGTGTGTGTGTGTGTATGTGCATGTGTGTGTGTGCATGCGCATGCATGCATGCATGTGTGAACCTGAACTGAAGTACAGTACTAGTAGTAGTGGTAATGGTGTGCATGCATGTGTCAACCTGAACTTAAGTACAGTACTAGCAG
>CM065680.1:97591941-97729441 GCA_017654935.2 Phymorhynchus buccinoides
TACGTTAAACCCAGTGGCAACGAAAAAGTTGTCATTTGGTCCAAATTTACACACACCCCTTTCCTTCCTCATCAGTCACACAAAAATCGCATGCACATTTTTTTAAAAATTGGGTGGCGTGCCTCTGGCTGCAACGTGCTCTCCAGGTGAGAGCAACCCGAATTTCACAGAGACGCCTCTGTGACTATAAAGTACATAATACCTAATACCTAATACCATTCACATTTTGCCATTCCAGAGAGAGATGAGGACATGCTTTGAGAACAACACACAATATGTTACTTCACTATAGCATGGCAGTTCATGAAAGAAGCTTCGCTGATAGGGAGAGACAGGGAAGACATTGCTGAGAGAAAAAGAGAGAGAGATAGAACCACCTTGGGGTGGAAGTTCTCTGCTTGTAACTTCCTCTAATCTATCACTCTCTTTGACTTGCCTTATTCGTTTGCTTACTGTCGTCTACTGTCTTTCTGCCTTACTGTTCCATTCTCTTGCCTAAGTTGTTCTAGAAACTCTTACAAAGACTTTAATTCTCCAGCCGAAGATGGACATGCTGGGCCTAACTATTTCTTAGTTTGGCGCATAATGGCAGCATGACGCATCTCCACTCAGACAGGAGCAATTGATGAAGAAAGAGAGGAGAGAAAGAAAGAGAGAGAGAGAGAGAGTGAGATAGACAGAAAGAGAGATAGTCAGATAGACAGAAAGAGAGATTTGTATTCTGTTCAGAAAGAGTTTACAAATATGAAAAAGTGTTAAGGTTTTCTTTTTCATGTAGGAGAGGGGGAGAGGGTGGGGATACGATATTAACATGTCACCATTTCATTTTTGAACCCTCCCTCCCCAAAATAATGAAAAGCAAGCAATGTTTTATTTGCTATTCATACAGGCCCAGTTTTATGCGCTGTGTTCCTCATGACAGAAATGTAATATCTGTTCCGTTCTGCACTCATGCACACATACACACTTTCTTTCACTCTTTCCATCCATTGTTAACCCCTGTTCAAAAAGCTGTAAACGGTTATTCTATTCATATTTCATATTCATATAAGGCAGTGACAACATGATTTTTCCATTGGGATTTATTGCCTTTTTTTTTACAGTGTTTGATTCACCACTCTTGGAAATTAATGATGCAGAAATTATATGACCGTAGTTTGTTGTGTGCAAAAGAGCTTGCGTATACTACCGGTAGTTAACTCTTAGAAACGTTATGCTCAAATGCATGCTTCATGCTTGCAATCGCATGCACATGCACACAATTATTAAAAGATTTACAGGCAGATATACATGTATGATTCACATGTGTACACATGCATGCATACACACACACACACACACACACACATTCACACACACACACACACACACAAACACATAAACATGCACATACAGTACACTCACTCTATCTCTCTTTCTCCCACCCTCTCTCTCTCTCTCTCTCTCTCTCTCTCTCTCTCTCTCTCTCTCTCTCTCTCTCTCTCTCTCTCTCTCTCTCTCTCTCTCTCTCTCTCTCTCTCTCTCTCTCTCTCTCTCTCTCTCTCTCTCTCTCTCTCTCTCTCTCTCTCTCTCTCTCTCTCTCTCTCTCTCTCTCTCTCTCTCTCTCTCTCTCTCTCTCTCTCTCTCTCTCTCTCTCTCTCTCTCTCTCTCTCTCTCTCTCTCTCTCTCTCTCTCTCTCTCTCTCTCTCTCTCTCTCTCTCTCTCTCTCTCTCTCTCTCTCTCTCTCTCTCTCTCTCTCTCTCTCTCTCTCTCTCTCTCTCTCTCTCTCTCTCTCTCTCTCTCTCTCTCTCTCTCTCTCTCTCTCTCTCTCTCTCTCTCACTCACACAACATAAAATGTTTACTGCCAAATTAGACTGATGGTGCCATACAATCGCCAGGTTGTTAATGAGCATTACACAATCGACCCCGTCCCATTAATTTCCCTTTGACGTCCCCTTTTCTTCCCAACCAATGCCATACCAGGCTTCCCACTCTGAGACCTAGTCACTCAATCAGAACTTTTTTTTAAACAGTTGTGAATGCACAATAGGTGTCGGCACTAACTTGACTTAGGGCCTTATCAAAAGCTTGTAATGGCGGCTGAATTTATCACCACTGCTAATGCGTTTCGTTTCACTGCCGGTGGGTTGTGTATGGAAAGCTGCCAAAAATGCAGCACCGGGCTAATCTATTAGTAATAAGGCGGGTGATTTGACCGTGAAGGGAATTAAAAGAGAGTTGGTTTGGGAAAAGTGAAGTCGTTTGACGTTTTGACATGCCTGACTAGAATCCCTGTTGGGTGTGTTGGTTGGATTGACTGTAGACACAAAACTTCTGAACTGTCTGTCTGTATGAGGTCTTTTATGATAGCAGTTCGAAGCCACATTTACCATGCACTTTCTGAAGTTAAAGCACTTTACAGTTTCCGGTTCAATACTAAAATAATGAATAAAAAGGTACATGGATGAAAATTAACGTAAATAGATCAAACAAACATCCACACAAAAATTCCAATAACCACTTTGCAATTAAACACACAAGTACAAGTAATTTCAACTTATAAGTAGATACATGTTGCGATGATGCACACATTGTCAAAATATTTGTATAAATGCTGGTTTTGCTCATACAGTATCACTTCTTTATGATATTTCAATGTTATTTTTAGATATATTTAGATAACATGATATTTTTCAAAAGAATGTGTTTCAAACATGTTTTGCATGACTTCAAAGCAATTCGACAAGATAAAAATCACAACATACTAACAGATCATGTGTGCATGAGTTCAGATTGATCAATGATATACAAATTACAGTAGGATAGTGGTTGTGTAATGTAGAAAAGGGAACTTGAGAACTGTATGTTTGTACATGTTTTGTAAGGCCAGTGGAAGTGAACCAACTGGTTTCCAGAGTTCAGACCCACAAAGTAGTGTTGGCTTAGCACGGAGTTGACATAGACCAGAGCTAATGCATATCAAGTGTTTTGATCAAGAGCACAAAGTACTTGTATGTGTGTTTGTGTGTTTACTTATGTATTGTATGCTGGCGGGGGTGGGGTGAGTTGAGTGAGTGGGTAGGTAGGTTTAAAAGAAAAATAACGGACGTGTGTGTGCGCATTGGGGTAAAATTAAAAGGAAAGTCATGTGTGTGTGCGCGTGTCCATGGTTTTTTTATGTGAGTAAGTGTGTACATGTGTGTGCATGTGTGCATAGTCTCTCTCTCTGTCTCTCTTTCAGTCTCTCCACCCAGTTTCCTCCCTCCTCTCTCTCTCTCTCTTTGTCTGTCTTTCTGTCTGTCTGTCTTCTCTCCTCCCTCTCTTTCTCTTAACTGTCGGTCTGCCTGTCTGTCTGTCTCACCCTTTCCTCCCTCTCCCACTCATCTCTCTCTCTCTTAAGTATATGATTCTAACATCACGGCAAAAGCGACAAAATATAACAAGTGGTATTCCCCCAATATATATTCGCAATACATTCTTTTGAATGCTGTGTATGTTATTGTTGCTGTTATTGTTGTTGTCGTACCCTGGCCTAAAGACTCCAGGGATCATCCCAATATCTGAAGCACTTGAACACTATGGTACAAATGCACCAGCTAGGGATGCCACCCAAATTTTTAAAAAAAAAATTGGCATGCGATTTTTGTGTGACTGATGAGGAAGGAAAGGGGTGGTGATAAATTTTGACCAAATAACAACAATGCCACTGGGTTTCAAAGTCAAAGTCAACAATACTTTATTATCACGTTAGGTGAAATTACAGCGTGGTCTCGTACAAGCACAATACAATCAAAGAAACACATTTGCATGCATGAAAAATGGAAACAAAACTAAGGAAAAATGAATGACAAATCATGCTTCGCAAAAACATTTCAACATAGGGTTGATAAAAGCGACTATCAAAACATTAAGAACTGCCCTCTTTCCCACCATTTCTATTATCGCATTCATTTGTTCACCCCCACCCTACCCCAAACCCCCACCCTCTCCAAGTCACCCCAAGCTTTCACATATTTTTTGTCCCTTCCCGTTCCCAACATTTCATGCGCCCCCCCCCCCCCCCCTCTCTCTCTCTCTCTCTCTCCTCTCTCTCTCTCTCTCTCTCTCTCTCTCTCTCTCTCTCTCTCTCTCTCTCTCTCTCTCTCTCTCTCTCTCTCTCTCTCTCTCTCTCTCTCTCTCTCTCTCTCTCTCTCTCTCTCTCTCTCTCTCTCTCTCTCTCTCTCTCTCTCTCTCTCTCTCTCTCTCTCTACACACATATATACATAGAGACATAGATACATACGGACAGACAGACGCACACACGCATGCACGCTCACACACATAGACACACACATACACACACACACTACTGTACAGATTGACCAAATATACCTCTAGGCCTAAGCTAATACATAATTCCTCATGATTTGGTCTTAGCAGAGATCTTGTTCAGAAGTTCGACTGACTTAGGGACAAAACTAGCTGAATTTCTAATTGTTCTACAATGAATAGTGCGGAACCGTCTATCAGATGGCAATAGTTCATAGCAATGTGATAGAATGTGACTTTGATCATTAGCGATCTCACTGGCTTTTTGAACTACACGTTTTTCATACAACAAATACAAGTTGTCTTGTTTTCTACCCACGATCTTGCTACCAACATTCACAATCTTATTCAGAACACCCTTGGGTTTTGCATTCAAGCCACCGTACCAACACATGAACGAAAATGTTATAATAGATTCAAGAAAACAACGATAAAAGCTTTGGAGAAGATCTGTGCTAACATTGAAAGATCTGAGCTTTCTCAGGCAGTACATCCTTGTCTGGCATTTCTTGGAAACATGATCAACATGAGAACTAAAAGTAAACTTATTGTCTATGATTATTCCCAAATACTTGTATTCCTCTACCCTTTCGACTGCTAAGTGCATGGGCACACGGGACCTCGGTTTATCATCTCATCCGAAAGACTCCACATTCAGACCGTAAGGCCTAGTGCAAAGTGAGAGGAAAAAACCCCTGTACCCAGGTTCGAACTCGGGTTTAATTGACAAGAGGCGAATGCGCTACCACTGTGCCACTCCACACTCTACACTAAGTACAGTACTTGTACATTCATTCTCTTATTTGCTATTCCAGGTGTTTGGATAATGTCCTATTTACTGTAAATGACCATGTTGTTGCTGTTTTCGTTCCCCAGCTTAAACGCGCTGGGGGCACACCCAGTGCCATGTGAACATTTCGCACGGCCTTGGGTGGGAAGATTACGTGTATGGCTGCTTTTAAAGGGCCCCGCCACATGGGCGGCCATACTCCGACTTCAGGGGGACAATGACTGTGTCATCCATGCCTGTTGTTTCTGGATGATTTCAGAGAGACTTGCAGTTGCACAACCCCCGCGAGCGGCACATTAAGAAATCATTGACAAGGGGAATGAGAAAACATCAGTATTTGGTGAGTGTTCATTGTGTATTGATTTTCTTACTGAGAGAGATAGGAAAAACAGAAAGAATATAAAAAAAACAGAGCAAAAAAACAGATTAATTCATTAATCTTGGCCCAACCTGTCTGTTTCTTTACTCTTTTCTTTAATTTAATGTTTATTGATCTTCTCTTGAAGTCTACACGTGATGACAAAGTATGTAGATTTATATAATAAACCTATTCGTGAGTCAAATACATTAAATGTTTGTTGAACACATTACAGGTGGAGTAGAGGGGGAGGGGGGGGGGGGGGGGGTAAAGGTCACTTGGGGATATTGAGAAAAGAGGGGTGTTCATACAAAATATGATATTTATTGCTCTAAGTGCAGGAATATAGTGTACATGTGTGTTTGCGTGCAAGTGTGTACAAATGCTTGAGCATGAGGATGTGTTTTTGTGTGTATGTGCACACGCAAGTGTTGTGTGTCTGTGTGTGGACACGCATGTGTTCCTTACGACTTAGGGTGGCAAGACTGGAGGAGGGTGAGTTAGAATAATTCAAAACCTGTTGCAATGACTGAATGTCTTGCTGCTATCATGTATCACTGTAATACCATTGCCAATATCATGTCTGTCATATCATGTCATGCTGCTATCATGTATCACTGTAATACCATTGCCAATATCATGTCTGTCATATCATGTCTTGCTGCTATCATGTATCACTGTAATACCATTGCCAATATCATGTCTGTCATATCATGTCATGCTGCTATCATGTATCACTGTAATACCATTGCCAATATCATGTCTGTCATATCATGTCTTGCTGCTATCATGTATCACTGTAATACCATTGCCAATATCATGTCTTGCTGCTATCATGTATCACTGTAATACCATTGCCAATATCATGTCTGTCATATCATGTCGTACTGCTATCATGTATCACTGTAATACCATTGCCAATATCATGTCTGTCATATCATGTCATACTGCTATCATTTATCACTACAAAGCCATTACATGTCGTGTAGTTGTTTGTTTGCTGTACAAAGCCATTGCCAATATCATGTCTGTCATATCATGTCGTACTGCTATCATTTATCACTACAAAGCCATTGCCAATATCATGTCTGTCATATCATGTCATACTGCTATCATTTATCACCACAATACCATTGCCAATATCATGTCTTACTGCTATCATTTAATGATTTATCACTGCAAAACTATTGTCTACATCATGTCTATCATATGTCATACTGCTATCATTTATCACTGCAAAACTATTGCCAATATCATGTCTATCATATGTCACACTGCTATCATTTATTACTACAAAACTATTGCTACTACAATAGACCATGCCGTACCATGTGCATGTGCCATGTTGTACTGCTGTTATTTATCACTGCAAAACCATTGTCTATATCATGTCTATCATATCATGTCTATATTATGTCTATCATATGTCTATATCATGTCTATCATATCATGTCTATATCATGTCTGTATCATTATGCATAGCAAACGACTCCAGACCTGCCTCCTGTAGCAGCACAGAAGGTAAACCATACGAATAGCAGCAACAACAGCAACAACAAGAACAAAAATCACTCCCCAAAAAAATGTTCACGCGTCCCCAAGGTATTGTCACATCACCGGCACAGCGTGCTGCCATGCTTGATCTGACCCGAGTGCCGTCCTTGATCTAATCGCATTGTTTGGTCGAGTTCTGAGACGAAAGGCAATAATCAACCCGCATAACGCAGAGTGAATCTTACTGCATATCGTCGGTGAAATTCAAAAACCTCGTATCTCAATTTTGATAGTTTTGAGAACAATGAAGAAAACTTTAAAAAATTATTCACATTGACCACAGTTGATTAACTATGATGAATATGTTGTTCAAGACATTGTGAGTTTAGTCCTGCATTTTGTTAAAATTACTTTATAAAAAATATTTTAGACTTGAAAAGAATGAAGATACAAGGTTTTTGTCCTTAACTAGATCTGAATTTGGGAATTAAGAGTTTTTCGTCTATTTTCACAACCTCATTTACCCCAGATAGAAAGTCGTTAGAGATACGAGCTTTTGGTGGAAGGTGGTGGGAAAAATTAGAGAGCTGACTATGTATCTAACTAAAAAAAGCCCACCAAAATCGAGATACAAGGTTTTTGAATTTCACCGACAATATACAATGCATAAGAAATGTTTTCTCATATTAAAAGAACAACAAATTGCTGTGTAATGTGCAATATTTCAGCTCTTTATTCAGTCCTTCCTGTAGCAAGAGTGTGCAGCTACGACAATCTTTTAAATCAGTGGTAACAAAGCAATGACCACAGCTAACACATGCTTAAATGTTAAATGTTTTGATACAAAATGTATTCTTTGAAGATAAATTAAATTTTTATGTGGTAAACTTGCAAACGGATCTTGCTCACATTTGAACTAGATCCCGTTGTTCTTGACCTAAGAGTACGCCTTTGTGGGAATGGATCACAGCGGGGGGGAAAAATCTAAAGGCTAGTGATAACTTTCTTGACATTGAAATTAAAAACGTTTCATGCTCAAAATGTCTCCAGAGGTTTGATGAAGCTCAGAGTTTAAAAGAAAAGATGTAACAGAATGTCATTCAAAACTATTGTGGGGGTTTTCTTGTTAATAGAAAAGGATTCTCTGCTCCACTTTGAGTCTTTATTTGTAGGCCTAATTCAGTTTGTTTTCATGAACTCAGCAGTTTGTTTTGAATGTTATTTTGAGTTCCCATCACCATGTCATTTATGTCCTAACATTGCATTTATTTCACATGGCTTGCGTTTTGTTTCTGATGTATTCAGCTGGTATTAAAATTGTCATCGCTGTGCGTTTGATTTCTTATGAGTGTTTTAACATAACTTGCATTTGTTTCAACTGATATGTTCAAGTTGTTTACTCTGTGTGTGTGTGTGTGTGTGTGTGATTGCTTTTTTATGATCAGTTAAAGGTTCTATTTGTGTTTTCATTTGTTTTGGTTGGAGTTTCGGGGCTTTTAATTTGCTTTGAGTAAAATCTGCGCTATCAGCACTGAACTATAACCTTTTGGGGTTAAGCGTAAAGGTTGACGCAATCAATTGGTTAATTTTTGTTTAATCTGTAATAAGTGTTTTTATTAATTTTTGTAAGCTAAGGATTGCTTTGGTGTGCGTGTGGGATTTAAATAATCTAAGCCCTGATTGTGCTGCAATGGTTAATGTGTTAATTTGTTGAAGTCGTTCCGGCCATATATGTCCGGAATTAATAGATAGCTGTCAATTTGATGCATTTGCTTCAAGGGAAGTAAATTTGTGTGCACGCCATACCTTGGTCATTTCTAAATTCGCTTTGCTCCCTTAGACCACAATTTTGCCTCTGACTTTGCTTTTGTAGTGGTTTGTTGTGGGGAAACGAATCGGTGTAGAGAGTTTATTTTATATAAAGTCTATATATAAAAAACGTCTGATCTACCCTATGTCTAAACCTGAAGTAAAAACCATAATTTCTCCTTTTGTTTATGTATGTTTTCTTTGTGTGTATGGCTGGAGTGATTTGTGAGGTTTTTTAAATAATTCAAAATCGCTGCGATGCGAATGAGTTAAGACTACTGTATAATCTTAACTTTATTTCCCCAGAATGTGTGATTGACAGCCTAATTGCAACTATAAAGTCTTTGTTTTTGCTATAGGTTTGAAGGGTAAACTGATTAGTTATTCCATCTCTTTGGATGAATACAAACTGGTAAATATTACAGGGTTTCTGATTTGTTCCTTCCTGTTCACCGTTTTAAGGGGTACGTTCACCCCCAGTTTCAAATCTTAAAAGGTCAAAGTGAAAACATGGGAGAAACTACCAACCCATTTTCCGTGCATGCATGCTTATACATACAGATACACATACACACATGGACACACACACACATGCATGCACACATGTACACCACACCCACTCACAAGCACACATATCTACGCATGTACTTACACATACACATGCGCACGCACACATACACACAAAGGGGGCCATACTTAAGAGGTATAATCTCGTAGCGCTGGTTCACATTCAATAAACAAGATGATTCACCATCTTAGTGTGTAGACCTACTACAAAATGCTCATACCTCAGAGCCTTGTTTCTCCTCGTGGGGATACCGGGGGGTCTTTCATACAAATAGTTCCCCCACCTTCTGGAAGTTCTGTACTTGTAGCTTCCTCTGATCTGTCACTCTCTTTGACTCTGCCTTTTCCCTTTGCTTACTGTCATCTGCTATCTTTCTATCTTACTGATCCATTCACCTGCCTTTTTTCTATAAATTCTTACAAAGATTTCTTTGGCCGAAGTCGGACATGCTGGGCCTAACTATTTTTTAGCTAGGCGCATAACGGCAGCATGATGCATCTACACTCATGTAACAGGAAACTGTCTGAGCGAACGAAGAAGAAGAAGAAGAAGAGCCTTGTTGATCAAGTGTAAGAAATGATTTTATTGAAAAGGGCCTGCCAATGAGAAATAAGCTTTCAACAATTAGGGCTTTCTGCGCGATCTTGTACAATTTCAGATCTAGGCTAGCGACACCAGCTTGTGGCAGTAGCCTAGAAAGGCCTGGCAAGCGATTTAAATGCAAGCAACTCCTTCTTCTTCTTCCCATTAATCAGCCTCCTTCATCAAATTGAAGATTCTTACTGAATAGTGATGAATGTGTTAATGCAAGAATCATCATTTCAATGTGTCATCTCACCCCCTACTTGAGATTTTAAAGGGTAAATCTTGTGCATGGTATTCTAGGAGGTTATTTGAGAGGTCTAGTGCCCTGATATTAACAGTTGCTACAGTTTATTATGTTGCGTTTTTGTCTGTGCGCATTTCCATATGGAGCTATGCATGCAATTATGCTCGTGTGTGTCGTACCTATGATCACTGTGTCACTGTAGACTGTTGTATATATTTATTCAAATAAAAGTGATATAAATGGCACTTGTTATTATTGTATGCGCGTCTATGCACACGCGCATGTCACAATATGTTTGATTTCAGAATGCATGTCTGTGAATGTTTGCACGCAGTGCTATCTTGTTTCATTGCAGTTTGCTATCAACTCATATACCAGCTAACTTATCACTTGTGTGTGTGCGTGTGTGTATGCCTGTGTGTTAGTGAGTGAATACATGAGTAAGTATCATGTACAGCTTAGTCTTTTGTGGAAGACTGACTCTCAAACTAGGGGGCATTTGCACTGACTAGTGCTGCAGCCAAAGGGATTGTTGGCCTTTGGGGACCTTCCTCAGCGCCATCTGTCCTCAAATCCCTTTTACCGAGAGGGTGGGGATTCACCCTGGGCAAGGCTTCTCCACTATAAACAAATTTTAGCCCAGCCCGCCGGAATAGTCCCCTCTACTATATGGCAGTCATGGTCGGAAATGACAGACAAACGTACAACACATGTGTGAGTTAATATGTAGTGTTATGTGAAAGACAAGCAGAATCATTGCTTTGGGGTGAAAAACAAATGTGAGGAAAATTAAAATGATGCATCACTCACTAAGCTATTGTAACTTATTTTGAACATGAAGAAATTGTATGGTGTTGTGTGCATTCTCTTTCTAAATTTTAAGTGTGAAAATTCAGTTTTGATCAACATGCAGATATGCATGGATGCTCCTGCTATCAGGATGTCCTGATGTTCAGGATTTTTTTTATTGCTTGCAACCGGCATCGCCGGATTATGAGAATTTGAGAAGATGCATTTTGCTGGTTATAGAGGTCGTGAATTTTAACCAGAAGTGAAAGTGCAATGAGAGCCTGTCAATTACATTGGAAACTGTTGTTTCCCTTCAGCTTCCAGGGAGGCATTGCCCCCCGGAACCCCCAGAAGGGGCGCTGTCCCTGCACTCCACCAGGGCCTGGGCAGCTCCTAGATCCCTGCCTTGCAGGATTTTTTTTAATTTCCCAGGAGCATCCATGGATATGTGCTACTACATATGGAAATTATGATTTTTTTGTTAGGATAAGACTACAAGGAACAAGATGTGCTTCATTTTGAACATTTTGTTAATGTTCTAGAAGTAAAATGTTAATAGATCTTGATAGATGTTGATTTTTTGTGTATATAAAAATTATTGCAATTAGTCAAGAAAGCTTTATATGTTTATAAAAACGTCTACAAGTTTTAGACTTGACAAGAACAGATCTAATTATTTCATAGGTTCACCAGTCAAGTGAGAGGTGAGAGATGTCAAAGCTACCTTTCCTGTACTACTGAAATGGGAAAATCAGCGTGCACTTTGTCATGTGTAAAGGGCTACGTGTCCTGAACTTTGAAGCTTTGATTGCATTGGGTTTATGTGCTGCAACCTTGGGTCCTAGTTGGCCTTTAGGTATCATCCCTAATGCTGGTAGTCCTGATCCCTTCTTAATTGGTCAAAAGAATGGTGATGTGTGGTAGGCCAACTGTTGAAAACTTTTGAAACAAAATTCAACTCAGTTTTTATCCACGTTAGATTTTGTTTCTGGTGTCAATGTGGCATACACTATAAAAATAAAAATAAAAACGAAAGAGAAAAACAAACGTTATTAAAAAATCAAGTTTCGAGCACATAGCGCAGACGTACATGTGCAAACTAATACTCATTGTTGAATAGGGCATTTGCCGCTTGCCGGCGACATTGAATTTCACTGAGTTGAATTTTTAGAGAGTTGAATTGGAAAGGTCAGCGTAACTTGGGCAGAACGAGTGTGGGCAAATTAGTAGTCTAGTATTGGCCACTGCAACTAGGATTATTAACGCCCTTGGCAGTGAGAGTGAATCCCTTGTTGGTCAGTACTTAAAAGGGAATTAACTCTTGTGAAAGGCAGCCATTTGATAGCCTCAAATAGGGTTATTGGCGAGAGTTATGCCCTTGTTTGGTCAGTACTCAAGCATCTACCAAGGGCATTCACTCTAGCAAAACATGGTTGTTGCAATGGCCAATAGAGAATGAACACTCGTGGCAAATGGCCTATTGGGTACTCAAGAGCTTGAAGAAGGGGAAGAAAGTTTCTTATGCCACAACATTTTAAGATAACTTTTGCCGAATGTCGTTTTCAGAAATCCTCCATTCCGGATTGCTATTACGTCCAGACTCCAGCTGGATTGAAAGTCCACCCCTCCATGGTTGGGTTTGGGGCGTCACCAAAGACTGAGAAAAAGAAGTAAGAGCCTGGGACGGTATTCACGTTAAGATAGCATGAGACTTAGCATGATGCTAACTTAGAAGCTCTTCCAGTGTCCTATAGGATTTAATAGGACTTTTGGAAGAGCTTCTAAGTTAGCATGATGCTAAGTCTCATGCTATCTCGACATGAATACCGTCCCAGAGCTTTATTGAGTGTTCTGAAGCATGTGGATAGGAACCACCGTATTTTACGGACTACAAGGCTCACCCCCCAAATTTCACACAAACTTCAGATTTTGTTATTATAGTTTCTTACTATATTATCAGTCACATTATAAGGAGCAGGGGTCTCAGTCTAGGAAAAAAGTATTGCCTTATAGTCCGTAAAATACGGTACATCTTTGGAAATTATATGTATAGCATATTGTTATCTGTGGCATTAATGATTAAGATACTTACAGATAAAAACTTGTGGTAGATATTCTTTGTGTAGAAAAATGAAATGGAATATGAAAGCATGTACACAGATTTGCAATAATTTATTACATTTTTCATTGTTGCTGGCTTGTTGTCTGTGTATGTCTCTTCTTTTAGCGCTATCTTAGAGAAAGCATGTACATGCACCTATGCATGCAGACATGCATGTATGCATACACCACACACACACACAAATGCACGCACACGCACACACACATACACACACACTTTCACTCACACACAGACAAAGAGGAATGCACTTGACACAGATGCACACTGGCACACACACAAAAACAAATTTGATGGCTTGGAGTCAAAACGGACTATCTAAAGATAGTCCATTGATGTATTATTGGATTTATTACAAAAACTAATAACTGGCATCAAACAATGACTGCAGAAATATAAAAGGTGGTTTTGCTTTTTATATTTCAGCATTTGTTTTTATACAAGTTATTAGTTTTCGTAATAAGTTCAATAATATGTCAATGGACTATCTAAAGATAGTCTGTTTTGATTCCAAGCCATCGATATGTTCATAACAGGAATGCACTTGACACAGATGCACACTGGCACATAATTTTTTATAACTCTTCCTCTTCTTTTCACATTCGTCCACATGTATGTCTTGCGAATTTGCTTTAAATTACTCTTCCCGATAAGTAGCGATTTACATGTCAAGGTACAAAGTGCTGAGTTTCATGCGCATTGAAAAGCTGACTGCTATGTGTACAATGTAGCACATCTAACTGCTGTGTGTTATTTATCTTCGATAAACAAAAATTCCTTCATTCATTCATTCTGTGCGACAGAGCGTTGAAGGGAGGGTGGCCAGTGATGCGCAGTGCTCCCCCTGTCAACATTTCCCGCGGAGAAACAGAACGGCTGGTCAATTCCGCTACAAAGCTCCTGGCTGCCACTGTGAGTTGTAGACAAATGTGTGTGTGTGTGTGTTTTGCACATGTGCATACATGCAACTGAGAGAGTGTGTGAGAGAGAGAGAGTGTGTGAGAGAGTGTGTGGAAGCTTGTGTGTGTGTGTGTGTGAGAGAGAGACAGACAAACAGACGGACAGACAGTCAGAGGCAAATCGTATGATGGACAAAAGCCCGAATGCCCACGTTTTCGGAAATGTATTGACTTCCCTTTATCAAAGTCATGGACTAAATTCATGCAGATAGTATGTGTGCTTGTGTGTGAGTGTTCACATGAGAGAGAGAAAGAGAAGGAAAGATACAGAGACAGACAGCAGGCGCATTTGTGTGTGAGTGTTCACATGAGAGAGAGAAAGAGAAGGAAAGATACAGAGACAGACAGCAGGCGCATTTGTGTGTGAGTGTTCACATGAGAGAGAGAAAGAGAAGGAAAGATACAGAGACAGACAGCAGGCGCATTTGTGTGTGAGTGTTCACATGAGAGAGAGAAAGAGAAGGAAAGATACAGAGACAGACAGCAGGCGCATTTGTGTGTGAGTGTTCACATGAGAGAGAGAAAGAGAAGGAAAGATACAGAGACAGACAGCAGGCGCATTTGTGTGTGAGTGTTCACATGAGAGAGAGAAAGAGAAGGAAAGATACAGAGACAGACAGCAGGCGCATTTGTGTGTGAGTGTTCACATGAGAGAGAGAAAGAGAAGGAAAGATACAGAGACAGACAGCAGGCGCATTTGTGTGTGAGTGTTCACATGAGAGAGAGAAAGAGAAGGAAAGATACAGAGACAGACAGCAGGTGCATTTGTGTGTGAGTGTTCACATGAGAGAGAGAGAGAGAAGGAAAGATACAGAGACAGACAGCAGGCGCATTTGTGTGTGAGTGTTCACATGAGAGAGGGAAAGAGAAGGAAAGATACAGAGACAGACAGCAGGTGCATTTGTGTGTGAGTGTTCACATGAGAGAGGGAAAGAGAAGGAAAGATACAGAGACAGACAGCAGGCGCATTTGTGTGTGAGTGTTCACATGAGAGAGAGAAAGAGAAGGAAAGATACAGAGACAGACAGCAGGCGCATTTGTGTGTGAGTGTTCACATGAGAGAGAGAGAGAAAGAGAAGGAAAGATACAGAGACAGACAGCAGGCGCATTTGTGTGTGAGTGTTCACATGAGAGAGAGAAAGAGAAGGAAAGATACAGAGACAGACAGCAGGCGCATTTGTGTGTGAGTGTTCACATGAGAGAGAGAAAGAGAAGGAAAGATACAGAGACAGACAGCAGGCGCATTTGTGTGTGAGTGTTCACATGAGAGAGAGAAAGAGAAGGAAAGATACAGAGACAGACAGCAGGCGCATTTGTGTGTGAGTGTTCACATGAGAGAGAGAAAGAGAAGGAAAGATACAGAGACAGACAGCAGGCGCATTTGTGTGTGAGTGTTCACATGAGAGAGAGAAAGAGAAGGAAAGATACAGAGACAGACAGCAGGCGCATTTGTGTGTGAGTGTTCACATGAGAGAGAGAAAGAGAAGGAAAGATACAGAGACAGACAGCAGGCGCATTTGTGTGTGAGTGTTCACATGAGAGAGAGAAAGAGAAGGAAAGATACAGAGACAGACAGCAGGCGCATTTGTGTGTGAGTGTTCACATGAGAGAGAGAAAGAGAAGGAAAGATACAGAGACAGACAGCAGGCGCATTTGTGTGTGAGTGTTCACATGAGAGAGAGAAAGAGAAGGAAAGATACAGAGACAGACAGCAGGTGCATTTGTGTGTGAGTGTTCACATGAGAGAGAGAGAGAGAAGGAAAGATACAGAGACAGACAGCAGGTGCATTTGTGTGTGAGTGTTCACATGAGAGAGAGAAAGAGAAGGAAAGATACAGAGACAGACAGCAGGCGCATTTGTGTGTGAGTGTTCACATGAGAGAGGGAAAGAGAAGGAAAGATACAGAGACAGACAGCAGGCGCATTTGTGTGTGAGTGTTCACATGAGAGAGAGAGAGAAAGAGAAGGAAAGATACAGAGACAGACAGCAGGTGCATTTGTGTGTGAGTGTTCACATGAGAGAGAGAGAGAGAAGGAAAGATACAGAGACAGACAGCAGGCGCATTTGTGTGTGAGTGTTCACATGAGAGAGAGAAAGAGAAGGAAAGATACAGAGACAGACAGCAGGCGCATTTGTGTGTGAGTGTTCACATGAGAGAGGGAAAGAGAAGGAAAGATACAGAGACAGACAGCAGGCGCATTTGTGTGTGAGTGTTCACATGAGAGAGAGAAAGAGAAGGAAAGATACAGAGACAGACAGCAGGCGCATTTGTGTGTGAGTGTTCACATGAGAGAGAGAAAGAGAAGGAAAGATACAGAGACAGACAGCAGGTGCATTTGTGTGTGAGTGTTCACATGAGAGAGAGAAAGAGAAGGAAAGATACAGAGACAGACAGCAGGCGCATTTGTGTGTGAGTGTTCACATGAGAGAGAGAAAGAGAAGGAAAGATACAGAGACAGACAGCAGGCGCATTTGTGTGTGAGTGTTCACATGAGAGAGAGAAAGAGAAGGAAAGATACAGAGACAGACAGCAGGCGCATTTGTGTGTGAGACGGAGAGAGACAGGGAGTATGTTCATTTATGTGGATGTGGAAGAAATGCAGAGAGAAAGATGAAAATGCACATTGCAAGCTGTCCATGACAACACCTGTTATAACACAGTGGTGTGATTGTCTCACATGCTGCCCTCAGGAGACAGTAGAACGTTTGTGTAAAAGAGAACTAACAGAACTGTCTCCAGCCTCAAATAGAATGTATTGTTCAGAGGTAAGGCACTATGGCTTAAATAGCTTTTTATGCTTTACACCATCACCGATTCAAGCCTTTTTGTGTTGTTTTGTTTTTCTGTCTGTTCCATATCTTGTGAATTGATGCACGGAATTCAAATTTTGTATGGTGGTATATTAATTGAAACTGGTGTGCCCCGCCTTGTTTTATATATAAAAGTTTCTGTTTGCATGCTTGTCAGTTACACTATGCACTGATTGTTGTGTCAAAAAGAGAAAAAGAAGGGTTGTCCTTGTGCTTTGTTTGATGGTGATCTGAATGTTTGGTGTGTTTTCAAACATGATCGGAAATGGCTTCTTTATTTCAAACAGGATTCGGATTATTGTTTTGTTGCTGTTGTTCAATTCATATTTCAGTTGCATCTTTTTCTTTTTTTTGCTGTCCCATCTTCTGGGCCGTACAGTGGCGTTGCTCCCACGACGCTCATTCCGATTCCCAATTCGCAGCCACACCTCTGCACGTTCAGGTCGCAGAATCCGAGACCAGCAGCTCAAGGGGAGCGAATCTATGTTAGTCCATCAGGAGGCAACCAACCAAGGAGACACTGCACTGCTGCTGTTGCATTTTTATATGTGTGTTGTTGTTTTTGTTTTGTGGTTTTTTTTTGGGGGGGTTGGCTTCAGTTTTCCCTTTCATAACATTGTATTGATCCTTTCAAATCTATATGCTGTGATCTTGTTCCAAAACCTTTTAAAATTTGCTGCTACTGCTATACATTTCTAGTTGTGCTCTTGTTTTTGTTTGTTGGTTGGTTATTGTGTTATTTAGTCCTCTGTCTGTGTCGATATATTTATTGAAATTGTTGTTGTTGGCGCTTTTGTTTTTGAGCACTTCATTTTGGTTTTGTTGTGTTGTTTTGCTTGTCACCTCACAGACGGAATGGGACCTAATTCACAAGCTTGACCCATCCTTGACCATCACTGTAGTTGACCATGACAAGGCACAAACCAAGGTAACGGTTGTGATGCAGCTCAGTCATTTGGTTTAAATAGGTTTTTGTTCACCAACAACACATACGTAGAGACGTCCCTGAGGTAATATCTCAGGAACGTGTTTTGTGACTTCCAGAAGGCAGATTCCAGTATTTTCGTCAATGGACACCCTTAGCGAGAGCTAGAGAGGAACTGATGGCACGAAGTTTGTGCGCTCTGATAGGGTTGTGAGGTAAAAAAGAAAGGCTAGCCTTAGCATAAGCTAACTTTACCAAATCAACGATCCACAGAGAGATGGTGGACTTGGAGATGTCTTTTTCGTATTTCTCATTCAAAGAAACGAAAAGACGACATCTAGAGCCGCAGTAGGACTTAGTATGTCGGAGGTATGCCCTGGAAGGACTTAGTACATCGGAGGTATGCCTTGGAAGGACTTAGTACGCCAGAGGTATACCCTGAAAGGACTTAGTACGCCGGAGGTATGCCCTGGAAGGACTTAGTACGTCAGAGGTATGCCCTGGAAGGACTTAGTACATCAGAGGTATGCCCTGGAAGGACTTAGTACATCAGAGGCATGCCCTGGAAGGACTTAGTATGTCGGAGGTATGCCCTGGAAGGACTTAGTACATCGGAGGTATGCCCTGGAAGGACTTAGTACATTGGAGGTATGCCCTGGAAGGACTTAGTATGTCGGAGGTATGCCCTGGAAGGACTTAGTACATCAGAGGTATGCCCTGGAAGGACTTAGTACATCAGAGGTATGCCCTGGAAGGACTTAGTACATCAGAGGCATGCCCTGGAAGGACTTAGTATGTCGGAGGTATGCCCTGGAAGGACTTAGTACATCGGAGGTATGCCCTGGAAGGACTTAGTACATCGGAGGTATGCCCTGGAAGGACTTAGTATGTCGGAGGTATGCCCTGGAAGGACTTAGTACATCAGAGGTATGCCCTGGAAGGACTTAGTACATCGGAGGTATGCCCTGGAAGGACTTAGTACATCGGAGGTATGCCCTGGAAGGACTTAGTGCGTCGGAGGTATGCCCTGGAAGGACTTAGTATGTTGGAGGTATGCCCTGGAAGGACTTAGTACGTCGGAGGTATGCCCTGGAAGGACTTAGTACATCGGAGGTATGCCCTGGAAGGACTTAGTGCATCGGAGGTATGCCCTGGAAGGACTTAGTGCGCCGGAGGTATGCCCTGGAAGGACTTAGTACGTCAGAGGCATGCCCTGGAAGGACTTAGTATGTCGGAGGTATGCCCTGGAAGGACTTAGTACATCGGAGGTATGCCCTGGAAGGACTTAGTACATTGGAGGTATGCCCTGGAAGGACTTAGTATGTCGGAGGTATGCCCTGGAAGGACTTAGTACGTCGGAGGTATGCCCTGGAAGGACTTAGTACATCAGAGGTATGCCCTGGAAGGACTTAGTACGTCGGAGGTATGCCCTGGAAGGACTTAGTACATCGGAGGTATGCCCTGGAAGGACTTAGTACGTCGGAGGTATGCCCTGGAAGGACTTAGTATGTCGGAGGTATGCCCTGGAAGGACTTAGTACATCGGAGGTATGCCCTGGAAGGACTTAGTACATCGGAGGTATGCCCTGGAAGGACTTAGTACGTCGGAGGTATGCCCTGGAAGGACTTAGTACGTCGGAGGTATGCCCTGGAAGGACTTAGTGCGTCGGAGGTATGCCCTGGAAGGACTTAGTACGCCGGAGGTATGCCCTGGAAGGACTTAGTACGTCAGAGGCATGCCCTGGAAGGACTTAGTATGTCGGAGGTATGCCCTGGAAGGACTTAGTACATCGGAGGTATGCCCTGGAAGGACTTAGTACATTGGAGGTATGCCCTGGAAGGACTTAGTATGTCGGAGGTATGCCCTGGAAGGACTTAGTATGTCGGAGGTATGCCCTGGAAGGACTTAGTACGTCAGAGGTATGCCCTGGAAGGACTTAGTACATCGGAGGTATGCCCTGGAAGGACTTAGTGCGTCGGAGGTATGCCCTGGAAGGACTTAGTGCGTCAGAGGTATGCCCTGGAAGGACTTAGTACGTCGGAGGTATGCCCTGGAAGGACTTAGTACATCGGAGGAATGCCCTGGAAGGACTTAGTATGTCGGAGGTATGCCCTGGAAGGACTTAGTACATCGGAGGTATGCCCTGGAAGGACTTAGTACATCGGAAGAATGCCCTGGAAGGACTTAGTGCATCGGAGGTATGCCCTGGAAGGACTTAGTACGCCAGAGGTATGCCCTGGAAGGACTTAGTACATCAGAGGTATGCCCTGGAAGGACTTAGTATGTCGGAGGTATGCCCTGGAAGGACTTAGTACATCGGAGGTATGCCCTGGAAGGACTTAGTACATTGGAGGTATGCCCTGGAAGGACTTAGTATGTCGGAGGTATGCCCTGGAAGGACTTAGTACATCGGAGGTATGCCCTGGAAGGACTTAGTGCGTCGGAGGTATGCCCTGGAAGGACTTAGTGCGTCGGAGGTATGCCCTGGAAGGACTTAATGCGTCGGAGGTATGCCCTGGAAGGACTTAGTACATCGGAGGTATGCCCTGGAAGGACTTAGTGCATCAGAGGTATGCCCTGGAAGGACTTAGTATGTCGGAGGTATGCCCTGGAAGACTTAGTACATCGGAGGTATGCCCTGGAAGGACTTAGTACATCGGAAGTATGCCCTGGAAGGACTTAGTACGCCAGAGGTATGCCCCGAGGGAATGAATGGGGCAAAGGTTGATATCCAGGTTGTCGTCACAAAGGATGGAAACAAGACTAGAGATAGCAATGACCCCCCAATGTATGCAAAGATGAATAATGGCATCAACAAGCTTGAAGCTTATAATGTGCCTACTTTTACCATTGTAATGTGCATATGGCAGCTGGCAAAATACAACACACAAGTACTGTCATGCTTAACATGAATACATTTAAACAAAATAAATAATTTTCCAAGATCAGCAAGGAAAATAAACAAGAAAACAAGGGTTAAAGTAGAAACTGACATTATTAACAAACAGCTGAAAGAATTAAATAAACATACAAGGCGTATTGGATGGTTTTACTCAAATCGTCAAAAGAAAGGAAGACAGAGAAAGAAAACACACAAAGAAAAAGAAGACGAAGAAGAAGACGAAGATGAAGCAACTGGAGAAAGACGGGGAAACAAGTGCTGCGTTTAAAAAAAAAAAATCAAAACCAAACAAAACATCTTCGCATGCAGTAAACTTGACAACAAGGGTCGGCTTTGCGTGTTAATGTGAAGAAGAAGAATATAGCAATATATCAATAAAAACAAAAATCTTACTTAGGTCTACACTTAAGTGCTCTCGTAAACATTTATATATGCACGTATATGCAAACCAGGATGCTTTACAGAAGTTTAAACACGAATGGAAAGATAAACGCATAAGTTCAGTCATTTGGTTCAGACTGTTTCTGCTTTTCATGTGCTAAGTTTGCTTTTATATTGTGCGCTGATTTGACTGGTTTTACTTGGTCTGGATTTTGAATTTATTGTTTCCTTCGCTTTTAAGTGTATTCTTTTTAATTGATTGACAGAAATGGGTGTCTTGCCTTTTTTTGACTCGCAAATAAGAGGAAACACATTCACATCTACAGTATCCATATGTATTTCACTTCATATGTAGAAATGGTTGCATTTGAATGTCATGCATAATATATGTGACAAATTGTATTATTGCTTCTTTACAATTATTTGTAAATCTTTCAAGAGTATTTGTGAATCTTTAAGAAAGTTTTTGATTCAAATAGATATATCAGCAACATGTGAAACTGTTTGTTAGTGTGTGTGTGTCTGTAGTAAATGTTTGTGAAAAGAAAGAAAAAGGAAAGCGTGGCTTTGATAATTCAATGTTCGTTTTACAAAAATAAAGTCTCTTTTATATTGCTGCTTGGTTTTGAAAATCAATTTAGATGGCTTTTATGTTCACAAGAAATACAAGGAAACTAAGTTCCTCAATACTGATTTTGCAAATAACAGCGACCAAGAACAGGAAGTGGAAAGCGTCGACCTTTGACAGCCAAGTACACCTGGGATATCCACGGTCATCGTGTGCCCTCCGCCAAAATAAAGGTCAGCTCAAGACTACTTTATTATCTCATAGTGATAAATTATGATGTGGCATGGCATAAAAAAACCATGTACATATAAAACATAAATAAATAAACCAATGCATAGAACTTTATAGTAACATGCAAAATGAGAATACAACTATTTATTATGACAATGCACTGTACATCCCATATAGGCCTAATTATAGCATAATAAATCACATAAAAAGAGAAAGAATAAGGTGAAGTAGAACATATCACATAACACATCAGATAGGATAAAGTAAAGTAAAACATATCACATCAGAACATCCTAATATAACCAAATAATAACTGTTTAAAAGCTACAAATGACTGGAATCACAAAACGACATGCATACACAGCCACATAGGCCTACACACACAGAGGGAGAGAGAGGGGAGGGTGGCACAGAGAGCTCTGTGTGTGTGTGGGGGGGGGGATGAGTGGGGGGGATGCGGGGTGGGGATGGGAAGCAGTAGTTGAATGTGCCTGTGTGTGTGTGTATCTGTGTGTGTGTGTGTGTGCCTGTGTGTGTTTTGTTGGTTTGTTTGGGTGTTTTTTTCTTTGCTTTCAAATTGTTTCATTTGTGAATGTTCTGTTTCAGGCTTACGACGACAGTTACCTGGACAGTGTGCCAAGGTGAGTGGACACCTTGATTTTCATTCCTTTTTTCTGTTAATCGGGTTATTTTTTGGCGCCACATTTCTTAACATGCATGAACATATATTTGCTTGATACAGATTTCTATTATAAAGTTACTTTTGTTTTCCATGGCTGCTTACAGTCGAACCAAGGTATACCAGCATCACGGCTAACTGACCAAAACTGTCTGTAATTGCAAGGTGGTCATATTGGGTGTAGAATGGCACAGAGATAACGTGTTCACCTCGTATACAATAAACCCGAGTTCGAACCTGGGTACAGGGGATTTTTCGTCCCACTCTGCACTCTAGGCCTTACGGTCTGAATGTGGAGTCTTTCAGATGAGACGATAAACTGAGGTCCCATGTACCCATGCACTTAGTACACGTTAAACCCAGTGGCAATGAAACAGTTGTCATTTAGTCAAAATTTGCCCCCCTTTCCTTCCTCATCAGTCACATAAAAATTGCATGCAACACGCTCTCCAGGTTGGAGCAAAACAGACTTTCACAAAGACGCCTCTGTGACTATAAAGTACCAAATACAAAAACAAATTACCAAATAGAGTGGAGACTCATTTAAATGAGTAGAGAAGAGAATGAATCAAGCTGTCCTGGTTTCAGGACTGTTTGCTATACAGAGGTGTCCATAAGAGGCTTTTGGAAATTAATAAACCTTGAACCCTTGTTAGCGGGCTTCGACTGTGTGTTTTGGCTGGAAAGTCAAGTCACCAAATAAAGGATGAAAAAGTTTACAGTTCAGAGGAAATCTGTGTTATAGCCAGGCAGCTGATTCTTAACTGACTGCATTGTCACCAAGAAAAGAAAGCTTGGGAACTGATTAGCGTTGCTGTAAAAAAGAAAAGAAAGCTGAACACAAACAGCACAGATGCTGCATCAGTGTTCATTTACCTGTGTTGTTGTTTTCATACCCAGAGCCATGTGAACATTTCGCATGGTCTTGGGTGGAAAGATTACGTGTATGGCTGCTTTTAAAGGGCCCCACCACATGGGCGGCCATACTCCGACTTCAGGGGACTAACTTACCTGTGTGGCTCAATGACTATTTCATGCCTAGAGCTTTCGGCTTGTGACCAGAGTTTGGCACTTCATGCAATGATGATGGTTATCATCGTAATGCTCTGCATGGTCGTTATGTGCAGACGGTCATTCCTGAAGTACCGTCGCCCCTCCTCCCCTCCCTCCTCCACCACCGCCACAGAGGAGAGCGTCCACCCCCCTCCCCGCCCCCCCTCGCCCCCACCCAAACACCCCACTCCCCCTCCCCACGCCCCTCCCTCCAGCCAGCAGCAGCGCACCATCATCAACATGCCGTCGGAGAAGATCAGAGACGAGGTCAGGGTCACGAGGAAATCGCCCAGGAAATACGAGATGAGCAGTCAGACCGACCGCCATTTGCTGGACGAGTACGATCATGTGAGTACAGTGTGGGTGCTCATTGAAGGATTGTAAAGTTTTCAGAACTTGCTCCAGGATTTCTTAAAAAGTGTGCCGTGAATTAAGGATTGTAACGGATGTAGAGCTTGTTCCATAATTTGGTAGAATGTCCCATAATTTCTTTGCTCTGTAAACAGGAGTTCGGATACTTGTGCAGCAGAAAAATCAGAAACTCTCATGCAAAATTGCACACTTTGTCATGATCTGTGCTTTTTTTCTTGCCTAAAATAAGCTGCCGGTGGCAGGGCAGGGGGGAGGGGGGGGGGGGTTGGGAAGGGGGGCTGGAGGTTGATTTATTTCAGATCTGGGAAAGAAGCTGTTTTTCATGGCTGCTGTTTTTGCTGGCTGGATGGTGAAACCTCAGTCATTCTTTCTAGCCAGGTGTGATAAGTTGTGAATGGTTAAAAAAGGCATTTTGTGGAGTGAAAGCCAGGAGGTGCTATCGGCCTTCTTTGTTCCTTTGTGATGGTGCGTTCTGGCCTCCACCAAACTGAACTGTTGTTGCCTTATCACAGAATGATGAACTGTTGTTGCCTTATCACAGAATGAGGATGAACAGTTGTTGCCTTATCACAGAATGATGAACTGTTGTTGCCTTATCACAGAATGAGGATGAACAGTTGTTGCCTTATCACAGAATGATGAACTGTTGTTGCCTTATCACAGAATGATGAACTGTTTTGTCTTATCACAGAATGACGGTGACTGTTGTTGCCTCATCACAGAATGATGAACTGTTGTTGCCTCATCACAGAATGATGGTGACTGTTGTTGCCGTATCACAGAATGATGGTGAACTGTTGTTGCCGCATCACAGAATGATGGTGACTGTTGTTGCCTTATCACAGAATGTTGGTGGCTGTTGCCTTATCACAGAATGACGATGAACTGTTGTTGCCTTATCACAGAATGACGATGAACTGTTGTTGCCTTATAATCAAAGAATGACGATGAACTGTTGTTGCCTTATCACAGAATGACGATGAACTGTTGTTGCCTTGTAATCAAAGAATGATGATGAAGTGTTGTTGCCTTATCACAGAATGACAGTGAACTGTTGTTGCCTTATCACAGAATAATGAACTGTTGTTGCCTGATCACAGAATGACAGTGAACTGTTGTTGCCTTGTCACAGAATGAGGATGAAGTGAAGGAGGGTCCGTGGGGGGAGTACCAGATCTATGTGCGGACAGGGGACCGCATCGGTGCGAGCACCAGCGCCGACGTCAACATCACCATTTATGGCGATAAGGGCCGCACCCCTCCCATTGCCCTCGCCACCTCCAAGCACAACAAGATCAAGTTCCAGAAAGGAAAGGTTAGCAGATGGGTGTGTAGTAGTAGTAGTAGCTGCACCCCTCCCACCCCCTCGCCACCTCCAAGCACAACAAGATCAAGTTCCAGAGAGGAATGGTTAGCAGATGGATGTGTAGTAGTAGTAGTAGCTGCACCCCTCCCACCCCCTCACCACCTCCAAACACAACAAGATCAAGTTCCAGAGAGGAAAGGTTAGCAGATGGGTGTGTAGTAGTAGTAGTAGTAGCTGCACCCCTCCCATTGCCCTCGCCACCTCCAAGCACAACAAGATCAAGTTCCAGAAAGGAAAGGTTAGCAGATGGGTGTGTAGTAGTAGTAGTAGCTGCACCCCTCCCATCGCCCTCACCACCTCCAAACACAACAAGATCAAGTTCCAGAGAGGAAAGGTTAGCAGATGGGTGTGTAGTAGTAGTAGTAGCTGCACCCCTCCCACCCCCTCGCCACCTCCAAGCACAACAAGATCAAGTTCCAGAGAGGAAAGGTTAGCAGATGGGTGTGTAGTAGTAGTAGTAGTAGCTGCACCCCTCCCACCCCCCTCACCACCTCCAAGCACAACAAGATCAAGTTCCAGAGAGGAAAGGTTAGCAGATGGGTGTGTAGTAGTAGTAGTAGTAGCTGCACCCCTCCCACCCCCCTCACCACCTCCAAACACAACAAGATCAAGTTCCAGAGAGGAAAGGTTAGCAGATGGGTGTGTAGTAGTAGTAGTAGTAGCTGCACCCCTCCCACCCCCCTCACCACCTCCAAACACAACAAGATCAAGTTCCAGAGAGGAAAGGTTAGCAGATGGGTGTGTAGTAGTAGTAGTAGTAGCTGCACCCCTCCCACCCCCCTCACCACCTCCAAACACAACAAGATCAAGTTCCAGAGAGGAAAGGTTAGCAGATGGGTGTGTAGTAGTAGTAGTAGTAGCTGCACCCCTCCCACCCCCCTCACCACCTCCAAGCACAACAAGATCAAGTTCCAGAGAGGAAAGGTTAGCAGATGGGTGTGTAGTAGTAGTAGTAGTAGCTGCACCCCTCCCACCCCCCTCACCACCTCCAAACACAACAAGATCAAGTTCCAGAGAGGAAAGGTTAGCAGATGGGTGTGTAGTAGTAGTAGTAGTAGCCGCACCCCTCCCACCCCCTCGCCACCTCCAAGCACAACAAGATCAAGTTCCAGAGAGGAAAGGTTAGCAGATGGGTGTGTAGTAGTAGTAGTAGTAGCCGCACCCCTCCCACCCCCTCGCCACCTCCAAGCACAACAAGATCAAGTTCCAGAGAGGAAAGGTTAGCAGATGGGTGTGTAGTAGTAGTAGTAGTAGCCGCACCCCTCCCACCCCCTCGCCACCTCCAAGCACAACAAGATCAAGTTCCAGAGAGGAAAGGTTAGCAGATGGGTGTGTAGTAGTAGTAGTAGTAGCTGCACCCCTCCCACCCCCTCGCCACCTCCAAGCACAACAAGATCAAGTTCCAGAAAGGAAAGGTTAGCAGATGCTCCTTCTTTCAGGATGTCCTGAATTGCAGGATTTTTAAATTGCCTAGAATTTGAGAAGCAACGATTTTCTTACACACACACAAACTTGTACAATAAAAAGGGCCTATGTAAGCATTTGCTATATTCAAAGGAATGTAGCACTTGTACTAGTCTAGAGGGGTGAAAACAGAGCAGTAAATGTGTGTGTGTGCGCTGCTCCTGCACTCCGCCGGGGCCACCCCCTTGCAGGATTTTTGAAATTTCATGGGAGCAACCATGTGTATAGTAGTAGGTGGTGGGAGTGTTGGCAATAGTAGTGCATGTAGTAGTTTTTATTTTCATTGTGAGTGTGTGGGAGAAAGGGAGGGAGAGAGGCTTTGTGTGTACATGTGTGTGTTTTCTTTAATGTGTGTCCACTTTGAATGCTATTATGTGTATGTGTGGTATTAGGTATTATTATTAGGTATTAGATACTTTATAGTCACTGAGGGGTTCTGTGAAATTCGGGTTGCTCCCACCTGGAGAGCGCGTCGCAGCCAGAGGCGCGCCACCCAATTTTATTTTTTTTTTGCATGTGATTTTTGTGTGACTGATGAGGAAGGAAAGGGGGGGGGGGGGTAAATTTTGACCAAGTGACAACTTTTTCGTTGCCACTGGGTTTAGGGTATGCTAAGTGCATGGGCACACATGACCTCAGTTTATCGTCTCATCCGAAAGACTCCACGTTCAGACCGTAAGGCCTAGTGCAAAATGAGAGAAAAAATCCCCTGTACCCAGGTTCAAACTCGGGTTTACTTGATGCGAAGTGAACGCGCTACCACTGTGCCACTCTACACCACTACTTGTCTAGAGGGGTAAAAAAGGGCAGTAAATGTGTGTGTATGCGCTGCTCCTGCACTCTGCCGTGTGTGGTGTGTGTGTGTGCGTATGTGTGTGTTTCTCCGTCCCTTCATATTGCACTCCGCTGTGTGGTGTGTGTGTGTGTGTGTATGTGTGTGTCTCCGTCCCTTCATATTGCACTCCGCTGTGTGTGTGAGTGTGGTGTGTGTGTGCGTGTGTGTGTGCGTACGTGTGTGTGTCTCCGTCCCTTCATATTGCACTCCGCTGTGTGTGTGAGTGTGGTGTGTGTGTGCGTGTGTGTGTGCGTACGTGTGTGTGTCTCCGTCCCTTCATATTGCACTCCGCTGTGTGTGTGAGTGTGGTGTGTGTGTGCGTGTGTGTGTGCGTATGTGTGTGTGTCTCCGTCCCTTCATATTGCACTCCGCTGTGTGGTGTGTGTGTGTGCGTATGTGTGTGTGTCTCCGTCCCTTCATATTGCACTCCGCTGTGTGTGTGAGTGTGGTGTGTGTATGCGTGTGTGTGCGTATGTGTGTGTGTCTCCGTCCCTTCATATTGCACTCCGCTGTGTGTGTGAGTGTGGTGTGTGTGTATGCATGTGTGTGCGTATGTGTGTGTGTCTCCGTCCCTTCATATTGCACTCCGCTGTGTGTGTGAGTGTGGTGTGTGTGTGTGCGTATGTGTGCGTCTCCGTCCCTTCATATTGTTCATTGTGTTGTCTGTGTGTCTGTGCAGGAGGACCTGTTTCTGGTGGCCGCTCACCATGTGGGTCAGATGAGGAAGGTCAAGATCGGCCACGATCGATCTCAACTCAGTTAGTGCTCTTTTGTGTTGTTGCTCACTTGATTGTTTTGCCGCTTAGGTCAGTTAAGAATAGCAGTTGCCATATTTTGGACTATAAGGCACACCTGATTATAAGGCACACCTGATTATAAGGCGCACCCCCGACATTTTACACAACATTCAGATTTTGTTATTATATTTTCTTACTATAAGTCACATTCATTACAAGGCGCTTTATAGTCCGAAAAATGTGTATACTTTCTTATCTACTTTAGTGGGTTTGGGGAGTGTTACATCTATTCATTCAGTCAGTCACTAATTATAGCCAGAGATGGAGGTGTTTCCCTTGTCAAAAACTATTTTAAGGAAATGATTTCACTAATTACTGCATTTGAACTTTTCTGTTTTAACTTTGAGAAATAAAAAATCAATAGAAGTATAAAAACTTTGAAAATTTCAATAGTTTATAAATAAAGTTTAAAGCATATAAAAAATAAACAAGATACATTTATACAAGCAATGTTAACATCCCATTTTTGCTTTGAAAAATTATTAGTGATATAGCAGCCTTTGACCTAGATTGCTAGCAACAACTCGGATCAGACCTGGTTTTGCAGTACCTCCAGGATCTGCTCAGAGCATTGAATGATGGTTGGTTGATGTTTCGTTCCATATGTGCTGTTTTGCAGCTGAGTGGACGTAAAACCTAACTTTCATTCAAAAAACTGAAACAGACTGCAACGTCACTGAAACATACAACAAACAAACAACTACACGACAAGTGTAAAGTGACGTTATTTTATTCACAAGAGACAAAGCAAAACTACTGGATATTTCGGCGAATGCGCCTTTATCAACACAGACAAACAATTAAACAGCAAAGGGAGCAAAAAGCAGGCAACAGAAGGAGCAAAAACCATCAAGATCAAAATAAAAACAATACTTCCCCTCTACAGTCCAACGCGTAAATGATAAAACAAAGTTGAAACCAAAGAGCATTCAGATTGCTAGCAAACAGAGTCAAGTTTGTAATCTGGTATGGCATTTATGTGAAAGTACACAATTTTCTCATTTAGATCTAGCTCAGAAACCACAAAGCAAGTGAGCCTTGAAGGCTTTTCCTCTTGTTTTCATGATGTATTCCCCACAGCATAGTAAACTGTTTCATTGTGTGCTCAGGTTTCCCTAATGGTGTCTAAGCCAAATGTCCTGCTGCCTGCAGATTATGCCTGGTTTCTGGAGACGGTGACCATTTACGACATGAACGCCAAAAGGATCTACGACTTCCCCTGCAACCGATGGCTGTCGGGACAGGATGAAGACCGGAGGACATATCGCGTCCTGCCCGTCGACAGAGAGCGGGCCTTTGTGGATGGTGCGCCTTGAGATCAACTGAATGTTGCATTTTTCACAAGTGTTTTTGTTGTCGTCATTGTTCACCCTTCCCCTGCCCCTATCCAGTTATCACACCCTTTTACCAACAAAAATAAAATTGAAAAGCAAGAAATACACTTCCTAAGTCTATCAATATGTTTCTTCCTTTAGGTCCCAACTTTTTTAATTTACGAAAATGGAGGCTTTTCCGTGGCTTCTCTCAATGATCCACTAAGCAGTTGATTGTGACGGCCATGTTTGTTGTGTATTTTTGTAGTGTCAGAATATTTAGAACGTTAAGATCGTCTTCCATGAAACATTCACCATGATTATTATGATGATCGTAACGTATAGATGATATTTTATCGTTGTAGAGAATGGGAAGAATTTACACAGCTGAAGATGGAAAATACCTGAGGGTAGTTCAAGGATAACTGTTTGGGGGCTTTACCTCCATTACATGAATATTCTGTGCCCTTATGTAAACACCTCTTGATTCCAGACTCTCCTTTTATTTTGTGTGGGTGTATGTGTGTCTTTCATTTAACGTCTTTCCACTTCTTGTGATATTAGACGGTGGGTGGGTGTATGTGTGTCTGTGTGCATGTGTGTGTGTCTCTCTGTGTGGGTTTGTGTCTGTGTGCATGTGTGTGTCTCTCTGTGTGGGTTTGTGTATGTGTGCATGTGTGTGTCTCTCTGTGTGGGTTTGTGTCTGCGTGCATGCATGCATGCATGTGTCCTTGATTTCTCTGTGTATTTGTTTATTATTTTAGGATTCCCCTCTTATAGAGGAGAATCCTATTGCTTTTGTACAAATTCTACTTTTTTTTAATTTAAAAAAAAGTTATCATTGTAAATGCTTAGGGCTTGCCTAAGATTGAGCGCAATAAATGCTAATTATTTATTATTATATTTCTATCAATATCACCAAACATTTTAATACTTGCAGCCTTGGAGAAACACGAATCGGACAAACCCAGGACGCAGTCAGACTCAGAAACCTCAGAGAGCGAGTACGAATCCAACCCGCAGCGCAAGAAGGGCCGGGCCAGCATGCGCCCCAAACGCAGCCAGCGCTCCAAGGACTCCTCCTCCTCAGACTCCAGCTCCTCATCAGAGACGGAAACAGAGAGCGAGAGCGACGAAGCCATTGTGAAAATGTCTGCCCCCTCCACGCCGAAGAAGGAGAAGGAGAAGGTTGGGGGTGAGGAGGGTGTGGAGGTGAAGGTCCCGGGCACGGTGATCCAGTTCCAGAAGAAGGGGTCCCACAAGGTGGAGGAGGAGGTGGAGCTCAACGAGCGAGGCAAGGAGTCCACGCAGAAGGACTTTCTGTCAGGGTACAAGGTGAGACTGGGTTGAAGGAAATGCTGCCTTACAGTGTTGCTTCTATTTTCAAAATCATAGCGTGAAATCACTATGTCTCTAGATTCTTTGGGGGTCGTCTGGATAATTTAGGGGGGTTCTCTTATACAGTGGAACCTCCCTGATAAGACCTCCCATTATAAGACTCCCTCCCATATAAGACCTACTTCTCTGAGACATTGCCCTTCTTTGTATTACAATCACCTCCCTTATAAGACCTCTCCCTTATAAGACCTCATTTTGGATGTTTTTGAAGATCTTATAAGGGAGGTTCAACTGTAATAGTTTTTCAACTTTTTGTTAATTGTGCATCAGGTGACATTTTGCCACACTGGTTTAGTGACAGACTGGTCTGAAACTCGGTGTGTCAGAGGGCAGTTTTGTTCCAATCCCATTTGGTTCACTGTTGTGTCCTTGGGAAAACACATTACTTCTGTTTTCCTCACAGATGTAAATGGGTGGTGCCTGACTTCGGTTTGGGGAGGTAGCGGCTGTGGAAGTAGAGGGTTGGGCTGTGCCTCCCAATTCTGAGCTCTAGATACAGTGAATAATTCAGTGACCCCATAGTTACTAGGGCACAAGTCCTTTACCTTTTTTAACCCTTTCGCTGCCAGCCATTTTTCAGCAAAAAATGTCCATTAACCCTTTTGCCGCCAGCCATTTTTCAGCAAAAAATGTCCATTAAACTTACCTGGGTAGAGAACAAAAATCTGTCTGTAATATTGGGGAATCCTCTGTGACATATTTAAAGTAAGGCCCATCCTTACCTCCCAAAATCAAGAGAACAGGGTCTTTGGATAACAGACCCTGATTTGATGCCTTTTAGTGACATGGGTGTTAAATCATTGAGGTGCATAAATGCGACATTGGCGGTGAAAGGGTTAAGATTACCTGGGTAGAAAAAAACAATCGTCTGCAATAGTGGGGATTCCTCTATGGCATGTATAAAGTAAGGCCTGTCCTTACCTCCCAAAATTATGAAAATAGGCTATTTGGATAACAGACCCTGATTTGAGGCCTTTTTGACATGAAATGTGACATTGGGTGAAAGGGTTAAGTAGTGAATGCAAAATGCTTGCTGGATGACTACTCCAAACAGACATTGGCAAAGGGTTAAGTAGTGAATGCAAAATGCTTGCTGGATGACTACTCCAAACAGACATTGGCGGTGAAAGGGTTAAGTAGTGAATGCAAAATGCTTGCTGGATGACTACTCCAAACAGACATTGGCGGTGAAAGGGTTAAGTAGTGAATGCAAAATGCTTGCTGGATGACTACTCCAAACAGACATTGGCGGTGAAAGGGTTAAGTAGTGAATGCAAAATGCTTGCTGGATGACTACTCCAAACAGACATTGGTGGTGAAAGGGTTAAGTAAAGGGTTAAGTAAATGCAAAATGCTTGCTGGATGACTACTCCAAACAGACATTGGTGGTGAAAGGGTTAAGTAGTGAATGCAAAATGCTTGCTGGATGACTACTCCAAACAGACATTGGTGGTGAAAGGGTTAAGTAGTGAATGCAAAATGCTTGCTGGATGACTACTCCAAACAGACATTGGTGGTGAAAGGGTTAAGTAGTGAATGCAAAATGCTTGCTGGATGACTACTCCAAACAGACATTGGTGGTGAAAGGGTTAAGTAGTGAATGCAAAATGCTTGCTGGATGACTACTCCAAACAGACATTGGTGGTGAAAGGGTTAAGTAGTGAATGCAAAATGCTTGCTGGATGACTACTCCAAACAACATGTGACATTGATGGTGAAAGGGTTAAGTAGTGAATGCAAAATGCTTGCTGGATGACTACTCCAAACAGACATTGGCGGTGAAAGGGTTAAGTAGTGAATGCAAAATGCTTGCTGGATGACTACTCCAAACAGTAAAGTGTAGTGAATGCAAAATGCTTGCTGGATGACTACTCCAAACAGACATTGGTGGTGAAAGGGTTAAGTAGTGAATGCAAAATGCTTGCTGGATGACTACTCCAAACAGACATTGGTGGTGAAAGGGTTAAGTAGTGAATGCAAAATGCTTGCTGGATGACTACTCCAAACAGACATTGGTGGTGAAAGGGTTAAGTAGTGAATGCAAAATGCTTGCTGGATGACTACTCCAAACAGACATTGGTGGTGAAAGGGTTAAGTAGTGAATGCAAAATGCTTGCTGGATGACTACTCCAAACAGACATTGGTGGTGAAAGGGTTAAGTAGTGAATGCAAAATGCTTGCTGGATGACTACTCCAAACAGACATTGGTGGTGAAAGGGTTAAGTAGTGAATGCAAAATGCTTGCTGGATGACTAAACAGACATTGGTGGTGAAAGGGTTAAGTAGTGAATGCAAAATGCTTGCTGGATGACTACTCCAAACAGACATTGGTGGTGAAAGGGTTAAGTAGTGAATGCAAAATGCTTGCTGGATGACTACTCCAAACAGACATTGGTGGTGAAAGGGTTAAGTAGTGAATGCAAAATGCCTGCTGGATGACTACTCCAAACAGACATTGATGCTCAATGGAACATTTTCTGTTTTAATACGCCATGTTTTAAATCAACATAATAATGATATGACAGCTTAGGATCGTAGAAGAAAGTATGGTGTTTACATTGTAGGGCGTGTGTTGCAGGCTGGCATTGAAGCCAAGGAGGCCTCGGAGAGGAAGCACAAGGAAGACGAGAGGTCTCGCGACCGTCAGCTGTTGTCGGGGCCCTCCATCCACGACGCCTGTCGCAGCGGAGATCTGAACCGCGTCAGGGAACTGCTGGACAAGTTCCCCGAAATGAAAGAGTGAGGATGAAATAAAATCAGCAACACCGTGTTAAAAGAGCGATACAGTGGAACCTCCCTTATAAGACCTCCCATTATAAGACTCCCTCCCACATAAGACCTAATACATTGCTCTTCTTTGTAAGTATTAAAATTACCTCCCTTATAAGACCTCATTTTGGATGATTTTTTAACCTATTAACACTCGGACGCTCCAGGAGCCTCCAAAACATGTTCGTTGTCTAGTTTCCGTAACCCCCGAGAGCGGCCGCTGAACAGCAGGTCTAGTACTTTCACTTTCGCTTATGCCCTACCCACAATGCAATATACTAAGTTAGTTCTTCCTGTTCCTGGTCCGTTTTTGGTCTTTACAGCAAGGGAAAAAACACCCAATAGTCTTTTTGAACGGATTTTTCAAAGTGACACCAAATTTATTTTTTCTCCACGTCACGTGAGCAGTAATGACTGTGCGATGTTTGGAGTGCCATTACGGATTTTTTCATCCAATTCATGGTTTGTTGTGTGACAGTGTGTTAGATTTCGAATGAAAATATCATCATTGCTATTCAATATGCATCTTTCAGAAATTAAATGTGAGTTAGACTTTATTCTGGGTGATTTATTTTAATAAAAGATTTGGTGTGACGTTCGGAGTTACTCCCCTTCACTAGGTACTTAGGATCGATTCTTGGTTTGATTGATCGGGAGTTAAAGGGTTAAGGTCTGATAAGGGAGGTTCCACTGTATTTCGATTTATTATCAAATCTTTGTCCAAACTGAAAGTTTGAAGCAATGAATCATCCCATGAAAGAGTGAGAGTAGAATACTGTCTCCTATGGTTTACCCATTCCCTTCTTAGAATTGAAGAGATATCTAGGACATAAAGTAAGCCAAAAGCCAGAAGATGCTCATAAAAAGAATAAAGGTAGGCGATAGTACCTTCTGACTTTCACCCAATGGCCTGCGCTCTATTTCTGCGGAACTTTTTTATTTTGGTATCTGTGATAACAAAAATCTACCATTTGGTTTGTAAAACCTGGCTCGTCTTGGAACTTGATTTGTCCAAGATATAAGGAGTGTCGCTTGCGTCATCTACTGACAGAAATGACCACCACGTAGTATTTATTAGGAAAGGAAAATGACTGTGGCCAAAAGCAACCTTCCGTCTTATTCAAAATCCAGGTACTTTACTTTTTGTTGTTGTTTCTGTGATGACATAATGAAGATTATTTAAAATTGTAATGAAGAAGATTTAAAGACTATCACAATATTTGTGATGAATTTTTCTGTTCATTTATTGATGATTGTGAGCAACACTGCTCTTATCTCTGAAGATTATGGATTTAATCCCTACCCTGCCCAGTCCTGGAATGATGTTTTTTGGTTTAAGCAAGTCAGGAAAGATATATCTCAAAACCATTTTCTCAGATAGAGTCTAACAGGTCTCTTTTAAATTTTATAATTTAAAAATTGATAATTTCTCTGTTTTTCTCTGGCAGTGAAGGAGTTAATTTTAAAGGAAGGTGGTGGTTTGTCGAGATGACTGTTTATTTTTGTGGGTGACTCGTGGAAATGAAGCAAGTCTATATTCATGATTGTTGTTTCCTGTGTTGGGTCAGTGGGTGGATGCCTCTTGCCTCCATACTGGGAGCTGGATAACCCTGCCCCCTCCACGAGTCTCTCCCCATGGGGATACCGGGGAGTCTTTCGTAAAAATAGATTCCCCACCTTCTGGAAGTTCTGTGCTTGTAACTTCCTCTAATCTGCCATGCTCTTTGACTCTGCCTTTTCCCTTTGCTTTCTATCATCTGCTATCTTTCTAACTTATTGGCCCATTCTCCTGTCTTTAAAAAAAAAAATCTTCCAAATATTTTTTTCTCCTTTGAGCTCCTCCGAAATCAGAATGTGTCAGCTGTACGCATCAGGTAGACCAGTGAACACTGAAAACCGGACACGTATGTACCTTACCCATTATGGACATATGGCCTGGGAACGCAGCAGAAAAAGTTTCCTGTGTAACCTGTTTTAACCTGTTTCACCATGCAGTTACAAGGATGAGAGTGGGTGGACACCCCTGCACCTGGCAGCGGCTAACGGCCACGTGGACGTCATCAAGTGGCTGACGTCGTCAGGCCGCGATGACATCGATGTGGAGACCCCCACCGGATACACCCCCACCCACGTGGCCGCCATGAACGGACACATCAACGCTATCATGGTCAGTGGATGTTGCTCATAATGTATAGATTAATATTGTGATGATAATGACATCGATGTGGAGACCCCCACCGGATACACCCCCACCCACGTGGCCGCCATGAACGGACACATCAACGCTATCATGGTCAGTGGATGTTGCTCATAATGTATAGATTAATATTGTGATGATAATGACATCGATGTGGAGACCCCCACCGGATACACCCCCACCCACGTGGCTGCCATGAACGGACACATCAACACTATCATGGTCAGTGGATGTCGCTCATAATGTATAGATTAATATTGTGATGATAATGACATCGATGTGGAGACCCCCACTGGATACACCCCCACCCACGTGGCCGCCATGAACGGACACATCAATGCTATCATGGTCAGTGGATGTCACTGTTAATATATAGATTAATACAGTACTGAAGGGGATTGTGTACCCCTTAAGGCATTATCGTAATATGACGTCAATTTGTGGATCTCCAGTTCGCTATTGGAGAAGATTTAGATAACCAGCGTCTGTTATAATGTTTCTGCTTCCATTGTATCAACGCTCTGGTTTGTAACTGAAACCGTTTTCTAGAACCAAACGGATTTCTGAAGACTATGACAAATTGGTCATTGCGTACCGGTACGGGTCAGTGCGCATGAACAAACAAGGCATGAACAAACAGCCCCCCACCCCTACCCACCCCTCCTTTTTCACACGCACACCATATACACACTCACAATTTATCAAGAAAAAACAAAAATCATCCGCGCTTCTGTCTGCTCTAAAACCCACATGCACTTATCCACACATCTGCACAGACACACAGACAGGACATACACATGCACTCACACAATAAAAAAAAGATGAACTGATTTAATTTCATCAGGAAATGTTCAGTGTTAAACACCAATGTATGTCTCAGCATTTGTTTTTTTGGGGGGTCAGACATGCATACGTTTACTGCTCTTAACCTGTTTTGCATACAATGTCTTCAACATACTCGTCAGTTTTTCTGACACACATACACTACGTTTTCCTGTTGCTTCACAGCGTTCTTAATGTTGGTTCTGATACCACAGGTGTTGAATGCCATGGGGGCTGATATTGGATGCAAGACCATCGATAAACAATCCCCTCTACACTTGGCTTCCAGAGCGTGAGTATTTATGTAATAATGCTTGTATTCTATTGACATTTAAACTTGCATATGAAGTGACCAGTTACTGAGCAAGGAGTGCATCTGGCTTTTTGTATCTTATGCTACAACAACTCACAGATTTAGAAGTGCACAGATGTAGAAGTGGATTGTTCAGCTAGAAAACTAACGAATGCCTTCTTCTGGTCCATGGACAGTAAAGTGTACTTTTTTCATTTTCAGTCATTTTATAATTCCATCCCCACCCCCAAAAAAAGATAATTAACATGCTCCAGATAAGCCATTTGTTATGTAATTGCATTTGTGTGTGTGTGCCATTGTGTTTGTGTATGTATCATTGTACTGTATCTGTGTGTCTGTCTGTCGATGTGAGTTTATTTATGCGTGTGCATACCTGCGTTCATGCATCTGTCTGTCCCTGCAGTGGTCACCTGGACTGTGTGAAGTGGCTGGTGGCAAACCGTGCTGACCTGACGGGGGAGGACAGCTTTGGCCGCTCCCCCCTCTACGTGGCGGACGAGTACGGCCAGACCACCGTGGTCGACTTTCTGAGGGTGTGCGAGCGAGACCTGGCCGATCCCAGTTCCACCTTCGCTCAGATGCACCGCCCACAGCAACGAGGGTATGGGGCTGCGCACATTACACGTGAAACCCTGTGCATTTATCTGCAAATAAGTACAAGAAAGTAAGAAAGATAAGCGCATGCGTTTCTGCATGTGCTTATCACATCCGCTTAATTCTTACTTTTACTTTTTTGCGGATAAGCGTGTGAGGTTCCCTTGTGTAATGTGCACTGCCCCTTAGTCTGCTGGATGATTTAACGTGGTGACAGCCCTGACATGGCCTTAGTTGTCGACAGGGCTATAATTTTAATCTTAATCTTAGTCTGCTAGATATCTATGTGTAACTGCATGGTCGCTTCTACAAAATCGTGGAAAACATGAAATGTAAGGGGTCTAGGGGCCTAGTTTATGGCTGGGTAGAGGGGCAGCATCCCTTTTGAGGGATGAGAGGGGCAATGCCCCGCTAAAACTCAAGAATGCTCGATCCAGTGCCCAACTCACAGCCACACCCTGGCTTGTCAGGCTGCAGACCCAGGGCTCCCAATCGTCCTGCTAAACAAGGGGCCCCAGGGACTCCTCCACTTACAGTACAGAGGGTCCTAGAGGCGAGATAGAGGGTCCCAGTGGCATAGCGAATGCTAAAAAGACTTTCTAGTGCATCCATGGGACCCCCTGCACATTCTTGTAGAGGGTCCTTTAGAATTGTAGTACTTCATAGACCCCCAAATGGGGGTCCTTGGGAGCCCTGAGACCCTAAAACCAGCAGTCCACAGGGAGTTAGGTTGTCAAGAGGCTGAAAACCTGAGGAGACACTGCACTGCTGCTTGGTCACTGTGGTGGAGCCTGTTCTGAGCTAACATGCAGGAGTTAGAATGTTAATAACTCTCTTGTGCGTGCGTGTGTCCTGACAGAGTGGGTGTGGGTGTGCAAGGCTACTTTGCGCTAGTTCTTTAGTTGTTTGTTTTCTTGTTTAATATTTATTGTGTAATGTTTTCTTTTTAATCAATGTGAATAAGTTTTGTAAAGCGCTTAGAGCCCTTACTGAGAATAGGCGCTATAAAAATATGCATTATTGTTGTTAGTGTGTGCAACTATAACCACCAGTATTTAATTTTTTTAGAGGCTGTTATTATGGCTATATATAGCAGGTCTAGTCATGTAGCAATCTGCTATCTTTTGGTGTGTGTTGGGAGATGGGGTTGGTGGGTGAGAGAGACGGAGATGGCAAGTGCACATGATTTGGCCGCATTGCTATCTTAATATGATCTTATCATTGAAGCGCTTAGAGCTTAAAGGTGAAGCGCTATATAAATGTTCTTAAATAAACTCAGAACAGAGAATAGACTTTGTTCATGTGAACCATTGTGAAGATCTTGGTATTTTGTTGTGCAAGCTTATTGAACAAGCTTGCTATAATCAATCTTTTCATCAAACCATTTCATGTTTCAGGGGGTCGGTGGCCTTACCCACCATCAGAGAAGACGATAAGGTAAGGACCAGGGAAGGTACAGCTGTGTGTCATTCAAACTGGACTGTCCTCTCCACCATTGTTGATGTGTACTGTGTGGGTGGAGGGTCATAAAGGCGAACTTGGCACATTCTTTTTTGAGAATGATGCTTTGTTTGTCTCACTTTGGTTCTGACCCACGCACTGCTATAGGTGATTGGTATCGTAATCAACTTTGGTGGAGGGGAGTTAATTACAAAGAGAGTATACACCCTTTGTTCAATTTCGTTAACTAAGATACCTTATTTAAGAAATAGTTCCTTGATGGGTTTATTTTCATTGAGAATTTAATCCTCATGTTTCCCGCTTTGTGCCCTTAATATTTTTATCTGGGAAATGCCTGCCCGGCTAGGAAGAGAGAAACTGTACTGTGTGCTGGACCATGGATCAGACAGAGAAACTGTACTGTGTACTGGACCATGGATCAGGCAGAGAAACTGTACTGTGTACTGGACCATGGATCAGGCATAGAAACTGTGTACTGTGTGCTGGACCATGGATCAGGCAGAGAAACTGTGTACTGTGTGCTGGACCATGGATCAGGCAGAGAAACTGTGTACTGTGTGCTGGACCATTGATCAGGCATAGAAACTGTACTGTGTGCTGGACCATGGATCAGGCAGAGAAACTGTGTACTGGACCATGGATCAGGCATAGAAACTGTACTGCGTGCTGGACCATGGATCAGGCAAAGAAACTGTGTACTGTGTGATGGACCATTGATCAGGCAGAGAAACTGTGTACTGTGTGATGGACCTTTGATCAGGCAGAGAAACTGTGTACTGTGTGCTGGACCATGGATCAGGCAGAGAAACTGTGTACTGTGTGCTGGACCATGGATCAGGCAGAGAAACTGTGTACTGTGTACTGGACCATGGATCAGGCAGAGAAACTGTGTACTGCGTGCTGGACCATGGATCAGGCATAGCTGCTGGTTGGTGCAATGTTCTGCCTGACGGTTTGTTAGGCACAGAATGGAGGGCGTTAAGGATGCATCAGCTTGATGACATCTCTAGTTTAATTTCACAATGGTTTTGTTTAAGTTTTCCATTCCTGGCAACATGTTCAATTTGATATCCTTTGACAACAACAAAGAAACAAAAACAAAACTAGTAATAAATAAGAAAGAAATGCCCAATTGAAGGTGCTCATGGGATCCAGAGACCCACTAACCCCACCTACCCTACCAGCACGAGAGCACCCCTAGGTTCTCTAATGTATTTAACGGGCAATGAATGAAATGATTTCATGGAATCAGTTGAGGCCACATTATCATGGGTGCAACTCCCCAAAATGAAACAAACCTGAAAGGCAGGGTCCAGGGGCTGCCCATGGCCAGGTTCCGGCAGGGTCCAGGGGCTGCCCAGGCTCCGGCGGGGTACAGGGGTACAGCCCCGTTGGGGTTTTGTTAGAATCAGCTGAGGTAACTCTTCCAGACAGTTCATTTTTTAAACAACTGGTGTGACTTGTCCTTGCTTGGATTTCCCCAGAAAGTGTCTCCAGTTTATATTCCATATTTAACCATGGCCATTTCTATTTTTAATGACTGAATTTCTATTGAAAGCTACTCTGTAGGCATGTAAACATTCTGACTCGGCAGCCATTTTAAAGAGGAAGTTAACGGTCTTAAAACATCTTTGAAGCAAAAATGAGGCTAACAAATTGAATTTTGATGATAATTTAATATTAGAAAAACAATTTCTGTTTCACTTTACATTAAATAAACTGAAAGAAGCAAAAAATATGCTAACAAATTGAATTTTTGATGATAATTTAAAATTTTAAACAAATGAATTTCCGTTTCACTTTGCATGAAATAAACTGAAATCTGTGTAAGACAGACTTAGTTGCAGCCATGCCTTATTAACGCACTATATCACTGTGTGCAGACCAGCACTGGGTCAGACCAGGCCCAGACAGGCAGCACCATCAGTGACCCACGAAGACAGAGAGAGCTGCAGGTAAGGCGTTTCTGACACTCTCTATCTGTATCTGTATCAGTTTTATACGTTGAAGGAGCCTATGAAGGCTATTACTCAACAAGAAGGGGAGAGCGCTTTACGAGTTTGAAAGTGATGGTATGACAGTGAGTTTTAAATACTGTCCTGGTGGTATGACAGTGAGTTTAAAATACTGTCCTGGTGGTATGGTAAATGTCCTGGTGGTATGACAGTGAGTTTAAAATACTGTCCTGGTGGTATGACAGTGAGTTTCAAATACTGTCCTGGTGGTATGACAGGGAGTTTCAAATACTGTCCTGGTGGTATGACAGTGAGTTTAAAATACTGTCCTGGTGGTATGACAGGGAGTTTCAAATACTGTCCTGGTGGTATGACAGTGAGTTTAAAATACTGTCCTGGTGGTATGACAGTGAGTTGTCCTGGTGGTATGACAGTACTGTCCTGGTGGTATGACAGTGAGTTTAAAATACTGTCCTGGTGGTATGACAGTGAGTTTAAAATACTGTCCTGGTGGTATGACAGTGAGTTTCAAATACTGTCCTGGTGGTATGACAGTTTAAAATACTGTCCTGGTGGTAGACAGTGAGTTTAAAATACTGTCCTGGTGGTATGACAGTGAGTTTAAAATACTGTCCTGGTGGTATGACAGTGAGTTTAAAATACTGTCCTGGTGGTATGACAGTGAGTTTAAAATACTGTCCTGGTGGTATGACAGTGAGTTTCAAATACTGTCCTGGTGGTATGACAGTGAGTTTAAAATACTGTCCTGGTGGTATGACAGGGAGTTTAAAATACTGTCCTGGTGGTATGACAGTGAGTTTAAAATACTGTCCTGGTGGTATGACAGTGAGTTTCAAATACTGTCCTGGTGGTATGACAGGGAGTTTAAAATACTGTCCTGGTGGTATGACAGTGAGTTTAAAATACTGTCCTGGTGGTATGACAGTGAGTTAAAAGTACTGTCCTGGTGGTATGACAGAGTTTCAAATACTGTCCTGGTGGTATGACAGGGAGTTTCAAATACTGTCCTGGTGGTATGACAGGGAGTTTCAAATACTGTCCTGGTGGTATGACAGAGAGTTTCAAATACTGTCCTGATGGTATGACAGTAAGACAATGGGCCATAGACCTTTCTTTTGCAACATCTAGGCAAGACCACTCAGGCTAGCGTAGCGCTCACCAGGGACAAGCCCCGACCGGCACAGCTCCTGCCCTTAATTTACCACTACTCTGATCTATGGCCCCTACTCCCTAATTTAGTCTTTCTTATCACTCATTTTGCATTGGTCTGTATAGAACATGGATTGAAACTGTAGCCTAATGATATGTAAATTAACATTTAATGCTGTACTCTGTATGGGTGAATCAGTGAGTTAAATTGGAGTTTATTGGCGTTTTTTGGTGGTGTTGTTTTTTATTTGTGTGGTGTTTTTAAAAAATTAGATTAGTTCTTCAAATGAGGTATGGTAAATCAAATTGTCATCAACATAAAGAAATAGAGTACTAAGAGGGGTTGCGTACCCCTTAAGGCATTGGAAAAAATGACGCAAGCATGACATAATTTCTATATAATCTCTACGATTTCAAGGGGGGGTACGCACAGACCCAACCAACACGCAGACCTGTTAGCACTCTAGCGGCTAAAGACAGTTCAGATATGTTTAGTACTTTAAAAATGTATTTATTTTAGAAAATGTACATAGCGCTTAACCTTTCAGCTCTAAGCGCTGTAGAATTGCACTAAAATGACCCCTTTTGGACAGCCATAATCAATTTTACAGAAAATGTTAAGCAACTATGCTTAAATTCAATGAACGTTATCTGCAACAATGAATATAGAAAAGAAACCAAAGGCCAAGATGCATTTTAAATGTTTAAGACTCAACATGCTTATTTATTTTAAACAAGTAAAAAATGTACTTACTTACCACAGGGTGAAATGTACTTATTTTCAGAAGAGGTAACCTGTATCATCCAGCCTTAGGCCCAAGGTATTTTACTTCATGTGTTTGGTGTTTACAGCTTGTAGGTGTTGGAAGAAGATGCACAAGGCTGTAGTAAATGGCTCATTGCTTTGCACATTCATGGCTTATTTTCTTGTCACAGGGGGGAATGGGAAAATGTGGTGTGTGTGTGTAAAATGTGGTGTGTGTGTGTGTGTTTCATATTTTTTGCATTGTTTGTGGTTTAAGCATTGCTTTCACAGAAATATCACGCAGATCTTTTTCTTTGCTTTAAGACTTTTTGTGGTGGTGTACTCACTGTGCCAGGGCTCCCTATCGTCCGGCAAAACAAGGGGTTCCAGGGACTTCTTCACTAACAGTATAGAGGGTCCTAGAGGCGGGATAGAGGGTCCCAGTGGCATTGCGAATGCTAAAAAGATTTTTTCTAGTGCATCCCTGGGACCCCCTGCATATTCTTTTAGAGGGTCCTTTAGAATTTTAGTACTTCATAGACCCCCAAATGGGGGTCCCTGGGAGCCCTGCTGTGCGTGTGTTTTTGTGGGGGGAAGAGGGTGGTGCTCCAGTAATTCAACTAGACCTTCTGGCTTCATTCAACTTGTACTTTTATATAATTGTTTTTTAATTGCATGTCATGCATTACTTTCCAGCCTGTTTGGATTTTCACTAGTTATTTTATATTCTCTGTCTGTAAACAAATGATCATTAGGAGAATAGTTTGGTTCTAGGTGCCACGCTTCCATTTTCTTTTACCCTTTCTTTTATCACTCTTTGTGTGCGCGCGCAGGTGCATACGTGTACACTTTCAAGCATGCTGTTACTTTTTCCTCGTCATGCACATATATTTAGGAATTTCACTTTGTGACCATTACTTCAATGAGAAATATATATGTAGATTGTACAGAGAACAGATTTATTACAAGTTTCCTAGATTTAGTAGACCTTCGTTAAGACTAGTTTCTTTTGCCTTGCAAAAGGCTACAATCTTGACTTTGAGCTTCTCTTCTTGTTCCTAATAATTATTGTTCATGTAATAATATATTAACCCTTTCACCGCCAATGTCGCATTCATGCACCACAATGGTTCAACACCCATGTCACTAAAAGGCATCAAATCAGGGTCTGTTATCTGAAGACCCTATTTTCTTAAATTTGGGAAGTAAGGAGAGGCCTAATGTTATTCATGTCACAGAGGAATTCCCAATATTGCAGTTCATTTTTTCTCTCTACACAGTTAAGTTTAAAGGTATTTTGGGGCTGGAAAAAAGCTGACTGCAAAAGGGTTAACAATTTTAGATGCTTACTGATTTGTAGCAGTGCCATATCCAGTCCTTGCAATGTTTCAAATCAGCTGTCAAGACCCACCAATTCAAGCTACATTACAACTTTTAGGCCACATTACTTCTGGACTCTATTCTCACACACACCCTCGCCTCCCCCCCCCCCCCCCCCCCCCCCCCCCCCCCCCATATAGTTTCACTGTGTGTTGACTGCAATGTCTACGTCAGCTTTGTTGCGAGAGAGAGAGAGAGTGAGAGTGAGTGTGTTGCTTTATTCAACTGATTGTATTTTGTATTGTGTTTTTGGGTGGGGTGAGTGGTGGTGATGGTAACAGTGTGTGTGTATGTGTGTATATGTGCGTACGTGCGTGTATGTGTGGGTGGGGTGTGTATGTGTATGCCTATTTGCATGTGCGTGAGTGATTATTGGTTTTGTTGAATTTCTTGCTTTTAATTTTTGTTGTTAAGCGCATAGAGCTCCACATTTGGTGGAGGAATGCGCTATATAAATGATTCACTATTATTATTTTAGACATAATGTTTACGTACATATTTTGATTTTTGTTGTTGTTCATGTATAAGCTGTATATAGTGACTATCAATTTAAATCAAGTTCTGTTATATAAACAGGGTTATGATAATTACCTAAGAAATTTCTGCCAGCATATCATACACAAACGCACTCATGCATGTACACACACACACACGCTCTTCCTCTCTTTGGTACAAAAGATAAATCATGTCCATCTGTTTCATATTCCTGTTTACAGAGCAAGTTCTGTTTAAGCCTTGTGTTACACCAGTTGTAACTTACACATGCACTTAAAGAAGAAGCCATGATGTCAGTTCACAGCATCTGTAGATCTCAGAAAGGGAAGATTTTCTGTGGCCAGTCGGTGTCGCCGGCTCATAATCCAACGGGTTTGCGAGTGTGGGGGTTTGAACCCAGCTCCATCTGCGGTGTTGTGTCCTTGGGAAAGACACTTCACTCCTATTTCCTAGTCCTTCAGAAGAGACTTAAAACCGAGGTCCCGTGGGCAAATGCATGCACAAGATCTTGCGTATGTTAAAGCCTGTTCCGCTATTCGGTAGGAACAGGCTGTGTTGTGCCAGTGGGTTGGATGATACGAATTCATATAGCATGAATACTGTAGGTGGCGCTGCGCTCGTGGTGATGCGCTCTCCAGGTGAGACAACCGAATTTCACAGAGAAGTCTTTGTGACTAGAATATACCAAAGTACACACACACAAAAATTCAAAGAAAATAAAAAGTTGAAGAATTGAGTTTGCTTAAGTAGTCTACTAAAAATTAAGGTTAACAAATAAATCATTTGGCTACAATTTGGCTGAATTTGCAACCCGATTCCATTTTGACTATGTCGGCTAAATGCATTTTTTGCCACATGATTACTATCGTAATAAGGCGTGTGTGTGTGTGAAGAATGTGAAGGATAGGGGGGGTATGCAAGGGGTTGTTTTTAATATGAATCATTTTAGTGCAATTGTAAAGCGCTTAGAGCTTAAAGGTGCGCTATATAAATTTTCTTAAATAAATGAAATAGATAATGCCAACATATCAAGGTCCATTTATGTCTGATTTTGCAGGAAAAGCGTCAGCTGTATGAAGAGCATCAGCAGCACATGGAGCAACAGGGGGTGTCTTTTCTGGACAGCGTGCGACAGGACTTGGACAGCGAGGCCTGAATATACACCATGTGATAAGACGTCACTGCCTGGTCACAGATTTCTTCACATTTTACCACTTCAGCCAGCGTTGGCTCAAACTCGGCTTGTAAAGTATAACTACTGTATTTTACGGACTATAGGGTGCACCTGGGGGCCGTTTCACAAGGGCTAACGTTACGCAGCGTGAGCGCAAATCGGCAAAAACGGTCTAAGAAACACCCTTCGTTTGCCGATAGTTCGCGTGGCATTTTGTTCTTGCCAAACACCGAGCAAGCGGCGAACTATCCGGAAGTAGTAGGGAGTGAATATGTTTCTTGTTGTTGATTGATCCATTAAAGTTTGTTTAAAATTAAATTTTTTGGGACCAATCAGACAAGAGCTTGTAATATTCTTCCGCAAGTGTTTCTTAGGCCCCGTTTGGCGTAGACGTTATTCGCGCGGCGACTGTTATCTAGAGAAACTCGACCCTGATTGTAAGGCGCACCCCCAAAATCTTACACAGAATTCTGATTTTGTTATAATAGTTTCTTACTATTAGTCTCATTATAAGGCGCAGGGTTCACAGTCTAGGAAAAAGTATCGCCTTATAGTCCGTACAATACGGTAGTTACAAGATGATGCTTTTTTCATTTTATGAATTTCATTAAAAAATATAATGAATGATTAATGTTGAATTTGCAAAATGAAAAATATGTACAAATTATTGGATGTGAAAATGGTTGTAAATGTTAAGATTTATCCAGAAATGTTAATAAATTGATCACAGAAATAAACATTTGTGATTACTTACTAAAACCAAATTGGTTGTAATATTAGGTGTAGCCGTTTTGAACTCAAGAGAATGAATTGATTAGCTGTATGTCTAATTTAGAGCTGGGAAGTGGAAATCATAATTTGATGTCCATTATTTATCCAGAAACCTTGTCACACAATCATCATGTTAATGTTTGTTTATGCTCATTGATTCCACTTGCATTTTAATGTTTTATTATATCCGTGTTATTTGGTCATTGATCTGATTGTTGGAATTCATTTAGGGCATTTTATGACTCCACATTTTCAGCATCTTTTTGTTCTCTTCAATGTAATATACTGTCAATGCTTCTCTTTCGCATAAGCTGGTCTCAAGTGCTCTTTGATGATGGCATCGCTGTTTTTGGCTCTTACATTATATGGTGTGGGTACATGCATGAAAATGCTTGAAGGTAGCCTTTTGCTGGAACATTTGATGTTATTCTGCGTCTTTAATGTTGTTCTCTTTCTCATTTTCAAAATGAATAACTGTGATACTGCTGCTTGTAAATTTGCGAAAAAAAATTGACTATGGAAAAAAGGTCTTGTGTCTTTTTCTTTCTTTTTCTCAAAATGGCACAGAGAATGTTTATATGCTATGATTGATGGATTGACATTTTTAAATCTTACCTGTGTTTTGAAAATATCACACAAATCCTCACATGTATCTCTTTGGCTGTTATTCTGTAAGAACAGGGTTTCCCCATCTTATTGTGCGTGTTATCCTGTAGATGTTTCTTTCTTCTGCTATAATAATGCAAAAATCAGGGTTTATTTGCTTCTTGCTGTTTTGAAAGTTTTATATGTATTGCATGTTACATCCTGCCAGTAACAATTTCTCATTGTTTTCAGCTAAGAAACGGTGGCCTTGTTTGCCTTGATACGTTTTGTTCATCTTTTTATTGATGCGTCCATGTTGTTTTGTTGTTTCCTTGTTCGTTCCGGGAATGGTTTGGTTGTTAACCAGAGACTAGCTTCAGAGCTGATTCTAGGGCGCGGGATTGGTACAATCCCCCAAAAATCTGTTCTTTCCCGCAATAATCGGGTCTAAACGCGGGCCAACGCCCGCATATTTGAAGAACTGCCCACACTTTTTACCGATCGCTGCGGTAATTCCTTTGTCCTCTGCACAAACCGAAAGCATCGAGCAGGAATGAATGATTTCTCGACATTTCATTGGTGCCTTTGCAATGTTAGTGTAAATCAACCAATCGCGTTCTTCTCGTTTTAATCGACAAGAAGTTGCGAGAGTCCAACCCGCCATGTTGAATTTTCTTCAAAATGAAGCGGACAACGATGCTCTTTGACTTTGATTTTTGTGGCGGTAAAGTAAAAAAAAAAAGAAATCCTCTGCCAAACGAGCGTGCAGATGTTGCAGAAACACCTACTGCATCAACACTCACGGAGAAGCAGCCCGAAGATAACGGCACTAGTGCGAGGGAACACCGGTTCCAAGACATGTGGCTGAAGAAGTGGCCATGGCTAGCGAAGATTGAATCGGTCGCCTCCCCCCCCCCTCCTTCCCCTCGTATCCATTGGACCTGCCCCCCTTTTTTCATTCTTAGGGGGGAACACCCCCACTTTTTCAAAATCCTAGAATCAGCTCTGTAGCTTTAATGTTGTTATCATTTTGGAGTTCCATTATCTTTTTCTAGAACACAAAGTTTTGGAATTCCTTCACAGTTCCATTATGTCATAATCACGGGGTTTATTTAGTTAACTACGCATATGTTTGGAACAGCACAAGTTATTTCATTGTTCACATTTTTTTAGATTTGAAAGATTTATTTTTTCTTTGTTTTGAACATTAAGTCGAGAACAAAGGGGAATATATAAGAAACATAATGAAAGGTTTTGTTTTCTTGTATCAAAATTTACTACTGAGGTTGTTGAACAGATTTAGATTTCTTTGATGCATATGATAATCAGTTTAAGATAGACATGGAATGTAGGAAAGGACTGGAACAATGGATGATAACATACTGACCACATTAGAAGAGAAGGCTAAGTTGAAACATAATTGTAACATTTTAAAATGTGAATCTGTAAGCCTCATTTTTCATGCATGCAAGTGTGTGTGTGTGTTATATGTGTACAGTTGTATGTGCGTTTCTGATATGTTTGTGCATAGCATACATGTAATATTATCCTTGCTCTCAACAAACCTTGATTACTTCAAATGTGTAAGGTTGAGTTTTAATAATACTGTTGTAATTTATTCATCAGTGTTGCCTTTGCCCTATCATATTCAAAACGATTCTGTTTTCCTTCATTATTTTAATATTGCTTTGTATGTTTGTTGCCAGTTTAGATAGATGTAGTTTTGTTGTATTTTACTTTAATGTTTTTTTTATTGTGGTTTTTAAACCATGGATCGACTGTGATAAAAATTACTGCACTTGTCCTCAACAAATTTCTTGCTGTTAAGTAAGAATGGAACTAAAATGCTTTGTATGTCTTCATTTAAAACTTTCTAGAGAATAAGTAGATGAAAATACATTACTGAAAAAGTATCAACCACGAGGATGTTTGTTTGCTTTTGTGAGCGAGTGTTGTTTGTTTATTTTTTGGTCAGGTCAAACTAAAAAATATTTTTTTATTTTATTTAACCAGGGAACATGATAAGCAATGACAGCTTTTTTCCACCCAGCCCTGGGGAAGGTAGGACTACTAGACCTTGCGGCCTCTCAAGCCTCCTTTCTCTTGATTGTAATTTTTTTATATATCCAGTTGGCACAGCTGTGATGGTTTTAGTAAACTAATCAGTCATACTCATAAATTAATTTAACAAGTCTGGGGTTTTTGTCCTGGGCCTGTATTCACGTTGAGATAGCATGAGACTTAGCATCATGCTAACTTAGAAGCTCTTCCAAAAGTCCTATTAAATCCTATAGGGCATTGGAAGAGCTTCTAAGTTAGCATCATGCTAAGTCTCATGCTATCTCAACGTGAATACAGGCCCAGCATGCTAACTTAGAAGCTCTTCCAAAAGTCCTATTAAATCCTACAGGACATTGGAAGAGCTTCTAAGTTAGCATCATGCTAAGTCTCATGCTATCTCAACGTGAATACCGACCCAGGTTTTTAAATTTTAGTATCAGGCGCAAGTTTTGTTTGAGCAGGAAGTGCGTCACTGAAAAAATGTCTCCTGATGTTAGTTCTACTGTACTGTGCTAGAATTTTTAATTCATGATTTCTAGTCTTTGAAACATTTGAGATCTGGAACAAGCTTTTGTTAGTATTGTCAGGACCGTTAAGAATTCTATAAACATTGATTAGGTCACCACTAAGTCTTCTGTATTTCAAGGATGGTAAATCAAGTTTGTGTAGCCTTTCACTATAATCAAGATTTTTAAGAAATTTTATTAATTTAGTAGCTCTCTGTACATGCTCAATTGAAACTGATTGCCGTTTTAGATATGGATTCCAAATTTGATTCCCATACTCCAGATGTGGTCTAAACTAACTTTTATATAGGTTAATGAACACATTATCATTTAGTCCTGTAAACGTTCTCCTGATTAACCCTAACATTCTGTTAGCCTTGTTGACAGCTGTTGCAATATGTCTTTCAAATTTTAATTTAAGCTAAAAAACTCCCTAGTCTTTTTCTTCCACACAAGTGTCTAATATATGTTTATCTGTGCCGTGAGATATTTCATATTCTCTTAGTAGATTATTTAACCCTTAATGCATTACTTTACACTTTTTTAATATTAGCATTAAAATGCATATTACAGTTTCCATTTTTCGGACCGGTCAATAAGTTTGCTTATATTTTACAACACATCTGACGTATTAGAGGAATTATAAATGTTAGTAAATGAACACTTTGCATACGCTTTATTCATACAATAAACATTTACAACTGAATTGATACAAACAATGCACACAAAAAGTGATAAAAAATGATATATTTTTTGCAAATATGAATTCCAATCATAGTTTCCCACAATTGTTATACATGATTGGTTACTGACATGCACAATTTCAATTAATGTTATAATGTTTGGCCTATAAGGTGACATTCCCCACCCACCCAATCCATAGATCTATTGGAAAATATCAATTTTGATAGCAGATGAAATGCTTTACTGATAAGCTACTAATAAAGAACAGACGTAGAGAGTGGGATCCATGGCAGCTTAGTGGTATTGGTTGGCTAGACCAAGGGAAGTAATGTAGTCTTGTAAAGACTGAAACTTCTTGGTCTTTGGTAAATTGGCATTTGCTCCAAATTGGAAGGAATAACTCATTCGTAGTGAAACGGTAACATGATAGAATAGAAATATCAATTTTGACAGCAGATGAAATGCTTTACTGATAAGCTACTAATAAAGAACAGTGGACATTTGATTGTTTCACTCTCTCTGTAATGGCATGTCACCTCATGTCAAGTATGTACAAGCCTTTTAAAATAACAATGCCATTGCACATGTACAATTGCCTGAAATATTATATTATGATCACTTTATTCAGCATGCTTCAGATGCACTTGGTGTAAATCACTTGAAATCTGATTAAAACTGTGCTTACAAATTAAAAAAATCTACATATCGGTGAAATTCAAAAACCTAGTATCTCAATTTTGTAAGTTTTGAGAAAAATGAAAAAAACTTTTAAAAATTAACTGCGTTGACCACAATTGATTAACTATGATGAATATGTTGTTCAAGACATTGCGAGTTTAGTCCTGCATTTTGTTAAAATTATTTTTTTTTAAATATTGTTAGACTTGAAAAGAACGAAGATACAAGGTTTTTGTCTTTAACTATATCTTAATTTGGGACATACAAGTTTTTCGTCTATTTTTACAACCTCGTTTACCCCAGAGAGAAAGTCGTTAGAGATACGAGCTTTTGGTGGAAGGTGGCGGGAAAAATTAGAGAGCTGACTATGTATCTAACTAAAAAATATAAAAAAATCGAGATATGAGGTTTTTTAATTTCACCGACAATATACAAGAAGCATAAAAAATAAAACCCTGCCAGTTATTGTGGTTTGAGCTTCGTGGGAAAGTCTCACCATAGAGGCCAAAAATTATGGCATTAAAACATTCACAACAGTATATATGCATAACAAAACATTTAAATGGGAAAATATCACTATGTACACTCAGAAACATTCCTTTAAAATAAAGCAGTAAGTACTTGGGCATCGCAATGAATTAACCGTTCGCAAGGAGTCAAGGACACATCAAAATTTAAAACATACAAATAGCAAAGGTCAGAAATTTCAGATCTTGAGATGAAAATGAAACGCTTAACTGTCAGCTGTAAACACATGCATCTTTTGATAAATAGATTTCAACTTATGGCCAAAAGAAATGAAGAATTTTTTTCTAACCAGTCTTTCATTTTATTCTTGTAGCAAACCATATTACACAACAAATTCAAGTCTTTCGGATGAGACGATAAACCGAGGTCCTGTGTGCCCATGCACTCAGCACACGATAAACCCAGTGGAAACGAAAAAGTTGTCATTTGGTAAAAATCCCCCCCCCCCCCCCCCCCCCCCCCCCCCTTCATCAGTCACACAAAATTGCAAAAAAACAAAAAAATGGGTGGCACGCCTCTGGCTGTGACGCGCTCTTCGGGTGGGAGCAACCTGAATTTCACAGACGCCTCTGTGACTATAAAGTACTAAATACCAAAGGACTTTCAATTATCCAGCATTAAAAGATTTAGGACTTTTTTTATAGTATTAATTAAACGAAAAACAAATCTTTTCTTGAGACAGGGGGATCATTATCTCTATTAATGTAAGAACACAACACCTTTGGCAGAACACATTTTTTGAAGAAATAAGGCATAATTATAACTTCTTAATAAAAGTGGGCTGAAAGATTAGAAAAACAAAACTGTCAAGTCCAGCTTGAATGAAATCAGGCAACCAGAAACCAACCACAAGATGGAAGAAAGGTCAAGTTGGTTTTCATGAAGAAGACAACACATCAATCTGCAGCAGAACTCAGAACAAAAATGTCTACATTATAAAGGTCAAATTATTGCATTGTCAGTTTTTACATTTCGGGGTCACAACATCTTCCATAAAAATACAAGGTTTGATACATGGATAAATTGTTACATTACATTAATAGTAAACCTTTATGTACCCACACATTTTGCATAGAAACTCAGGAAATCAGCTGTACTCAATAAGTGAAAACCTGCATGAATATTATACGAAAATGACAAATATTTCAATATTGTAACATTAACCCCTTCGCTGCCGCCTACTACTTGTACATACGCCGCCGGTTTGCCGCGCGATTTTTGAACGCGGCAATATCGCTACTTAGCGGCAACGTATATATACGTCTGTGGCAAGTACTGAAGCACTATAGAGGACGTATATATACGTCGTGGGCAGCGAAGGGGTTAAGTAATGCACTTTACACAACAATTTGATTTTGCTTTAAAAATCAACAAAAATGTATGCTTAGAAAATGCACACACAAACTAAGTTCATCAGGAATGCAGTTTCCATAAATATGCTGATTGTGCATGCTTGAATAAAGGTGTAGTCCACTACTCGCTGAAAAAACAAGGCCAAAATCAAAAAAATATTCACAAAGACGCGATAAGGCTACCCTAACAAGAACAGTGTGGTAGAACAATCGTCTCATAAAATTAACATCTTACAGAGTAATGGTAATCAGCAGACATTCTAGCAAGAGAATAAATTAAATTAAAATGTTTGACTGCCAGTAGTTGCAAGTTTGAACAACTTTGGTGTGGATTTCTATTGCTAAGCAATTCAATAAGTCAACAAAACACTCGCACCCATGCGCATGCACACACACTGCTTTTGGCTCAAAAGAGCAATTCATAACGTTGCTGTCCGGCGCTAATCGTGTATCTGCAAGATTTGACAAAATAGATTTCCCACTGAAACCCCTTCCAATGACCTCACACAGGTCTTCTATAAATATCTTGTGTCTGCGACCAATGGAAATGCTAAAATTTGTCACATGATCTACTGGAAATCCTAGTCTTGACACGCTAACCGTGTAGCTGCCGGTACAGAGATTGCAGCTGTCGATCTCCCATTGTTTGCAACTACGGCGCGAAGCGTGTAACTGAATTATCACGAACACTTTAGGTGCTATGCAACTTATATTGTGTCACATGTTTACTCATCGGTAAAGAAGAAGAGTCAAGCGTATATCAAATGGGGAATGACATTGTAGCAGATGACAACATGTTTTTTGATGCTTCTGTAAAATCACTGATTTTGCAGATACACAGTGTCAGACAGCGATGATAAATGACATTCATTGTTTACAATGGAAAAGATGCTTTGTGTTTACAGTTTTAATCTTGAAAACTACGGACACAAAATTGTTAACCAGTTCTTTCCTTTAGACTAATCATCCAATCGTTAACATTGAATATTATATTGCATTTTGGTTTAGCAGTACTTATTCAAACACACCCAGTTAACACATTGTAACATCCATTACAAACCATACTATGTACATCAACACCCGGTGGTTTGTAACTCAAAAGTAACCTGCTTTAGTTTTCAAGCCATCCAAAGACATCGGAAGCATTACCCTAGGGGTTGTTTCTGTTTTTAAATCACAGGAAGAGTTCATAATTGGACATAAAATTGTATAAAAGTCAACAACTACATAATGAAATAATAAGATATCCATATATTACATTTCTCTTGCTTTCCTTCGGACAAAAAAATAAACAAATATGAACACCATACCTTAAGAATCACAGAGTCCTTTCAGATGAGAATCTTTATAAGAATCAAACAAAATAGATTAACTTGTTCCGTAAAACTATGTTACAACAACCATAAGTTTCACCGAAAGCAGAGTATAAAAAGAAACCAATAATTTACCCTAAAACATCTTTCCTTTCCCTGCCCTCCTTTCATCCCCATCCCTTTCACAGTGACATTAACTTACATCTATTTAACAGGAACACGGTTAAAATAAACAAGGCTGAATGGACTTGGTCCTCTTATCACAACCAACAGCCAACTTTTCACAAGGAAAAAAGATCACTGTTATTTACAGAAACCACTTAAAATGTCCAAATGCAAGATGACAGAATATTGGATCCTATCTCCTCCCAAATTGGAATGTGTCCGCTGAATGCAATTGCAGTGAAATGTGAAAACCGGACACATACGTACCTCCCTCATTATGGTCATATGGTCTGGGAATGCAGAAGACGACAATCCTACCCATCAGAATCCTTCCATTCTCAATGCAAAGAACCTTAACCCCCATTGCAAGAACAAGAGGATGCTGCTTCTTGTCCTTTCTTCTACACCAATTCCCATTGTTTCACAATTAAAAAAAGAATAGTATGCAAGCAGAAACCCGTTAAAAAATCTCCATTGCAAAATGAGTAAAGTTGGCTTCTGCCTTTTCATCACAATTAACAGCCTAGCATCTTTTCACAGTGAAAAGAATGTAACGCTGTTGAAAAACACAAACCAGAATTGCCCTTTTATCATCATGAACACCCTACCTTCACAGTGAAAAGAGTTTAACCCTTTCACCGCCAGCCATATTTCAGCCAAAAATGTTCCATTAAATTTACCTGGGTAGAGAACAAATTTCAGCCAAAAAAATCCCATTAAATTTACCTGAGTAGAGAACAAAAACCATCTGCAGTATTGGGGATTCTTCTGTGACATATATAAAATTAGGTCTATCCTTACTTCCCCAAACTAAGACAATAGGGTCTTTGGATAATAGACCCCAATTTGATGCCTTTTAGTGATATAGGTGTTAAAGCAACTGTGGTGCTAAAATGCGACTGGCGGTGAAAGGGTTAAGCAGTGGTGAAAGAAGCAAGTTACAATCTCCATTGCGGATGAAGGGTTTCAGCGCTGCTGGTTCGTGTCCCACTGATCACCTGGCCCCCGCAGAGCTCTCAGCAATCCTGCGAACAAAGACTCGGCCACCTGCAACAGTCACACCAACAGCCACAATGCACATCAGTACTTCACACAAGCAAACCATGTCAGCTTTACAAATACCACTCATTACATACCATACCACTCATTTTTGATCATTTTTGCATTGGACTGTAGAGGGGAAGCATTGTTTTTTTATTTTGATCTTGTTTTTTGTGTGCTATATTTGCTGTTTTCTTGTTTGTCTATGTTGATAAAGGCGCATTCGCCGAAATATCCAGTAGTTTTGTTTTGTCTCTTGTGAATAAAATAACGTCACTTTACACTTGTCATATAGTTGTTTGTTGTATGTTCCAGTGACGTTGCAGTCTGTTTCAGGTTTTGTGGTTGTTTTTTTTATACTCATTAGCATAGTTTTCTGACTATAAAGGGATGTGAGAGGGCCCCAAACAAAAAATGCGTAGCCGATGGTATCGTCAAAGTATTGAAACAAAAGTTTGCGGGTGACATCACATTTTTTGAGGCTGGCCTGCACTAATCTCACTGTCCGATACAGTTTCATCCAGCCAAGCCCCGTCAAATTTGTGTTGGCATCCTTTGTCGATCTCCTCTTTCTTCACATCTAGGGTGTGATGCATGGCCTGCACTAATCTCACTGTCCGATACAGTTTCATCCAGCCAAGCCCCGTCAAATTTGTGTTGGCATCCTTTGTCGATCTCCTCTTTCTTCACATCTAGGGTGTGCTGTATAATTTGTATGGTTGAAGATGAAACATTCACTCAATAGCTTTGAAAATATTGAGATGCTCATTTGAAGTGACACCGACGAAGTAGCCGAACATATGAAAATAGCGCATTGCCATCGGACATAACTGACCAACCACAGAGAAGCTGAAGAAATTCAGTCAAGGGAATGTACTCGGGCTACAAACTTCTTTCATTTTCACTGTGCACGAGAAGAAAGTCTACCAAACTCGACAATCTTCTCTCTCGTGTATGCTTTTTTCTTTAGTTGAATAGAAAAGGTGCATTTACGCGTAACTCCCACATCCTGGACTATAAGACACACCTTATTATAAGGTGTATTCCCCAAATTGTACACAACATTCAGATATACTTTCTTACTTAGGCGCAGGGGTCACAGTCTAGTAAAAAGTATCACTTATAGTCCGTAAAATACGGTAATTGATATTTGTTCTGTTCTCTTTCATATGTAATAATCTCAACTGAACCCATACTGCATTTCTTTCAGCCCTGTTGATTAGAAACAGTCTAAGGATGGTCACAACCTAAAGCAACGACATCTGTTGGTTTTTGACATAGACACGCACAACGACATCTTTTGGTTTTTGACATAGACACGCACAACGACATCTGTTGGTTTTTGACATAGACACGCACAACGACATCTTTTGGTTTTTGACATAGACACGCACAACGACATCTTTTGGTTTTTGACATAGACACGCACAACGACATCTTTTGGTTTTTGACATAGACACGCACAACGACATCTGTTGGTTTTTGACATAGACACGCACAACGACATCTTTTGGTTTTTGACATAGACACGCACAACGACATCTTTTGGTTTTTGACATAGACACGCACAACGACATCTTTTGGTTTTTGACATAGACACGCACAAACACATTATTCTAAACCATGTAAAAACCAACCCAATTCAGGTAAGGTGAATTATCAACAATTATTTCAATTTTCCATTTGAACACAATTTTCATTTCGAATCACAGTAAATTTCAGGATGATCTCTATTTCTCTATAGGCATTGGATACAAACAAAAAAGGTGTTCATCTCTCGAGTTCTGAGAAATAGTGTTAAAATTACTATATATTACATGTTTGACTTGACATTATTTGGTGTGCATGAGGATACGAGTGAAGCTTCAATCGTTTTCTCTAAGACTGACCACTAACATAAACAATTATGGGTAATCTGAACATAAGTGTTTTGCATTATATACGATATAGCTTGACAAGAAATGATATAAAATTAGATAAGGAAAGATAAAATAAGCACAAAAAAGGAAAATAATCAGTTAAAGGGGAAAAAAGCAATAAATACTACAGTAACACACACACAAAAACTGCTAAAAAATAAGGGTGTAGCACTCAAGAAAATCAAAATTCAGAAAAGAAAATATATATATGGATATATATACATGGATTCTTATCTTAAAAAAATAAATAAATAAAAGAACATATACAATGTAACAAACAAGAGCAATAGAGGAGGTCTTGTTGACTGCCATACATAAGCTTTTAAGGTAGTATAAACCGAATGCAAGGATCAAAGCAATGGAAATCATAGACTACAGACAATCACAGGAAATAAAAGTGAAAAATATGTGCAGCACGACTGTTTGACGACAAGAAGGAAAGGCTTTCAGCAAAACAAACCAAAAAGATAATAACAGTAATACTGAGAAATGATGAAAAAGCTTGACCAATGCAGTTTAAGCATGAAATATAACTGTGTGTGTGTCACTCTGTGCTGTGTGTGTGTGTGTAACTATGAGTGTGTGTGTGTGTGTGTGTGTGTGTGTGTGTGTGTGTGTGTGTGTGTGTGTGTGTGTGTGTGTGTGTGTGTTACTGTCACTCTGTGTTGTGTGTGTGTGTGTGTGTGTGTGTGTGTGTGTGTGTGTGTGTGTGTGTGTGTGTGTGTGTGTGTCACTGTCACTCTGTGTGTGTGTGTGTGTGTCAAAATCAGAATCAATTGTTATTGCCCTTTAAAACCGATACAAGGTTTTATATGACACTAATAAAAATTATAACAATAACGATAATAATAACAGTTTATAAAGTTCAATTACATAACACTTTTGTTAAATACTTCTTTTTTTCTTTCTTTGTACTGGTTGTGCTACTGCTTGAGGCAATTGAGGCTGTTGATTGAGGCAACTGTGTATATATTTTGCAAGCTCACTTACAAGGGCGTCATTTGTAATTAATTTGCAAGGTGTGTGTGTTTGTGTGTGTGTATGTGTGTGTTTGTACATACACACGAATGTGTATGTGTCTGTGTATTTTTGTACCATGTACAAGCTCCATCCCGTTCTAACCCATTTCAAGGTGTAAAAGTCACAAGGTACTATCAGGTACTATCAGGTACTATCAGGTACTATCAGGCTTCCTCATGTTTGTGGTGATACCCCCTAGCTTTCACCCCTTTCCTGTTAGCGACAGATTTGACTTATTTCACAATAAAACTGCTTTCAATCAGTATGTACAAGTTTGACTTCATTGTTTCAGAAAACAGAGCATTCACGCTATTCTTTCCCCGTCCTGTCCTCCCAATGATTCTTTCCACTCCCTCTGCAATCCTGTCTGTGTCCATTTCGATAAAAAACATTATTATAGAAAATGAAAGCATGCAATTTGCTCCACAGCAATCTACAAAAAGCACATGACATATAAGCACTAATGCCGCACCACTGCAGTTGCTCTGAAATTCATGACGAGCGTACCAACACAGGCCGCTGAGAAATAACAATACCACAAAACAGAGGCCTCATCTCACAGTTCTTATAACTGAAGTTGCAGATACAAGCAGACACAAGCTGCAGGACCAATGCGCTTCACCAGATGCATACACGCATGCACACGCATAAATTAGTTGACAACTGAATGAATGGGACTTCTTCTTCTTCTTCTTCTTCTTCTGCGTTCCCAGGCCATGTGACCATAATGGATAAGGTACGTATGTGCCCGGTTTTCAGTTTTCACTGGTCTCCCCGCTGCATACAGCCGACACGTTCCGATTTAGGAGAGGAACTCAAAGGAAAAAATCTTTTTTTAATTTTTTTGGGGGAAAAAAGGCAGGAGAATGGACCAATAAGTCAGAAAGACAGTAGATGATAGAAAGAAGCAAAAGAAAAAGGCAGAGTCAAAGAGAGTAGCAGATCAGAGGAAGTTACAAGCACAGAACTTCAAGAAGGTAGGGGAACTGTTTTTATGAAAGACACACACACACGGTATCCCCACGGGAAGAGACTCGTGGAGGGGACGGGGTCGTCCAGCTCCCCGTATGGAGGCACGAGGCATCCACCCACTGCCCTGAATGCGACTTCAAACTGTCTCTTTGAGTTGGTACTTTTCAAGCTTGTTAGCCACTAAACTGATCAATATTAAATTCTCTTGACCATGGTAGCTGGGACCCATCTTTAGCAAACCCTTGTTCATGAAAAAAAAAATTTGACCTGATTTCGGACATAGTTAAACTCTAGTGATAGACCTCATTGAGTGATGCAAAATGCAAACAGCCCCTACTACATAAAGCACTTGAAGAGAACGAAATTTAAAGTTTAACGTCCTCCCGATCAAGAAGATCATATGGGACATCTTGAAGAGACGCAAAAAAAATGGCTTTATACTCACAAGAATTCTATTCATGAAACTGCAAGTTAAAAACAGCTTACTACATAAAGCGTTTGCCCTGAAAAAAACCACAAATAAAACCACGCCCAACATACCTCAACTTAGCGCCACCTGCTTTGCCCACAAAGAAACACGACCAGTGAAAATAAAATGCCTGTTTGTATGCGTAAGCAGATTTACAAGCCAGTCAGTGTGTGTGTGTGTATATGTGATCACCCAAATGTGCATTATATCTAGTATGGCACTTTTGCGAGTGGACAGTTGTATAGTACAGTAATTTATAATTTAAAAAATCACACACATACACACACACAGCCGTATATTACACGTGGCTTACGCTCAGCAGCAAGGACTAAAAATATGATTGACATCCACTCACCTTTAAGCCATCTCTGGCTGTTTTCTTTGTATTCAATCTAAGCTTAACCCTCTTGCATTCGCATAATTTGTTACAGAAAAAAACTTCTAGTGTTCAGATTCTTTCACACATTTTTGTGAAAATCTGTCTTTTGAAGCACACAGAGCACCATAATAGTTACCATCGCATCACTGCAAGTGAGAAGCTTCTTCATAGAAAGTGTAAAACAAGCCAGAACGTAGTGCGTGATGGAAATGCCACCAGAGGGGGTCTCAGAGTGGGGGCAAGCTATGGGCGGTTTGGGGCAACTTGAATACACAGAGGCAACTTCCGGCTGGCTGGTTTGGCCCAGAATAAATGCAAGAGGATTAATCCAAAAACTGGCAGCTGATTATGACATGAATCCAGTCAACTTGGCTATTCTGACTTATACCCAGGAACTTAATTTGGAACCATATTCTTTTATTTTCTCATTACACAATTAATAAAAAAGGTCCAATTTTACAAAATTGTACTTTATCTATATCACAGTAGCCAACAACACAGCACAAAACACTTGGTTCTAAATGCACAGAAAGCAGAAATGATGAATAAGTGGCTACATCAAGGCACATTGCACTGCATAGATTGCAGGAGTAAAGATATACTATAGCTACTGCCAACCATCCACACAAACACAACAAGTTAACCTTACTTTCTGTGTCTCTCTTGTCTGTAAAGTCACACACACACACACACACACACACACACACACACACACACACACACACACACACACACACACACACACACACACACACACACACACACACACACCACACATTCATTACCATTACTGCCCAATACCAACACATGGGTGCAACTCCCAAAAATAAAAAAATACTGAAAGGCAGGGGTCCAGGGGCCGCCCAGTGCCCTGGAGGTACAGGGGCACAGCCCCGTTGGACAATTCAGGGGGACAATGCAAGAGAGAGATAAAGAGACAGTCACAATGATGGACAGAGACAGCTTCGAGTCTGATAAGCCTTGTAAAATGATTACACTGCCTTTGAAAACAATATGGCATCACCATGCTGTGTTCAAGATTCCCAGAGAGAGACTTCCGGGATAGAAAAATCAAGATCAAAACGCCCCAAATCGCCTGTGGTCAATTGTTTTGGACGAATTTTTAAAAAAAAATGAAGTTCAACTAGTTTCTGGTAATATTTAAAAAAACTGAAAGAGTAGCACCCACGCCAACAAAGTGTATCATCCTAAACATCATGCATTATATCACAACTCAAACCAAGCAATAACAAAAGGTCAAGACAATCCAAGATAAACCAGTGGAATCAACTGAGACCAAGAATCAATGAAGCAAAACAATCCTAGACCCATGCTCTTCAGAATACCGGGCACTACAAACGGCATGAAAAAGGGGACTTAAAATAATAAAATTAAACAAAATTGCTTTCTTTTCAGTGTTCCAATAATACATAAACAACAAATAAAATGAATACTCAAACCGTGACAAACATATCGCCATACAGAAAACATAGGGACGCAAGTCGAAAGACGTCACTTCGCTTGAGGAATGGAAAACTCAATATTTCGGTCATTTCAGGTCAAATCATTTTTAGTTCATTTAACATCACCATCGGTGTTTTATCTTTGCAAATTGTTGTTTTACAGCTTTGTTAGATGATGCAGCTTGTCTTGATCGACTGGTAAGTCCAACACATCGAAGTTGACCAGTTTTGACTCATGACCTTATGGTTTGCGCACGGTGATATAATGTTCTGAATGTTATTTGTGCAAACCTTACCAACTAAAACCTTGTCGATATAGGAATCTTTGGAAAGTGGGAAATGTTGATCTGTTTGTACTCTATTCCCTCTACCCATGTTGTTGATCTGTTAGTACTCTATTCTCTCTACCCATGTTGTTGATCTGTTTGTACTCTATTCTCTCTACCCATGTTGTTGATCTGTTTGTACTCTATTCTCTCTACCCATGTCTGTACTCTATTCTCTCTACCCATGTTGTTGATCTGTTTGTACTCTATTCTCTCTACCCATGATGTTGATCTGTTTGTACTCTATTCTCTCTACCCATGATGTTGATCTGTTTGTACTCTATTCTCTCTACCCATGATGTTGATCTGTTTGTACTCTATTCTCTCTACCCATGATGTTGGTCTGTCTGTACTCTATTCTCTCTACCCATGATGTTGATCTGTTTGTACTCTATTCTCTCTACCCATGTTGTTGATCTGTTTGTACTCTATTCTCTCTACCCATGATGTTGATCTGTTTGTACTCTATTCTCTCTACCCATGATGTTGATCTGTTTGTACTCTATTCTCTCTACCCATGATGTTGGTCTGTCTGTACTCTATTCTCTCTACCCATGATGTTGTACTCTGTTTGATCTGTTTGTACTCTATTCTCTCTACCCATGTACTCTCTATTCTCTCTACCCATGATGTTGATCTGTTTGTACTCTATTCTCTCTACCCATTGTACTCTACCCATGTTGCTGTGTTCTGCGTCATAAAGGCAAATCGGACACAATCCTTTCTTGAGGATGATGCTGGCTTTGCTCCCCTTTGACTCTTGCTCATACCGATCCAGGCGGAGGGTGTCCTACGCAACTTTGATGGAGGGGAGTTAATTCAAGGCGAGTTTTCTACCTCAGTGTATTTTCCCTATCTGCTCTCCTTGCCTCACTAATCCAATCTTTGGAAAGCAAACACGGGTGAACAAAACCGAAACGCACTAAGGTCATCAACGACGATGAAACAAAGTGACGGAGGCGCTGATTTACCTGGTGACGCGACATCGTCGGCGGAGAGGCCCTGGGTGAGGGGGCGCTCCGGGCTCAGCATGGACTGGTTCTGCCGCTGACTGACCTGGTTCAGCAGGTTCAGCAGGAACGTCTTGTCCTTGCCCTCCTGAACACACACAGTCATCACGCCTTGGCTTAAGGCTACACCAGACCAATTGACAGGCTACAACACCAAGGCTACATTGAAATGTTGTTATGCTGTGCATGCTATTTTTAAAATAAATAATTGGGTAGGCGCTGCACTTGCGGCGACGCGCTCTCTGGGGGAGAGCAGCCCAAATTTCACAGAGATAAGTCTGTGACTAGAATATAAAAAAATCAAAAAAGTTATGTGGTTTTAGCTATTGTTGTTTGTGTTGTAACCATACTCAAAGAAGAATAAATATGTTGGATCTGTGTGGGATCTGTGTGGGGTAACAACACGATGCTTCAGCTCTAATTTGTCTGGATAACTTTGGCACACACATCAAGGGTTATGACAGCTGGAATGAGGACTGAGCGTGACATGAGAACTCTCCATGCCATATCATGCACCGTGTATCATACTCTTATATTTGTGTCTTGATTTTAAATATGGAAGGACATAGGAAGAAAATGATCACTAAAAGTGCAGGGTCAAAAATACTTATACAGTGTGAAATTTAAAACAAATGAAAAGAAGTGTATACGAGTAAAGACAAATGTGCAGATTTGTCTACAAGCCACCACAGTTTCAAAAAGACGTCCACAAGTCTTATATCCGTAGTGCTCCGCCTTAAACTTTAAGAAGTCTAACAAATCGTTTTCAACAAAGAAATTTACCCACCATGAAAAAAATGTGTCAGAAAGCCATAGGTCTATTTCAATAACATGTCCACAAATCGCATATTCACTATGGTCAGCCACTTTAAACCTAAAGATATTTACCATATATTTTCGATCATTAGGCGCTGCTGTGTATAAGGCGAATAGGGCAATTTTCAAGAAAAATCTTAAAAAATTAAAGTAAAAGGCGCCCTCGTTTTTAAGGCGATTCACACCTCGCAAAAGAAAGTCGAAGTTTGAAGCCCGTACACGTCCTGTAAACGCTTACCGACTGCCATTACTGCTGTCATAAACGAGAGTTGGCTCCCTTCTCAAATAATCGAACTTCCGTTTTTGCGATTTCCGGTTGTTGTGTTTGGACTTTTCTTCGTGAAAACTGGTAGAATTATGACAGTTTAAGTTCTACAACGATGCTTTTTACAGCCAATGAAGGGTTATGGCATCTGTTGGACGGTATCTCGGATGATAATAGGGATTTTGAATCATTTTAACGTGAGTATTCGTCGTATCGGCGACTCGTTACCACTTTCGATGTTGTGACTCACAGTAGACTGTACTGAGTACGGCAATCGTTGCCTCTCTTCTCACGATTTTGTTCACTAAATCGTTTATTAGGCGGATAGGTCAAAATTGGAGAAAAAAGTATCGCCTTATAGTCCGAAAATGATGGTAACCAATATTTTCCATCAAAGCCATTCACCCACCAGCACCAGTTGCTGCTTCAGTCTCTGCACGGTTTCCTTTCGGCCCACCATGATGGTACGAACCAGGTACACCCCCATCCTGCAACGACACAACTTCCACTGCAATGCCACACACACAGCAGAACCACAAAGGGGAACATGTCTCCACTTGATCATGAATCTTCATTCATTTTATCAGTATTTGGATACAGTGCTATTCCTCAATAAGCCTTATTACAACAAAAGGAAAGGGAGTTTATTTGTAACACATAATTGAGCTTTCCTGTGATGAACACATACCATGTTCCTGAGTGTTAGTAAGTCGTGTCCGACTTATCTGTCTGAAAACAGAGAAAGCAGCTAGGCTTGAATTTGTTTGTAAAATCCTTCCAAAACCTTCACGACATTGCTACCTTGGGCAACCCCTAACCGAAATGAGCAGTGGATCACAACTCACAACAGGCAGTGAGGCTGTGAGTCCATTTCAGCACCACTACTTGATTGATTCAAACTCAATTTCCACACAAAAAACGGTCGTCATTTGCACTAAAACTGAATCATTTTGGTTATCATTTGCTGCTGTATACGAAAAATTCCTCAGTCATATACTTCCAATAATTTTATATTTTCCATCATAAATCATGAATTACAAGAGCCAAGCATACGTAAATGAAGGCCAGAAAGAAACGAACAGTAAAGTTGATAGTTATGGCCACAGAAAACAACCCCCAACAGCTTACCCCAAGGCAACGAGCACAGCGGCGACAAACCCTGGTGAAGAAATGAAGCTGATAACGGAGGTGAGCCAGGGGTGGTCCACCTCCCAGGACTTCACCAGATCAGGGACCACTTGATACATCACATCCTTGCTCTGGTAGGGCCCACAGCCCCTGCTGGGCAGAATACTGCGCAACATAGTACAACATAACATACTGTACATCACATCCTTGCTCTGGTAGGGCCCACAGCCCCTGCTGGGCAGAATACTGTGCAACATAGTACAACATAACATACTGTACATCACCTCCTTGCTCTGGTAGGGCCCACAGCCCCTGCTGGGCAGAATACTGTGCAACATAGTACAACATAACATACTGTACATCACATCCTTGCCCTGGTAGGGCCCACAGCCCCTGCTGGGCAGAATACTGTGCAACATAGTACAACATAACATACTGTACATCACCTCCTTGCCCTGGTAGGGCCCACAGCCCCTGCTGGGCTGAATACTGTGCAACATAATACAACATAACATACTGTACATCACCTCCTTGCCCTGGTAGGGCCCACAGCCCGTGCTGGGCAGAATACTGTGCAACATAGTACAACATAACATACTGTACATCACCTCCTTGCCCTGGTAGGGCCCACAGCCCCTGCTGGGCTGAATACTGTGCAACATAACATACTGTACATCACCTCCTTGCCCTGGTAGGGCCCACAGCCCGTGCTGGGCAGAATACTGTGCAACATAGTACAACATAACATACTGTACATCACCTCCTTGCCCTGGTAGGGCCCACAGCCCGTGCTGGGCTGAATACTGCGCAACATAGTACAACATAACATACTGTACATCACCTCCTTTCCCTGGAGAGGACTGCAGTGTTCACTGGGACGTACACAACACAACACAGCACAATACAATACAATGCTACATAATGCAGCGTAACATACCATCCTTTCCCTGGAGGGGACTGCAGTGTTCACTGGGACGTACACAACACAGCACGATACAATACAATGCTACATAATACAGCGTAACATACCATCATACCATCCTTTCCCTGGAGGGGACTGCAGTGTTCACTGGGACGTACACAACACAGCACAATACAATGGCTACGTACAACATACATCCTTTCCCTGGAGAGGACTGCAGTGTTCACTGGGACGTACACAACACAGCACAATACAATGCAATGCTACATAATACAGCGTAACATACCATCCTTTCCCTGGAGAGGACTGCAGTGTTCACTGGGACGTACACAACACAGCACAATACAATGCAATGCTACAGCGTAACATAATAGAGGACTGCAGTGTTCACTGGGACGTACACAACACAGCACATACAATCCGTAACATACCATCCTTTCCCTGGAGAGGACTGCCACTGGGACGTACACAACACAGCACGATACAATACAATGCTACATAATACAGCGTAACATACCATCATACCATCCTTTCCCTGGAGGGGACTGCAGTGTTCACTGGGACGTACACAACACAGCACAATACAATGCAATGCTACATAATACAGCGTAACATACCATCCTTTCCCTGGAGAGGACTGCAGTGTTCACTGGGACGTACACAACACAGCACGATACAACGTAGTGCTAAATACCACCACACCATGTCATAACATGTACATCACATCTTCTTCCGTGTTCCCAGGACTTACGGCCATAATGGGTGAGGTACATATGTGACCTAGCACTACGAAAGAGACATTAAGTCGCTGGGCTAGTTTCTCACAACAGGCTTGGAAAGTTTAAAAAATCTCATTTTTTGGTCAATTTTGAGTTATGTGTATTTTCATGTTATCTAACAATTTATTTTTCATATTTATAAAAGATAATCTTGAATATGGTCTCTGTGCTTCAAAAACGAGTAGGTCAATGTATTTTCTTCAGAGAGGCTAGACTTTAGACTGTGTTTTCTCAAAATGGCAGACGCTCACCCTACTAACTTTAAATGCTCATAACTCTGGAACGAAAAAAAATACAAGAATGGTTCTTGTGTCATTACAAAGAGAATTGTCTGAAGTTTTCAAATGCATAACTTTCCCAGAATGATCAGTTTGACACTTAATGTCGCTTTCATGGTGCTGGGTCGCATATGTGTCCGTTTTTCAGTTTTCACTGGTCTCCCTGCTGCATTCAGCCGACACATTCCAATATCAGAGGAGTACATCACATCAAAACCCTGGTACGGTCCATCCCCTTAGTCCGTGTACACACATAAACGGATATTCCATGCGGAAACCAGTGCGCAATCCATAAATAAGTGAAACATAGAGGGGGAAAGATTTGCGCACGTGTCCGAATTTCCCCTATATGCGTAAACTTTTATCCTTCTTTCTTCCACTTACTCAGGGTTTTCTGTACAGAACTTACGCGTCTAATGTGAATCCGGCCTTAGCATCTTGGGCAGCTGTATACCAGGTAAGCACAGGTAAGGTGTTGCTCAGAAGATCACTACAATCACTACACCCGCCTCCACTCCAAAAAAAGAGGCAGAGAGCTAATAAAAGCAGCATGCCATGGACCTGAAAGCACACGGCGCAGTGTTCTTCTTCTTCTTCTCTTCAGGGCCCACGGTCAGTATGTTGACCATTCTGGCTCCTTTGGGGGAAAAAAGACTGAAAAATGGGGGACCGGTCTGTTCTTTACTGAGGACATGCCTGCTTAACTAATATTGAAGGGACAGAGGGTGGAGGGGAAGCTGAAGGGGGGAGGGGGGAGGGGGAAGGGGCGCTTGATGGATTATTGTTGGTCCTGCACCACTGACCAGTGCTACTCACAAGATGATGCCACAGGCCACAGCTGCGGTGGTCAGCAGGAAGAACATGAACAGGTAGCCCAGAAAGATAGTGTGGGACCGGGTGGCGCGCCACGGCCGCGCTGACGGCTTGCAGTTTTGTAGTACGCTGATCTGAAAGGCACAGAATATGTATGTGTTACAGTAGAAATGGGAATCCAGTAGGATTCGGAATCCTACTAGTAGAAATCAGAATTCTAATTTCTACTGGACTTTTTCTAGTAGAAAATGGAATTCTGATTTCTACTAGTACAAATCGGAATACCAATTTGTACTGACAGCCAGTAGAAAATGGAATCCAGTACAAATTGGAATCAACATATTGTTTCAGTTGTAAGAGAAGAAAGACAAAACGAGGGTGGAGTTGATAGTTTGAGAGCAGTGATCATTGAATTCTAATCCCTTTGACTGCAGCACTAGAAAAGACAGTGCAACCTAGTTCCTTTGGCTGCAGCACTAGAAAAGACAACCTAATCAGAATTTGTACTAGTAGGACTCCAAATCCAACTGGATTCCAGTTTCTACTGTGACATATATACCTCCTCATAAACATCCCAAGAAATGTCCATTTTCAGGAAAGTACTTGGAATTTTTCTTTCTTTATTATTATAAAAGATGGTGGTGCTTTGGGATCTTCTTCTTTCACTCCTCAACCACCTTCATCATTTTGATGGTTCTGTTGATACAAAACATTGGGGACTTCGGTCAGGCAGAAACTAGATAAAATCATAGCCGCCCGGATGATCGGCGTTGATATGGAAGGGAATTAAGGGGGAAAGCAAAGGAATGGGGGCAGTGGGAGAAAGTGATGGGCACAGGGTGGGTGGGGGTGTGGAGGGAGGGTTTGGATTGGGGGGATGGGTAGGGTGGAGGGGGGAGGGGGGGGGTGTTGTTTCTTAGATCTGGGATTTGAAGCCCTCCACTGAGACTGATGTCACTGCCTCAGGAGAGAGGGAGTTCCAATTTCTGATTGTTGTCCCATTCTTTCACACTGAATTGATTGTCCATTGTGTCTCAACCAATAAAGGGGGAGTAGCCCTTTTTTCTGAGTGTGCACGCATCATTTCGTGAAAACCCCCAAATGACATAAGGTCTAAAAATAGGCAAGCACATGGCAGGTGCTCAGCAGCAAATGTCTTTGCTGGAGTGTAGAGTGACACCATGGGTAAAACGTATTCGCCAGCAGCTGTAGAAGAGTTAACAATGATGTCTTTTAAACTGATACAGATAGGAATAAAATCCGTCAAAAGCACAAAGAGCATCTGTCTGATCAGGCCTACCTAGAAATGAGACTGACTGTGAGAAAATAGGCAGTTCTTCTTCGTCGGTCGCTCAGACAGTTTCCTGTCAATTATGAGTGCAGATGCGTCATGCTGCCATTATGCGACTAAGAAATAGTTAGGCCCAGCAAGTCCGACTTCGGCTTTTTTAAAGTGTTTCGTGGAAAAAGGCAGGAGAATGGACCGGTTAGGCAGAAATATAGTAGATGACGGTAAGAAAAGGGAAAAGGCAGAGTCAAAGAGTGACAGATGAGGAAGATACAAGCACAGAACTTCCAGAAGGTGGGGGAACTATTTCATGGGTGAGCGCAGAAAATGTCAACTATACTGAAAAAAAGGCCATCAGGGATATTAACAATGTTCCAATCAAGGTACGTGGACATCATAGTTATACTGAATTCAGTATTTATACTGAAGGACTCCCACCCCTGCTATTCATACAAAGGCCCCCCGGTATCCCCACGGGGGGGAAATAGGCAGTGATTTCCTGCCCTGAAAAAGCAGCATTTTTCCTAGTCTATTCAAAAGTTCTAAAAAAAAACACACTTTAAATTGCTGAATATGTAGATTATATCGTCACACGCAAAACAATGAGATGTAAGTCGAAAGATGTCACTTCACATGAGGAGTTGAAAACTCAATATTTCGGTCATTTCAGGGCAAATTGCGTCATATTTTGTTCAAAGTTGACCAATTTTGACTTAGGTTTCTATGTCTTGCGCATGGCGCCATACTCCCATCACTCACTATTTTCACATAAAAGATGATGATGAGTTTGAAGATGACAACCGCGGACAGCAGAGGGGCGTAGAAAGTTCCCAACCTGCGGATAATGAGGTGAACGTTTATTAAACATTGCTTCAACATCTCTTCAACACTGCCATTTACAATGGAATAGCAGGTGAAGAGTTACATCAAAGTGGGATAGTAGAATAATAGCGAAAAGATATACTAAGTAGAGGGCGGAATTAACGAAGTGCATAACCTTTATTCCAATTTTGCTTCTGTTTTAGGGAAAACCAAAATGGCTTGATAAATAGAAAACAGAATTTATGTAATAAACAAAGAAAATGATAAAAACCTTACAAGTTTAATAAAGTCAAAATACTTTTATTTACTTGTAAATGATAGAAATACAAGCTAAATCATTGTGAACTTATCAAGATAGACATACAAACCAAATCATGGATGATTTTTCTTTTAGATACATATGTGATCCAACTCATTGTGACAGGATTATAAACCAAGTCACAGTGAATAGGAAATGTTCGCAAATAATTAAGGGGAGTAATCTCATGGTGAATGTGAGTGATCCTGCTTGACAGAATCGGTCAAACACAAACAGGAAGCTACACTCGCCCATTGAACTCGCCTCGTGCTGCGCTTGTTGTCATGCTTTGGCCGGTTCGTTCAAGGTAGACTACTCTCATTTTCACGAAGGGCTCTCCCTTTGTTCATACCGAAAATCATCTATTCATCAAATCAGAAGCACAACCCAAATCATTTTGAATTTATTGAGATAAAAATGCAAACCAAGTCACGGTGAATTTATGAACATGGAAATACAACCCCAATCTTCTTCTGCGTTCCCAGGCCAAAAGGCCAGAATGGGTAAAGTACACATGTGTCCGTTTTCAGTTTTCGCTGGTCTCCCCGCTGCGCACAGCCGACACATTCCGATTTCGGAGGAGCTCAAAGGAGAAAAGTTATTTGGAAGATTCTTTGGAAAAAGAGCAGGACAATGGGCCAATAAGTCAGAAAGATAGTAGATGATAGAAAGCAAAGGGAAAATGCAGAGTCAAAGAGATTAGAGGCAGATTAGAGGAAGTTACAAGCACAGAACTTCCAGAAGGTAGGGGAACTATTTTTACCAAAGACCCCTCAGTATCCCCATGGGGAGAGATTCGTCATGGAGGGGACAGGGTTGTCCAGTACGGAGGCACGAAGCATCCACCCACTGCCCCAAACATGGAAATACAAGCTCAGTGATTGTGACTACATGGCGCACAAGGCACATGGCGGAGAATTGACCCTTTACCAGCAGAGGGCCTGGGAGTAGATGAGCTCCACTGTGTTGCGGCCGATGTTGAAGGTGGGGTGCTGCAGTCTCGCCACTTTCTTCGACAACAACCTGCGTTAGCAACACACAGCGTTAAAACGCGCCTTCTCCTTCCAACATTTACTAGACTTCAAACATTTTTTATACTGATTCACTTTTCAAAGACTTTCAACATTATCACATACGAAATCTGTACACTGGGTTTCTTTCAGACTAAAAAAGGTTTCTTGTCTATTTCTTGTCAGTTTTACATTTCCATTCAACCAGTAGCAGTTGAAGAAGAGCAATGTTTCCTCAATGCATCAAATTCTAGCAAACGGGACATTTAAAGGAAGAATTTCTCCGGCAATGACAACTTCTTGATAGAACCAATACAGAAAGTGCATTTATGCATTCATATCAAGCACTCATGAAGTACATTTCTCCTTCAAACATGAGGGTTTTGTGCTTATCAAATTTGTACACCAGCCGATCAAAATCAAACTCACCGTCTGATGAACTCTGAGAAGAAAGTGCTGAAGAGAGTGAAGATGAAATCCACGATGACCAGACGATACAGCTCCTGACCCATGATGGTTTCCCAACACTGCATGAAACAACAACACAATATCACACAATGTACAGTCTTCTCCTAACACTGTAACAGACAATAACATCACAATAATGCTAACTCTTAAGGCCTTGTCCCACGATGCTTCCTCTCGCATGCACCTGGTAGCTCTGTCACGCTGTGACAATGGGTGAACACGTTTGCGAAAGAGCGAGTGATTGCATCGTCAGACTTAGCCTTTATTTTTAAATGAATTGAATTATCATTGTCGTTAGTAAACTAAACCAGGCATGAAATGGCAGAATATGGCCTAGATGGTCTTCAAGCGAGCAAAACAAATTGTTTCAGTGAAGCTTGTACTACTGATGACCAGTTTCAATGCTACACTACTTTGGCCAGGAAAAAAACACCTCAAAAGTTTGGACCACTCATACGGGCTTGGATGGAGTACTATTTTGACTGAACGTTATTTTTATAAATCATTGGTGTGCTACTACTCCTACAGCTGCAAGCTTGCCGCTTTGCCGTAATCCACACACAGGTGAAGTCGTACCTTGACAGAGGCGCTGCGGGCCACTTTGTCATACCAGAACAGCACCAGCACCACCAGTGTCACCACTCGCATCATCACAGACCTGGAACAAGGCAAACATCATGTGTGAGTGTGTGTGTGTGACAGGAGAAGGGGGGGTGGGCACTTTATCATACCAGTACAGCACCAGTACCACCAGTGTCACTACTCGCATCATCACAGACCTGGAACAAGGCAAACATCATCATGTGTGTGTGTGTGTGTGACAGGAGAAGGGGGGGTGGGCACTTTATCATACCAGTACAGCACCAGTACCACCAACATCACCACTCGCATCAGCACAGACCTGGAACAAGGCAAACATCATCATGTGTGTGTGTGTGACAGGAGAAGGGGGGGGGGGGGGGGGCACTTTATCATACCAGTACAGCACCAGTACCACCAACATCACCACTCGCATCAGCACTGACCTGGAACAAGGCAAACATCATCATCATGTGTGTGACAGGAGAAGGTGGGGGGGGGGGGGGGGGCACTTTATCATACCAGTACAGCACCAGTACCACCAACATCACCACTCGCATCAGCACAGACCTGGAACAAGGCAAACATCATCATGTGTGTGACAGGAGAAGGGGGGGGGGGGCACTTTATCATACCAGTACAGCACCAGTACCACCAACATCACCACTCGCATCAGCACAGACCTGGAACAAGGCTCTACTCTTTTGACAGTAGTAGGGGGGGGGGGCACTTTATCATACCAGTACAGCACCAGTACCACCAACATCACCAAATCGCATCAGCACAGACCTGGAACAAGGCAAACATTTTCAGTGTGTGTTTGACAGGAGAATGAAGAGGGGGGGCATTTTATCCAATACTCAGTACAGCACCAGACTACTCAAGACAAAACATCACCACTCGCATCAGCACAGACCTGGAACAAGGCAAACATCATCATGTCTGTGTGTGTGTGTGTGTGTGACAGGAGAAGGGGGGGGGGGGGGGGCACTTTATCATACCAGTACAGCACCAGTACCACCAACATCACCACTCGCATCATCACAGACCTGGAACAAGGCAAACATCATCATGAGTGTGTGACAGGAGAAGGGGGGGGGGGGGGGGGGGGGGGCACTTTATCATACCAGTACAGCACCAGTACCACCAACATCACCACTCGCATCAGCACTGACCTGGAACAAGGCAAACATCATCATGTGTGTGTGTGTGTGTGTGACAGGAGAAGGGGGGGGGGGGGTGTTTTATCATACCAGTACCACCAGTGCAGACCTGTTTACTCTACTCTTTTTGAGTAGTATTCTACTCAATTTGGACCTCTACTACTCTTCAAAATTGAAAATAATGCTCTAATTACTCATTTTCAGTGAACATTATTTGATGGTTTAATGAAGAGGACTATTTCACACCCACACTACTCATTTCAGCTATCCAGACTACTCAAGACTTGTGTAGGGGGTAAACAGGTCTGCCAGTGTCACCACTCGCATCATCACAGACCTGGAACAAGGCAAACATCATCATGTCTGTGTGTGTGTGTGTGTGTGTGTGTGTGTGTGGGGGGGTGTGGGGCACTTTATCATACCAGTACAGCACCAGTATCACCACTCGCATCATCACAGACCTGGATAAGGCAAACATTAAGTGTGAGTATTTGTGCACAGGAGAAGGGGGGGGGGCACTTTATCATACCAGTACAGCACCAGTACTACCAACATCACCACTCGCATCAGCACTGACCTGGACAAAGATGAACATCCCACCTGTGTGTGATGGATGTGTGAGCTGTGTGTGTGTGGGTGTGTGTTGTGTGTGTGTGTGTGTGTGTGTGTGTGTGTGTGTGTGTGTGTGTGTGTGTGTGTGTGTGTGTGTGTGAAAGTGTGCTTAGGTCTATGTCTCAAACGTATGTGTGTGTGTGTTATCTTCTTGTTCGTCTGTGTATAACGTCTTTGTTTGAATGATTATGAATGTTTCACGTGTGTGTGTGCTCTCAATTTGATTTCTATCAAGATTTAGCGAATACAACTGTATGTGTTGCGGTTGGTGTGTGTGTGTGTGTGTGTGCATGTCTGTGTATGAGTGTGCATAAGCTTTTACTTTTATGTGTGCACACCCAGTCTGCCCCCTCCCCCCCCTCTCATCTCCAACAGCCCTGCCCTCACTCCCCCCCCCCCCTACAAACCCACAGCTATATGACTGCCCACATGGTGAGATGGATTTAGAGCTCAGTCGATGGGTTCTTGTACTTCTAGTACAAAAGGCAGTGTGTGTGTGTGTGTGTGCGTGTATATGTGAAAGCATGCATATGAGTGTGTGTATATACATGTGTGTGTGAGTGCGTGTGTACATATTTGTCTACCTTGTAAGATGTATGTAGAGTTCAGACGAAGGGCAGCATACTTCTCAAAGCCCTCGATGAAGACAAAGGGCTGTGTGTGAGCAGCAGAGCATGTGTGCATGCGTACATGCGTCTGTGTGTACATATGTTGTTGTTTGTTGACTTACCCCGGCTAAAAGACTCCAGGGATCATTCCAACAGCCACAGCACTTGAACACTATGATACAAATGCATCAGCTAGGGATGAGAACACATACGTGTGTGACCACACACATTACCCTGCCACATGGGCAGCCACACTCCGTCTTTGGGGGACTGTGCATGCATATAACGCTGCCTACCTAGTGAGATGGATGTAGAGCTCCGTCAATGGGTTCTCGTATTTCTCGAAGCCCTCGATGAAGGTGAAGACGAAGGGTAGCACCAGGTGGATGCCCCCAATGCTGAAGGGAAGCACCAACAGCAGCAGAGGGTCGTCCTGGGAAGGAAACAGCTACTAAGTACTCTGGTTAATTACCACCGGAGAACACTTCAAGTCATGGTAACACACACACACACACACACACACACACACACACAATGCTGAAGGGAAGCACCAACAGCAGCAGAGGGTCGTCCTGGGAAAGAAACAGCTACTAAGTACTCTGGTTAATTACCACCGGAGAACACTTCAAGTCATGGTAATACGCACATATGTTACGCCCAATCCGTGAAATTGCCCATTTCATGAAACGGGCAAAATGCTTTGCCCAGTTCGTGAAATAGCCAATTTATAAATTGCTATTTAGAAAAAACAGTATGAAATAAAAACATTTTTCATCCATAAACACACAGAAGCAAGAATGGGTTCAAAGGAATGAGAAACCACACCAGTGGATGAGACCAATCACTTAGTTTCAACTTGGAAGTTCACTTCGCATTTTCGTTTGCACAGAGTTCGTAAAGATCGACACAATAGCGACTGTTTCAGTTCAAACTTTGATCATAAACTGCTCAGTGAAGAAAAATGTGCATAAAAGTGATGAAATTTAGTGGTCAGATCGTGTTATCGCTGATTAAATTCCTCAGTATTGGCCTGAGAACGGTTCGTTTTTACCGAGATTGATGACGTCAACACGCACAGGCTGGAGTTGACAGCCAGCCTAAAATACGGAAGGGGAAATATTCACAAATTAGCCGCAATCGTCTTAGCTGCAGGGGTCAAAGTTGAAGTCAAGTCAAGTCAAAATCATCTTTACTGAGGGTTAAAGAATAAGCTGACAAAGGTTTTTTTTCATGCTGCCCTCATAAAAAAAAAACACATTCATAAAAAAAAAGCAGCGGCTTATAGCCTGGAAAATATGGTATATCTATCTATCTATCCAAAGGCAACAAAAGACAAAGGCAATATTGTTGAGGACAGCAAATCCAAGCTTGAGGTTTGTCATTTGAACAAATGCCGTATCCATCTATCCCTATGACTCTATCCACTTTCCACTCACAGCGGTGTCCTGAGACACGCCAGCCACATTGGAGGAGGTGGAGTTATCGCCGGAAGATGACGAAGAAGTGGAGTAGGACTCTTGGTTCTCGGACAGGAAGTAGACGAGGTAGCCCGCCCCGCTGATCAGCGCCACCACCACGAAGTTGGTCAGCACTCGCAGCCAGAACAGGCGACAACGCTCGCTCAGCTTCTTCTGCGTTTGCTTCTTTGTGGCCCCGGCTAGGTATTCCTGAGAGAGAGGGAGACACACAGACAGACATAGAAAGAGACAGAGAAACAGAGAGACAGAGGGATACACACAGACAGACATAGAAAGACAGAGAAACAGAGAGACAGAGAGGGAGACACACAGACAGACATAGACAGAGACAGAGAAACAGAGAGACAGAGGGAGACACACAGACAGACATAGAAAGAGAGAGAGTAACAGAGAGACAGAGACAGAGAGACAGACAGACAGACATAGACAGAGAGAATAGAGAGAGAGAGAGACAGACAGAGAGAGAGACAGAGAGACAGAGAGGGAGACACACAGATAGACATAGAAAGAGACAGAGAAACAGAGAGACCGAGAGATACACACAGACATAGAGACAGAGAGAGAGACAGACAGACATAAAAAGAGACAGAGAAACAGAGAGGGAGAGAGACAGACAGACATAGAGAGAAGAGAAACAGAGAAACAGAGAGAGACACACAGACAGACATAGAAAGAGACAGAGAAACAGAGAGGGAGACAGAGACAGACATAGAAAGAGACAGACAGAGACAGAGAGAGAGACAGAGACAACAGAGAGAGAGACAGAGAAACAGAGAGACATAGAGAGAGAGAGAGGGAGAGAGACAGAGAATAGAAAGAGACAGAGAGAGAGAGAGAGAGAGAGAGAGAGAGACAGACATACATAGAAAGAGACAGAAACAAAGAGACAGACAGACATAGAGACAGAGAAACAGAGAGAGAGAGGGAGACAGACAAACATAAAGACAGAGACAGACATAGAAAGAGAAACAGAGAGACAGACATAGAAAGAGAAGAGACACACAGAGAGAGACAGACAGACAGACAGAAAGAGACAGAAAACAGAGACACAGAGAGAGAGAGAGAGAGAGAGAGAGGGAGACAGACAGACATAGAAAGAGACAGAGAGACAGAGAGACAGAGAGAGACAGAGAGAACAAGAGGATAAACAATTACAAACCAAAGCAAAAGAGCTGAGGTAAACTCACAAACCACATGCAGCTTGGACCCTCTTTAACTCTTTTAGTGCCAAGTATTTTCCGTTCTTTGTAACCCTCTCTACTGAGTAATTTTTCAAGAAAACTAAAAATGATCCCCTTTTTCTACTAAATGCATGAAATTAGTGGAAATGCACTGATAGAATATCTATAATAGACGACCATGTGGAATATGCTTACCGGTGACCACCTGCTGGCAATGACGTAAAGAATATGCAGCGTCATGACGCACATCTGAGCCCGAGGCAGGAGAGTTAATGCATGTGTAACAACATACAAAAGTACACACACACACACACAGAGACACACACACAGACCCACACACACAAACGTCAGTGAAATTCAAAAACCTTGTATCACAATTTTGGTAGTTTTGAGAAAAATGAAAAAAACTGTTTTAAAAATTAACCATTTTGACCACGATTGATTAACTATGATGAATATGTTGTTCAATACATTGCGAGTTTAGTCGTGCCTTTTTTAATTTTTGTTTAGACCTGAAAATAACGAAGATATGAGGTTTTTGTCCTTAACTAGATCAGAATTTGGGACTTACGAGTTTTTCGTCTATTTTCACAACCTCATTTACCCCAGATAGAAAGTCGTTAGAGATACGTGCTTTTGGTGGAAGGTGGCGGGAAAAATTATATAGCTGACTATGTATCTAACTCAAAAACCCCTAAAAATCGAGATACAGTCGACCCCCTCTTTTAAGACTTTCAAAAAATCGCAGAAAATCGGTCGTAAAAGAGGGGGGTCTTAAATCAGGGGTGACCAAAACAATGCACTCAGTGACTCACTACACCGTATATGACGCACAGCACATGCATACACAAAAACAAAAACATGCTGCAGCTTCATTCTTGAATGAAACTCTTTTAGTGCCAAGTATTCTCCGTTCTTTGTAACCCTCTCCAACTGAATTTTTCAAGAAAACAGAAAGTGTGCTCGACCCCGTGTTGCACTCACACACAAACTACACATAACAACAGTACAGACCTAATTTTCGCCATTTTACACTCTGGCAGTTCATTTTCAGTCACAGTTCGCACACACGGAACTTTTACCGCGCATACAACTCGGCTGACAAAATGCTGCCGCATGACCGCAAATACGAAATCACGGCAAACGCTAATGCGCCAGCTGCTTTCATTTATCGGATTTTGTGAGTTGTTTGCATTCAGTGAGTGTTTCAGTGCACGCACTAACGCCGATTTATCAGTTTGATAACGGAAAGGAGCTGCTTTTCAACTTATTTTTTAAAAAGTGAGACCATTCACTGAGTTCCAACTTATGGAGTGTGACCGATCACCTAGTTTCAACTTGGGAGTTGACTTCGCATTTAGGCCTACGTGTGCACAGAGTTCGTAAAGATCGACACGATCGCGACCGTTTCAGTTCAAACTTTGATCATAAACTGCTCAGTGATGACACATGTGCATAAAAGTGGTGACATTTAGTGGTCAGATCGTGATATCGCTGATTAAATTCTTCATTTTCGGCATGAGAACGGTTTTGTTTTTACCGAGATTGACCTAACAACAGTGATACCCCAGCTGTGCGTCGGCTCGAACTGAGGCCGAGAAGGTCAGAATGTGTTGCATCGGTCGTAAAATCAACAAGATTTACGGTCGTAAAACGCGTTAGAGGGGGAGTCGTAAATGAGGAGGCAAGTTTAGAAGAAAAACGTCATTCATATTTCAGTCGTAAAAGAGGGGATGTCGTAAATCAGAGGAACGTTCGTGAGGGGGTCGACTGTACAAGGTTTTTGAATTTAATTGATGATATCCACCACACACATGCATACCCCCACGACTGCACACATACACACACTATTTTTGTTATCATTACTCATGCAGTCTCTGCTCTAATAACATCCAACAACATCACACAATTGGCACAACAACCAACAACTGTGCTGATCAGTTATTCAGCCTGACCTTGATCTCATTGTAGGTGCTCTTGTGCTTCAGTTTGACAGCTTCCGCCGACGTCAGCCCGAAGTCCCAGCTGCCCAGAATCCTGAACACGATGTGCATGCTCTTGAAGCCCCCGGCCTCTATGTAGTACTGTCTGTAGGACCGCAAGATGCTGAACACAACAAACATGAATGCCAGCTTCAATATCGGTGCATTCTGCGAAAGGTCTGTGGTCCTCCTCTGCATGCAAAATGTTGACCTACTGTCACACATGTCCCCTACTCCTTTGATATGCATCATGTGGGGCCCAAGTAACGGTCAGTGCATGAAAAAAGGTGTAACACTCTGCATTGCATCATGCTTGGCGTCAGTTATGTCTCCGGCTAGACTCGGGGCATTATCTGCAGTACTCAAACCATATTTTCTGTAAGTGACTTTTAACTCATCTTTCCCCCGATAAATGCAAAAGGTTGTTTCTGATGAACATTTGACATTGAAAAAAAAATTGTGAATAGTAACTTTTAGTGAAATTGCAAATGATAAAAATAGCGGCCAGCAAACTATACTCCCACTGCAAATAGCGCCTTCTGAGCAGGACACCAAAAAACGTCATCTTATAAACATTCATCTGTACAGCAAACGGTGTGTCTAAACAAAATACTTCAATAATCCCTAACTGTTTTGGGATCTATCTTCTCCCCATAACATAATATCATTGTAAAGGCTATTTTTTATACTTCCAGTATCAGTTTCACTTTCTACAAGATATCTCACGACTTTCTGAACTTATTTTCTTTCTTTTTCTTGTACTACCCCCTAAAGTGCAGCAGAATCTTCAACCTGAAGAAGTTGGCTGCCTAAGGCGAAGAAAAAGAAGATTATTTGTGTGTCTTTGGTTTCAAACTAGTATACTAATCCATGAAAACATGAACATTTCTTTATGAAAATGCTAACTGTGATTACTGGCTTCTTTCCAAATTATATTTTTTTTAAACCACATTTACTTTATTTGTTTGCATGTGTTTAACGCTGCATAAACAAAACTGAGACCCCGTGACATTAAGGTTGTACTACACCATTGTCATTAAACCATTTTGAAGCGTTTGAAGTTGACTTCTTTCCAGATTTCAAACATAACAACAACCATGCAAAACCATATGCATGACAGAATCATGATCGAGAATTTATGTATTTGTTGTTTTTTATGAGTAAACTGACACAGACAATGTTTTGAGAGGGTGGCAATGCGGAAGTTGTATAAACCATGTTTGCAAACAAAGATCTTTTCTATTCAAAAGCCTGACATCCATTTTATTCGTCTAAAGAATAAAAAAGCAATATTCCCTATCATAACTGTCACCGTCGTTATCATATTCCTTGCTACTTAACAATTCCATCTAAAAAATATTTTCTGGAATAGTTATGGGAATAATTTTGGCAAATTTGAAACGGTAAGGCCGGGTTCACATTAGACGCGTAAGTTCCGTACGGAAAACCCTAAATTAAGTGGAAGAAAGAAGGATAAAAGTTTACGCATATAGGGGAAATTCGGACACGGGCGCAAATCTTTTCCCTTCTTTGTTTCACTTGTTTGTGGATTGCGCACAGGTTTCCGCATGGAATATCCGCTTATGTGTGTACATGGCCTAAGTGTTCACGCACCCACACACCCTGTGGACATAGCGCTCACCTGTGTCCCAGAATGAGGAGGGTGAGCAGGTAGTACCCCCCACAGGTGAACAGGTACGCCACCTGCATGTTGTATTGCTTCCCCTCGTTGATCTGAACGGTCTGGTTGGTGTAGTACCCGTAGTACAGCTCTGTGGGGGTGAACCAACCCTGCGACAAATGGACACAGCAAACCATCAGGCTCCCTCGAAGACCCAGTGTGGCTGCCCACGTGGCGGGGTAATCAAAAAGCGGTCACACACACGTAATGTTCTCATCCCTAGCTGGTGCGTTTTTACCATAGTGTTCAAGTGCTTCGGCTGTTGGGATGATCCCTGGAGTCTTTTAGCCAGGGTACGTCAACCAACAACAACAAGAAATACTCATGCAAATGAAAAGAACAGGAGGCAATATGACCGTTACAGATGCTTTGTGATTGTAATCCGTTATTGTCTATACTCACTAAGAGTAAGATATGCTTCTACAGTGCCAAAGTGTCGGCAAACACAAGCCAGTATTCCAGCCTTATAATATTATCGGTATGACCTAAGACTTATTGATGCATTGGACTGTGGAGGGGAAGTATTGTTTTTTGATCTTGTTGATTTTTTGCTCCTTTTGTTGCCTGCTTTTTGCTCATTTTGCTATCTTTGCTGTTTGCTGTTTTCTTGTTTGGCTATGTTGATAAAGGCGCATTTGTCAAAATATCCAGTAGTTTTGTTTTGTCTCTTGTGAATAAAATAACGTCACTTTACACTTGTCATGCAGTTGGTTGTTTGTTGTATGTTCCAGTGACGTTGCAGTCTGTTTCAGTTTTTTAGTATGACCTAAGGTTATGCTTAACAATAGCTCAGTTTTAGTCAGAGTCCATCTGTTCATGCCTGTCACAGGCCGTTGCATTAACTCTTTCTACATGATGGTATGACACTATAGCGTATTCACCCTTGAACGGATGTGTGCACCGTAGCACACTTCATGCTTAATCATTCTCAGTTTACAACTCGGCAAGCCCATGCAAACCAAACTGGTACAACTACAAGAGTATTCTTAACCCTACTCCCCTCCCCCCACACCAACTAACTCCATACTGCTCCCGTGAGCAGCTCCAGCCTGTTGAAGCTCTCCTCAGCGATGAAGCCCTCTGGGTCCTGCTGGAGCCACCTGAAGAGAATCCTCTCTAAACCCCCCACCCAATTCCACATTCCTCACCGCTCCAGTGATCAGCTCCAGTCCAGTGAAGCTCTCCTCAGCGATGTAGCCCTCAGGGTCCTGCTGGAGCCACCTGAAGAGGAACACTCATATACTGCCATGACTCTATACATTATTCAGCCATAACCCCACAATTCATCACCGCTCCAGTCATAAGTCATAAGTTTCTTTATTGTCCATTGGCATAGTACAACGCAGCAGCTCCAGCCTGTTGATGCTCTCCTCAGCGATGAAGCCCTCGGGGTCCTGCTGGAGCCACCTGAAGAGAATCCTCTCTAAACTTCCCACCCAATTCCACATTCCTCACCGCTCCAGTGAGCAGCTCCAGCCCGTTGAAGCTCTCCTCAGCGATGTATCCCTCAGGGTCCTGCTGGAGCCACCTGAAGAGGAACTGGGGCACCACGATGAAGCCCAGGGTCAGCAGCAGGGTGGGGATGTTGATGAGCAGCAGCCACTTGAGGAAGACGAAGTAGGACAGCACATCCGTGCCAAAGTTGCCCTCCACCTTCTTCAGCTGGCTGTGCCACAGCTGCAGGGTGTACTTGAGCTCCGCAAGGTTGTCCTTGAAGTGCTTCCACGCCTGGAGGGGAGAAAGGGAGGGTGAATACAGTACAACCTCCCTTAGAAGACTTCCCATTATAAGATTCCCTCCCACATAAGACCTACTTCTCTGAGACATTGCCCTTCTTTGTAAGTATTAAAATTACCTCCCTTACAAGACCCCTCCCTTATAAGACCTCATTTTGGATGATTTTTGAAGGTCTTATAAGGGAGGTTCCACTGTAGCTGTGTTTGTATAAATGTGTGTGTTCGTACGCATGCGCGTGCAGACATACACCTGTGTGCAAAGGCATGCGCGTTTAAATGAAAGTTAGGTTTAGCGTCTGCTCGGCTACACACAGAGCATGTGTAGGACGAAACATCAGCCAACCATCATTCACTCAACATTCCATATGGAAATCAATGGGTAAAAATGCATATATGTACACACACTCTCTCTCTCTCTCTCTCTCTCTCTCTCTCTCTCTCACACACACACACTCTCTCTCTCTCTCTCTCTCTCTCTCTCTCACACACACACACTCTTTCTCTCTCTCTGTCTCACACACACACACACGTTTGTATTTTTGTTGGAGGGCAGGATTAAAAAAAGCCTTGTTAGCTTATTCTTTAACCCTCAATAAAGATCATTTGGACTTTACTTGACTTGACACATACACACACACACATTAAATTCATTCCAGAAGATATGTGATACTTTTCAAAGGTTCCCCCAAAGCACTTCCTAGGTGCTTGTTGAATTAGTTGAAGCCAAACACATACTGCACACCATACTTCAGCCGAAACTATACTGCTGTCACAATAATGTACACTAAAAGCATAACATTATACAATATGCGTGTATCTAGTATTTTTTAAAACTAAACTTTATATTCAAGGTGGTAGGCTTTAACCCTTTCATTGCCAATGTCGCATTTATGCACCACAATGGTGTAACACACATGTCATTAAAAGGTATCAAATCATGGCCGGTTATCCAAGACCCTATTTTCTGAATTTTGCGTGATAAGAATAGGCCTAATTATGTACATGTTGCAGAGGAATTCCCAATATTGCAAATAAATGTGTCCACTACCCAGTTAATTTTAACAGTATTTTTTTGGCTGAAAAATGGCTGGCGGTGAAAGGGTTAAAGAATGCAGCACAAGTTGGATTGCACTACACGTAACTTGTCTGTTTAACCCTTTCACCGCCAATGTCGCATTTTTGCACCACAATGGTTTAACACCCATGTGACTAAAAAGGCATCAAATCAGGGCGTTATCCGAAGACCGTATTTTATTAATTTTGGGAGGTAAGGATAGTCCTAATGTTATGCACATCACAGAGAAATTTGTAATATTGCAGACTTTTTTTCTTCTCTACCCAGTTTAAGTTTAATGGTATTTTTTGGCTGAAAAAATGGCTGGCGGCGAAAGGGTTAAACTTTTAATCTACAAGTACAGTCCTTTTTACAAAACAAAACAAATTAATTGATCACAGAAATAAAAATTTTAAAAAGACGGAAATCAAAACAATCCCATATACTTTTAAACAATCCCACATAAATATCTTTTCTTCTTCTCCTTCTTAAAGACCCAGTACGTCACGTGTCAAAATCATGGTTTTCAGGTGTTTTCCCTTTTATAGCTGGTAAGAAATCTTATTTTGACCAAGTGTGGCTCCCATACAAATTTCCTCATGCATGAAAACGAGACATCACTTTAAAGACCCACCAGATCACGTGTCAAAATCACGGGTTTCACGTGTTTTCCCTCTTATAACTGGAAAGAAATCTTGTTTTGACCAGGTCTGACTCCCATATAAATGCCCCCAAATTCAAACCGAAACATAATTTTAAAGAGCAGCCTCAATTTGAAGTTGGGGACATCTATATGTGGGTCACAGCTACCCAGAAAAAAACCAAGGGACTTAATCGTGGTGCGTCAGTGTGTCTTTAAAGAGCAGCCTCGATCGTATTTGAGGAAAGTCTGTATGTGGGCCACACCGACCCAGAAAAAAACAAGGGACTTAATCGTGCTGGCTCAGTATGTCTTTAAAAGGGGTTGAGTTACAGTAGCACAGTACACATCATTCTTAAACTATCCTATTTGCTTCGTTAGAACATGCGTCACTAAAGTGCAATCTCCCGCAATAGCACTTGCCTGGAGAATGGATGGAAAACAAAAGTAGTTCCCAAAAAAGAAACAAGGGAACTAACTCCAAAGAGACCTCTCCTATGAGCGATCTCCCTTAGCAACACGTGACAAACCCCTTGAATAATCACCACTTTACTTCCATTCTTGGTGTTGAATGCATCTATTTTTGAGAGCTCCTGCATTTTTGTGTGTGACTTTCTTTCCACTTTCGCCATGCCTGCCTTCAGTCATTGTCTTCAGCTTGTCGTCGGCTGTGTCCTTGTTGATACGACTAGATCCTGGCATCCTTTTCTAAGTTAATTCAGGAGTCAGCAATTGACTCCCTGCGAGGCTTTCAGGCCGGTTTTTCCTTTTTTTATGTCAAAAGCACAGAAATGAACTCATTTGCTCTGAAAATGCCTTAACTCATTCAAGTCGTTCCACCCATATATGGCCAGAATTAATATAAAGCTGTAAATTTGATGCATTTGTTTCAAGGGAAGTAAATCTGTGTGTACACCACACTTTGGTCACTTCTAAATTCGCTTCGCTCCCTTAGACCACACTTTTGCCTCTTACTATGCGTTTGTAGTGGCTTGAAGTGGGGAAACTAATTGCTGTAGAGATTGTTTCTATATAAAGTCTAAAGTTAACTGGTTCAAGTCTCTATATATAAAAAGTTTGATCTACCACTTCCCTATGCTTAAACCCTAAGTAAAAACCTGTAATCTTCTTTCATTTCTCCTTTTGTTTATGTCTGTTTTGTTTGTGTGTATGGCTGGAGCGATTTGTAAGTTTTTATTAATAATTCAAAATCATTGCGATGCGAATGAGTTAGGAGAACTCCACTGAAGTCAAGCCGTACGTACCATGCCCAAACTGTATTTCATTCGCTTCACAAACCCCGGAGCTTTCTTCTTCCTGGAACTCAGTTTCTGTCTGAAAGACAAAACAACATGTACCTTCAAACGTTTTCAGTTAGTGAAAGAACCTGTAGAGAATAAAACATTTATCCAATCTATTGTCAATAATATGTAAGACACAAATAAAACTACATATAGTAAACTAAAACATAAACAAACTTCTTAATACATATAATAATAAAACAGCACAGATTATTAGAAAAATAAATAGATGTCCATCTGAATTCAGAAATTCATATCATCAAAACACATTACAAATAAAAATGGCATTAAAAAACCTTGAGAAACGGCTAATAAAAACTAAATTATGTTAACATTCTAAATTCTACTTTGTAGTAGCTATTACTGTTTTTGCAATATAATACATGTACTACAAATTCTCAATCGACTGACAGACCTGATTACCCCCTACACAAGTCTTGAGTAGTCTGGATAGCTGAAATGAGTAGTTTTGGTGTGAAATGAGTAGTCCTCTTCATTAAACCATCAAATAATGCTCACTGAAAATGAGTAATTAGAGCATTATTTTCAGTTTTGAAGAGTAGTAGAGGTCCAAATTGAGTAGAATACTACTCGAGAAGAGTAAACAGGTCTGGACTGACCATATCCAAATGCTGGTAACTTGTCTACACATATACAAATTAAGTCCAACTATAAAAGATTGCAATTTGACCCCACCTCACCCCAAAAGAAAAGATTGGTGCACCAAAGAAGCAGGAAACAAAAATAACCACATACTTTCTATTTTTTTGTCATTTACGACTCAATTGATAAAAGAAGAAATAAAATGAAGCTTTAAAAGTAGGAATCCCATTATCCGTTTCTCTTGCGAAATAAAGGTTGGGTTGACACCACAAATGTATGTCTTCTGGACATTAACAATTTTCATCCATTGCTTTTTCCAAACATAAAAAAAAATTTCAACATTTAAATGAACAAGCAAAAAAAATCAATAACTGACAAGTCGTCATTGCACTTATATTGCTAAAAATTGCCCTTTAACAAAAATATAAGTGTGTTTGTTAGTATAACTTCCTTATTATGACACAACACACACTGGTTAAAGGTTAGTTTTTGTTCCGGAACACATTCTTAAAAGTGAGTTTACAAACACAACATTTTTATCAATCATGGAAACAGATAACTGCGAGTGTATTTAAAATGATCGTGAATGGGTTATCTGACCTGATATTTTTTTCAATTCTGCACACAATAATTTATGACAAAAATGACTGTTACTAGTGTTAGCATTACACAGACAGCAATGTGTATGTAAGTTATAATCAATTAAAGTAAGACATTTGATGTTTTCAGATGCTATATTAATCAAACAACTTTTGTTTTTGGCATGTGTGAGTGCAATATGTGCAATAACTCTCTAAGATTCCCTCAAAACATTTATTCTTCAAACAGGAATGTGCGCAAAAGAATATGTGAGAATAGATTTAGCATTTGTGTTTGTGTTAGCAGTTTGTTCATCAATTACAGTATTGCATGCATAGACGCAAAAGTGTTTCAGTACACCTAACTTGCAGCATGTCTACGAGTTAGCGTATACATACACTGCATATGCTACCATGACTTTTAGCTTACTATATTCGCCTGTGAAAAGCTTGAATTAAATTCAAAACTGCTTATGAATGTATACCAGTCAGTCGTTTCCGACCATGACTGCCAGATAGCAGAGGCGGCAGATGCTATTCCCGCGGGCTGGGATAGAATTTGCTTACAGTAGAGATGCCTTGCCCAGGGTACATCCCCACTCTCTCAGCCAAAGAGATTTGAGGACAGCTGGCATTGGGGAAGGCCAACCAAAGGCCCAAAGACCAACCAATCCCTTTGGCTGCAGCACTAGAGCCAGTGCAAAGGCCCCCTAATTTGAGTCATTTTCCACAAAAGACTAAACTGTACCATGATTTTCCATTACTGTACATCTAAGCTATTTGCATTTAGATTCAAATTTAAAGGACAATGCCAAATTTTCACCACTATAAAATAAAAACACACATGTCATCCAATTGTTTTTACTCTCCATTGTTATACATGTTGCAAAAACATCACAAAATGTTGTAAGCAAGTATATACATATACATCATGCTATATTCGTCTATGAATGAAATTCAAAATTGCTTATGAATGCATAATACCAGTCAGGAGAGACAGCTGCTGTTAACAAAATACCTCTGTTGATCTCCTGTGTCTTCTCCCCTTCAGTTCACCCTCTGTGAGTTTTTGCTGAGTTGGACTATGTGTGAGTGCAGTGCGATAATGGGCTAATTGTTTTTGTCATGGATTTTTGTATGGTTGTGTTTCCACTTTTGTATAATTATGTTGTTTTTCTTCATGATTATTGTATGTATGTTTTTTGTAAAGCGCTGTGAGTCCTGCTGCGCCAGGAGAACGGCGCTATATAAGAGTAATTATTATTATTATTAACTTGTGAAATTAGGAGAAAGACGGCGCAGTGACGTGACAACAGCCCAGACATCAGAATGAAAACATCACTGAATGTTAATGTTTGAACATTCAACACAAAAACAGGAATAACAACAGAACTCTCTTGAAAACCAAACAGCAAAGAGTAACTGAGTTTCAACAAGACAGTCAGAACTGAATCAAATGAAACGCAAGACATCTGCAGCACAGCACACAGAAAGGCCGCAATATAAGAAAGTAATGCAAACGTATCAGCTAAACTTGTCAGGAAAACACTCTAAGACCCAGCTGCTTTCTTGTGGTTGTTTTCTTTCCAAAACTCAGAACAATTATTTATTTGCGGCCCGTGTTTGTAAATTATCCACACTTTCAAATTCTCAAAACATTCTAAGTAGGTGTTCTGTTTCTAAACAGGTGGTAAACTTGGCATATATTTTGAAAAAAAACGTGCTTTGAAAAATACATAATAAACAAGTTTCAACAATAAAAAATATACCAGATTTCCTGTTCTTTATGTTTCAACATTGTGGATTTCAGAAACAAAAAATAATAATCCTAATAATAGCAATAAAACTCAGAAGTGTTTAAAATTATTTCTAACCCTTTTTCAACCAAACTGCATACATGCCGCATTCGTGTGATGCATCTGTCATTTCACGAAGGTTCTATGCATAATTTAATAGTATTCTGGGTCATTGTTTTTCCTAGCAAGCCAAACTGACGATCTCAATACCCAGTGACTACTTTTAATTACATCTTGAGTTTTCTGAAATGAAAACATAAATACTAGTCACAACGCATCACCGAGATAGATTCACATTCCTCTACAGAACAGACATTCTGACTGGAGTTGTAACTTTTATATTTTATATTATCCTTCCTTACATTATGATCTCTCCCCACCTCGCTGTTTCCACAATCAAGGCCCAACGACAAAACCCCCCAAAAAAACCCAGTCTATCTTGAAAAGACTAAATGCAGATAATTAGTTATTAATGGTAGCTTTGGTACAGCTTCATATTTATTCTCTACAGCAATCATGATCATTATCACAATTGCTTTTCCTAACAAGCCAAACCGACGTCCTAGTGTAGAGTGGCACAGTGGTAACGCGTTCGCTTCGTGTCAAGTAAACCCGAGTTCGAACCTGGGTACAGGGGATTTTTCCTCTCACTTTGCACTAGGCCTTACGGTCTGAATGTGGAGTCTTTTGGATGAGACGATAAACCGAGGCCCTGTGTGCCCATGCACTTAACACACGTTAAACCCAGTGGCAACGAAAAAGTTGTCATTTGGTCAAAATTTACCACCCCCCCCTTTTTCCTTCCTCATCAATCATACAAAGATAGCATGCAAAAAAAACACCCAAAAAAGGGTGGCACGCCTCTGGCTGCGACGCGCTCTCCAGGTGGGAGCAACCCGAATTTCACAGAGATGCCTCTGTGACTATAAAGTACCTAATAATAATAATATGGGTAGCTATCGCTAAATACAATTGCAATGTTAATCATTTTCATCTGCTGTAAGCAGAAGTGAAAGTCTGTGTAACGTCCTCCGACCTGGAACAGGTACATGTGAGACATTTGTGACTATACAGATAGTAGAACGATCCTGGAGGTACTGTGTAGCGTCCTTTGACCTGGAACAGGTACATGTGAGACACTTGTGACTATACAGATAGTAGAACGATCCTGGAGGTACTGTGTAATGTCCTCCGACCTGGAACAGGTACATGTGAGACACTTGTGACTATACAGATAGTAGAACGATCCTGGAGGTACTGTGTAAAGTCCTCCAATCTGGAACAGGTACATGTGAGACACTTGTGACTATACAGATAGTAGAACGATCCTGGAGGTACTGTGTAAAGTCCTCCAATCTGGAACAGGTACATGTGAGACACTTGTGACTATACAGATAGTAGAACGATCCTGGAGGTACTGTGCAACGTCCTCCGACCTGGAACAGGTACATGTGAGACACTTGTGACTATACAGATAGTAGAACGATCCTGGAGGTACTGTGTAATGTCCTCCGACCTGGAACAGGTACATGTGAGACACTTGTGACTATACAGATAGTAGAACGATCCTGGAGGTACTGTGCAACGTCCTCCGACCTGGAACAGGTACATGTGAGACACTTGTGACTATACAGATAGTAGAACGATCCTGGAGGTACTGTGTAATGTCCTCCGACCTGGAACAGGTACATGTGAGACACTTGTGACTATACAGATAGTAGAACGATCCTGGAGGTACTGTGTAATGTCCTCCGACCTGGAACAGGTACATGTGAGACACTTGTGACTATACAGATAGTAGAACGATCCTGGAGGTACTGTGTAATGTCCTCCGACCTGGAACAGGTACATGTGAGACACTTGTGACTATACAGATAGTAGAACGATCCTGGAGGTACTGTGTAATGTCCTCCGACCTGGAACAGGTACATGTGAGACACTTGTGACTATACAGATAGTAGAACGATCCTGGAGGTACTGTGTAGAGTCCTTCGACCTGGAACAGGTACATGTGAGACACTTGTGACTATACAGATAGTAGAACGATCCTGGAGGTACCGCAATACCAGGAAAGTCCCCATGTTTTGAATATTCAATATCTATAAGAAGTCTTTACAGGCAGCCTTAGAAATTGTTGTTGTTGTTGACGTACCCTGGCTAAAAGACTCCAGGGATCATCCTAACAGCCGAAGCACTTGAACACTATGGTACAAATGCATAAGCTAGGGCAGTGATGTACCGAGGATCAAAAAGTGATCTAAGACAGAGAAATGAATAGAACAATGTCCTGGCTCTTGAAGAAATCAATAAGAAAATGTTCTAATGCTAAAAATTTAATCAGACATTTGTCCTGACAGGGGATAACACAATAGGTTATTTTCAATTTTAATAGGTCAATGGCCTATGACCGGGGCCTCTGAACATCACTGCCAGGGATGAGAACATTACATGTGTAACAGTTTTTGATTACCCCGCCACGTGGGCAGCCACACTCTGTCTTCAGGGGAGCTAAAGAAAGGTGTTTCTCATTATCAGTAACCAGTATTTTGGCTCTCCATGCTTTGCCCACATAGTGCGCAGGGCTCCCAGGGACCCCCATTTGGGGGTCTATGAAGCACTAAAATTCTAAAGGATCCTCTAAAAGAATGTGCAGGGGTTCCCCGGGATGCACTAGAAAAATTCTTTTTAGCATTCGCAATGCCACTGGGACCCTCTATCCCGCCTCTAGGACCCTCTATACTGTAAGGGAAGGAGTCCCTGGGACCCCTTGTTTTGCGGGACGATTGGGAGCCCTGGTGCGTTACTCGTTTCCTTCCCTCCCCCTCCCCTCTGAGTGTCCCCCGCCCACACCCCGTTGTTGCACGGCATCACCAGCATCATCGCTAGCGTGTGCAGTGTCGCCCTGCTACCCCGAGTTCCAGCTGGCAGCCTCATGAACAGACAGACATACACAGGCAGAGAGACACACAGTGAGTTTTATAATATGAACAGAATACAGGCAGTTTTGGCACACAACTTTCAACTCCCCCTCCAACATCGGCAGAATCTTCCACTTGATGAAGGAGGCCGATCAACAGGAAGAAGAAGAACGTCCCTACAAAACTTAGTCATCCTCATTAACTATTAACTTTGCCTTTTCCATCTACATCATCGACCATTGGTCATCCATGAAGGTGGGATTGCTTTCGATTTTTTTGCTTTAGAAAGGTTTGCCCACTCCCCCCCCTCATTAACTATTCATAAGCCCTTTTGAACTTTGGACCAACATCACGGATCTCCTGTCAACCATGGAGGTGATGTGCATTCTGTATACAGTACATTTTTCTCATCTTCATTAACTATTCATTCACCCTTTGCCCTTTGGACCTTTATCACAAATTTCCTATCACTAATGGAGGTGCGCATGCTTTGCATTATTTGCTTCAGAAACACATTGGAACCTCCCTATAAAGACCTGGAAAATCAGCCCCAAAAATCTTAAAAGGGAAGGTCTTAATCCCCTCGCCACCAGCCATTTTTCAGCAAAAAAATTCCATTAAACTTACCTGGGTAAAGAAAACAAATATGTCTGTAATACTAATATTGGGGATTCTTCAGTGACATAGTTAAAGTAAGGCCTATCCTTACTTCCCAAAATTAAGAGAATAGGGTCTTTGGATAACAGCCCCTGATTTGATGCCTTTTAAGCTGGAGACAGACTATGCGACTGCCTCATATGACTCGATCAGGTCGTGACGTTGACCAAATTTTGTTTCCCGCACAGAAGAGGTCACAAGCCATCCGACTCAATCAGACTCGATCAGTGAAATTTAGAACCCGCCCTATACGGCCCTGTCACCTGACTGGGCCCGACTGAGTCAGACTGATCAAGCAGGATGGTATGCAAATGAGGTGAAATGCCACGACCTGATCGAGTCACATGAGGCAGTCACATAGTCTGTCGCCCGCTTTAACTGACATGGGTGTTAAATCACTGTGGTGCATAAATGCGACATTGGCGGTGAAAGGGTTAATAGGGAGGTGGACACTCAGTAGTCCGGATATGAAACAGAAAAAAAAGTTGGTGAAAACATTTTGGATCATATCTTAGAGGGAGTCTTAATAGGGAAGGTTCCACTGTACAAATCATTCTCTTCAACTACAGGCGGGCGACCCTCAACACTAGCTATCAGCGGCAGCGTCACCCTTCCTCATTACTATTCCATTGCCCTTTGACCTACATCATGGATCTGCGGTCTGCCATGGATTTGGGCATGGAGCGGAGGTTCCACTGTACAAATCATTCTCTTCAACTACAGGCGGGCGACCCTCAACGCTAGCTATCAGCGGCAGCGTCACCCTTCCTCCTAACCATTCCGTTGCCCTTTGACCTACATCATGGATCTGCGGTCTGCCATGGACTTGGGCATGGAGCGGATGGCCTCCTCCATCTTCTCCTCCTCCTCATAGTCCAGGTCCAGCAGGGACCCGCTGTCCATCATGTCCGTCAGGTAGTCCTCTCGCCCGTGCAGCGACTTGCGCTGGCTCTGGCGCCGGTGAAGCGTCTTGGCCGCGCTGGCAGCCGCAGATTCTGTTGACATCAACACAGATTGAGTGAATGTTGTTGTCGTACCCTGGCTAAAAGATTCTAGGGATCATCCCAACAGCCCAAGCACTTGAACACCATGGTACAAATGCAGTTGTTTTTCATAATATAGACATCACTCTATTTTGATGTTCGATTGTTTAACTATGTGTGTGCTGTTTTATATTTCTGTGCCCCAAGTGGGTATGAAATAAAACATTTGCCTTGCCTTGCCTTGCCTTGGGATGAGAACATTACGTGTGCGACCGTTTTTGAGACTGATGAAGTTATGATAGGAGCTTGTGATGACTAAAAATAATCCCCGCAAAACTATGCAGACCATAGCAACATTTTGATGTAGCCTTGGTGTTCTAGCCTATGTCGATTGGTCTGACACAGCCTTAAGCTCAGTCTGGCACCAGCAAAGGGTCTTGGACACGCTGGCAGACGCTGACTCTATGGACGTCAATAGAGAAGGAATTAGTGGCAAAAAAGGAAGGAAAGAAGGAAGGAAGGAAGGAAGGCAAAGAGGATAAATATGCATCAACTTGCGCTGGCTCTGATGATGGTGAAGGGTCTTTTTCTTCTTCTTCTTCCAGTAATGTCCACCTGCTATTTATCGGCAATTATTGACATATACAGGGGTTCAAAGACGAAGATGCGCAGCACAGAATGAGATAGGATTTGAGAAAGATCTTGGCTGCGCTGGCAGCCACAGACTCTCTTGACATCAACAGAGATTCAGTGAATAATAAGGAAGGAAGAAAGATGAAGAGGATAAAATATGCATAGACTTGCGCCGATGAAGGGTTTTGGCAGTGCTGGCAGCTGCTGACTATGTAGACATCAACCAATCAATCAATCAGTCAATCAGTCTTTATTATCCCCCGTCATACAATCAACAAAGAAATTTTGCTTGCTGCCACAATAATACAATACAATGTTCACAAGAAAATCACATAAATTATGAATACAATTCTCACACACACATGCACACATGCACGCACGCACGCACAGACACACACACACAGGATAAGCTTTGTGAGCTTATTCTTTAACCCTCAATAAAGATCATTTTGACTTGACTTGACTTGACACACACACACTTCCACACAAGCTTACATGACAATGCATAATGAATGAATAAATAAATAAACACGGACGGTAATCACAGAAAGACAATACAACGATAAACAGAATGAAAGACAATTGCACAGGTATAAAAAGAAATAATAAATTGGCCTGTGCGCGCACCTACACCCACACCCACGCACACAAGCATGCACTCACTCACACACACATCTACACACAGATAAACAAACACACACACATATGCACAGGCTCATGCACATAAACAAACACACACACACACGCAATGCTTAGTTAAGACAACACACAATTTACAAAGCAATGGAAACATAGACAGGGAATGAAATCTCAATATCACAATATAAAATAACACTTAAACTAAAATGCAATAACTAAGACAAAAACCAATACAATTATGTACTGTACAGTGATCAAATAAGACTTGAGGGAATGTAAACAAGATTTGAAGTACAGTAAAGATCGCTTAAGTCAAAATCTATGGGACTGAAATCTTATTTTGAGATAGCCAATATTTTGAGTTAAAAAGACTTTTCAACATAGAGATTATTATACTGAGACCCAAACATTATTGTGAGTTATCCAGTGTTTTTTAGTTATCCATTTCTGAGTTCTCAGTTCTCCACAAGTGTATTATAAACATACAATAGTTAGCTAAGACTGCAGACTGTAATATGAATTAATACCGAAACCAATACAGACAATGATTAACTAGAGATTATCAATAGCATTAAAGTTAACCCCTTGACGGCCACCAGCGTATTACGTACTACCTGATGACATCACTGATGACGTCATCAAATGAAGAGGAATAACCCTAATATGTTGGCTTTTGCTCCAAAACAGTCAAGAGATTAATATCCCCAGACAATTTTGCCAGATTGGCTCTATCAGTTGTCTTTTTCGTGGCATGATTTGCCCAATGTTTTTTTCTTTAATTTTCTCTGGCAGTCAAGGGGTCAATGTACATGTAAAATGTTTATTTAAGAAAATAACTACACTCTAAATGGTATTAAAATACATAGAGTGATTAATTAAGACAAATGAATATGAATGACATAAAAATAATATAAAGAGCAACAATACATTTAAGTTAACAGTCTAAATGTTCTCTTTCAGACATTAGAACCACATTCCCACATCCAGAATTCGTTGTCCCACTTTCTTTTGTTGCCAGGAGTTTGGTGGCTGAGATTCAATGAACAATAAAGAATAAGGGAGGAAACAAGGAAGGAAGAAGAACAGCAAGACAGAGACGGGATAAATATGCATCCACTTGCGCTGGTTCTGACGACGCTGATGGGCTTTGGCTGCGCTGGCAGCTACTGACTCTGTAGACAGCAAATGAGGATAAATGAATGAATTAAATAATTAATCAATTGATCAAAACATGAATGGATGAAATAAATGAATGAATGCAACTTGGCAACGTCAGACTTTTAAATTGGTCGCTATGATGACGTCCGCAGTTTTTCTCCACATCCGTGCGGCTGTCCCAGAGACGTACCTGCAGCTCTACCCCCTCTGGCTATGTCACAGACTCAAAGGATTAATTCATCAATAAATATCTGTCCGCTGAGCAGTGGCACCAGTGCAGAGTGTTGTCCACTCTGACAGCCTGAGACTGTTCAGCTCTCAACTTACCCAGCTGTCGGCTGGGCAGACGCTTCAGCAGGCTCTCCAGGGAGGTGGGGTCCTCCTGGCTCTCGTTGGTCCCGTAGCGGTTAGTGTCGCCCTTGTCGTGGGTGACCACGTAGTGGCCCTCCAGCTGCTGGAGGTTCCCGTCCTGAACCCCATTGACCACGGGCTGACCGTCCGGGTGGCCATAGTGAGCAAAGTCGAAGTGCGTGCCCTCGGGGGGTAGAGAGGCGCCCCTTTCCAGGGAGGTGTCGTGGAAGGTGGGGTTGTCTGCAATGCTTACTTTGGTACAATGGGCTTAGGGGCTGTTACATTTTCAGCTTTGTACTTCTTCTTCTTCTTCTTCGATCGCTCATACAATTTCCTCAGATGTGTCATGCTGCCGTTATGCACCTGACTAAGAAATAGTTAGGCCCAGCATGTCCGATTTCGGCTGGAGGAAATGTTTTTGAAAGTGTTTCTAGAAAAAAGACAGGAGAATGAACCGGAAAGGCAGAAAAATAGATGATAGAAAGCAAAGGGAAAAGGCAGAGTCAAAGAGAGTGACAGATTAGAGGAAGTTACAAGCACAGAACTTCCAGGTGGGGAAACTATTTATACAAAAGACCCCCCGGTATCCCCACAGGGTAGCTTTGTACAAAAGAAGGAACTATGGTTGATTTTGTCAGATAAAACGCCATTAATGCGGTTTTCGTGTCTTCATTAAATTAAATCAAACTGTACTTTTAAAAAAAGTTGACTGCAAATAAAAATAAATATGTACTTTAAAACCGGTCTTTGATAGTAAAGTGTTAGAGATATGACAAACGTGTTAATAAGAAAAATTTGTATCAAAATACTTCATCAACAAAAATAGACAAAAGTTTAAGCTTTCTTCATAATTTGTTTAAAGACATCAAAACAGGTAAATACAAATACTAACATTATATATATATATATATATATATATAATTGAGATATATCTCAAAGTAAATTGACTTCACTGGCATTGCTAATATTAGTAATAAATTAGTAAAAATAATCATTTCAGAATTAACTTACTTTTGCTAAAATCCTTTATAGATAAGATTACTAAAGTGTGGTGACTGAAAGTCAAACTCAAACACGTTTTCATTTAAAGACACTAAGAAACAGAGAAATGCACACTATACCCTTGTTTTGATTCTAAAAAATTCTTGGTTTTTTTTTTATAACTTTGCTGTAAAAAAAAAAATTCTCTTATTGTTGCTGTTGTTCCCTGGCTTAACGACTCCAGGGATCATCCCAACAGCCAGAGCACTAGAACAATTCAGTACAAATGCACCAGCTAGGGTTGAGAACATCACGTGTGTGACCGTTTTTGATTACCCCGCCATGTAGGCAGCCACACTCCGTCTTCGGGGGAATTATCTTATTAAATCACAGCCACACACAATATGCAATCCACTGACACCATCATTTTCGCCAAATCAAATACAATCTTTTTCCAGCTTTTCCTTCAAGTAATGCATCCATCAAGAATCCCAGCTAGCTACACACAGTATATTATTTATGCTTTTGAAATTCAAAAAACATCCAAAACACAACTTCAACAATTCAAAAAAAACCAAAAAACTATGCATACAATAAAAATCATCAAAGCTCAAGCAATCAGACAAACACTCAAACAGTACACATGCAAAGTTTCCTGATGACTCACAGTGATGCAGAGGATAGGATTCACGGTTCTTGTCAGGGGCGCGCCGATTCATCGTTTTGAACGTCAAACACTGGCCAACTGAAAAATATTTGTATTTTGACTTTAAATACTGAAGAGCTCCCCTGAAGAGCATCAGTGATGTTCCGAGGACCAGGTCATAGGACATTGACCTATTAAAATTGAAAATGTCCTTTTGTGTTCTCCCCTGTCAGGACAAATTATGTCTGATTACATTTTTAACTCTGTCTTATTGATTTCTGCAAGAGCCAGGACATTGTCCTATTGATTTCTGACTTTTATTTTCTCTCCTCTCAGGACAGTTTGTCACATCAGTTTTCAATCCTCAGTGCATCACTGGAGCATGTCACCGCAATGCAGCTCCACCTGCTTTTGTTAGTTTTGTTTTCTTTGGGGTATTTTTTGTGGGTGGGTGGGGCGTGGACTCAGGAAACCTAGCTATAAAATCAATTTGGTACATACCCGGCAGTGGGACTCTTCCTGCTCTTATCAACTTTCCACTGTTGTGCGTTTCTTTACATGCATAAAGTGAATCGGTCAGATTTGCTTTTTGCTCTCATCTAAAGGACTCGGCATTAAGTTAATTTTTCCCTGTGATTAATTAATCTGTGATGTCGCAGTGACTCAGAATGATTCAATGTAAATTTGGTCTCATGTGCGGATACTTGGCTAATGAGGTCTAATAGGACACACACAAAATGTAAAATCATGCATATATAGGGAAACATAATCCGATGCATGCATACTATAAATGACGGTGAAGAAAGAAGAGTGCTTGAGACTACAAAGGTGGAAAAGGATCTGGGGTTCTTCTTGATCCTAGTTTGTCCTTTGACTTTGAGCCCCACATAAACATTGTAGTAAAGGCCAGCCGTGTTTCAGGACTTTTGGTGAGAACAATAACGAATAAATCAAAAGATGTTATGATCCCCTTGTTTAAATCACTGGTGCGACCGATTTTAGAATATGGAAACCCGGTGTGGTGTCAGGTATTAGGTATTAGGTATATTAGGTACTTTATAGTCACAGAGGCATCTCTGTGAAATTCGGGTTGCTCCCACCTGGAGAGCGCGTCGCAGCCAGAAGCATGCCACCCTTTTTACTTTTTATTTTGTATGCAATTTTTTGTGATTGATGAGGAAGAAAAGGGGACGGGGGTAAATTTTGACCAAATGACAACTTTTTCGTTGCCACTGGGTTTAATGTGTGCTAAGTGCATGGGCACACGGGACCTCGATTTATCATCTCATCCGAAAGACTCCACATTCAGACCGTAAGGCCTAGTGCAAAGTGAGAGGAAAAATCCCCTGTACCAAGGTTCGAACTCGGGTTTACTTGACACGAAGCGAATGCGTTACCACTGTGCCACTCTACACCACATTTATGTAAACATATTGGTCTTATTGGCCACTGCAACGACCACCTTTTACAAGAGTGAATGTCCTTGGTGGGTGGGGGAAGATGCTTGAGTACTGACCAAACAACAGCATAACTCTCGCCAATAACCCTATTTGAGGCCACTGAATGGCTGCCTTTTGCAAGAGTGAATGCCCTTTTGGATACTGACCAACAAGGGCTTAACTCTTGCCGTCAAGGGCATTAATAACCCTAGCTGCAGTGGCCAATAGAGGGGGTACAGAGAAGATCTACTAAGAAAATTCAAGGTACCAACAACATGAGTTACGTCACTTACGAAGAAAGATTGGAGTACTTCAAATTGCCAAGCTTGGCTAAGCATCAATGAAGTGTATAAAATTCTGCACGACCTCTATGATCATCACAAAAAATTTACTGACTCTGTCAGTCTGTGTGTGGCGGATAGAACCCGCGGACATAACGACATACTCTCAAAGAAAACTACTAGTTAAATTGGCACAAAGTGACAAACTTTCTTTACTAACCGGATAATAAATTAATGTAACAATCTAAAGTAAAAGTAAAGATGTGCCCCCCCCCTCCTCCATTTCTTGGTTGTTTCCACTTTTTCAGTCTTGCCTATCTTACTGCAGATTGAGTACTTCATCCTCTATCGTTTGCTACATTTAACACTAATTTTGATCCATTTACATAATTAAACACATGCATTCAATAATAGTACAAGATAAAGGCAACTACATAGGGGGGTCCTATTAGATAATGGCCTTTATCATGACTGCGATTAATTATTCAACAAAGATAATTATCTGAAAAGGTTCATAAAATACAGCTTAATGTTTGGTAAGAAAGGCAAACTGTGTGAAAATGCGGGGAGAGCTGAGAAATGTAGGGGGGGGGGGCACATTTTGACCGTTACCCAAATGAGGCAGTAAATAAAAATTATCTAAAAATCCAATAGATCTTCTTCTCTTGAGGGCCCAGTCAATGAGCTGACCATTCTGGCTCCTTAAGTCTTTTTGAAAGAAAAAAAAAAGACTGAAAAAGAGTGGTCAATTTTCAGTTGGCAGTCACTTGGTGGTGTAACAACAAAAAATAGGGATTGGAGTGGGTAAGGGAGAAGCAAGGACGGAGGGAGGAGGGGTGGAGGGGGGGGGGGGGGAGACTGATCAGGCATCAGAACAGTCTGAAGTCCAATCCTCTGAAAATCTGCGGTAAAAGGGCCATCAAGGCCCCAGACTATAGAGGGACAGCACTGAAATAAGTTCCCAACACCACCAAAAAGGCTTAATATGGTGATAAATCACCTTAAAATGCTATTTAACACAAAAGATAACTCAATAAAAAGGCAAAACCTCTGACAAGAGAAGCCAATCCTCTGTCATAAATTCTTAATCCTCTGAAATCCTCTGATCCTCTGACAATTCTGATGCCTGCTGATGAGCTACTGATCAGCCTGCAGTCCTGACGTGCCACGCACGTCAGCAATGAAGGCTGCGATGGAGTCCTGCCGCAGTTCATTCCACTCCCTTGGGAGGAACGAGTTGGACCTGTACTTAGTGCGGCACTGGATTCGCTGAAACTGCAGGTGGTGCCCACGCCTTTGCCGAGATGGAAGCGGCACCAGCTTGGCTTGCAGATTTGGGCAGTGTACAGCGTCTGTGCTGATCTTGTGCAGCGTGGAGAGCCTGGTCCTCTGCCGTCTGCTCTCCAGTGATTCCCAGCCCAGGTTCTCGATCATGGTGCTCACACTTGATGTAGGCCTGTACTGGTTGATCACAAATCGTGCTGCCCTAATAGATAAACACTTCCATAACATTAGTTATGCAGTGAATCTTACAAAATTAGATTAGTATAACACGACTGCTAAGTAGCTTTTCGCTTAACTGGGGGGTTTAATGGTCTTAACCCAGTGCAAGCACTTAATCCTTTTTTATCTTTCCTTCTGTCTAAGGCCTAACTTTTCAGTTTCTTCTCAGGCTTTGAGTTTGAGCCTTTTCTTCCGGCATAAATAGACTCAAAGACTGTGATTTACAATCATTTAATAAGTATTTCACTGGACTTCGTCACTTCTTGAGTATACTCATTTAGTCCAAAGAGAACACAAATTCAAGGGAAGTGAATTATGAACACCATACTCACGTTTCCAACACAAAATTTGAAGATCAAACTTTTGGGCTGGGTCTCTTTACTTCTGGCACAACTGTCATTCACCCGGAAGTGAAATCTTTCTCAAGGCCATTGTCGTCACGAAATCGTCAAGCCATATTAATTTTCTCTCTGCTCATTCAACTGAGAGAGAAAAAGAATTATGCGGGTCCAGAGCATGGGAGGGTGGGGGAGGGGTTGTTGGGTGGCAGTGTATATTGTGATTTTTTGCAAATGTGATGATTGATGCAGGGAGCACACACGCATACACAGACACAAGCACATGCATACACAGACACACTCACTCACACACAACCTATAGATTCTTCTTGTTTCTGTGGTGGCAATCAACTTGTATTTACAGAAGTAAATATGGGGATGTGACCATAGAAAGGGAAAGGTGGAAGCAAAAACAAAACAAGCATTACATATCAAGTATTCAGTAATTAATTAGTATGCAGATCAGTTTGCTTGTTTTCACTGTATGTTGTACTCTTTTAACAAAAAATATATATATATATATATATATATATATAAAAATAACAAAATCAAAAAACAAAAAGTTTTAAATTGCGTTTCCTTATAAACTAAAAGGAAATAGCAGGCTAAAGGCTATTTAAAAGCCTATATGCCGTACATGATATGATATGATAAGCATTTTGGAGATATGTAAATGAAAGATCTAAATCAAATATAGGTGTGAGTGCACTGAAAAAGGAAGATGGTGAGTACGCTGTTACTGATGACGATAAAGCAGAAGTTCTTAATAATTTTTTTGCTAGTGTGTTCACCATTGAAGATACATTAAATATACCAGACCTGCAAGAATGTGAAAATTCTAACGGAATTTCTGTTTCAGATATAAGAGTAACTCCTTTAGCAGTTGAACAAAAAATGAAGGATTTGGATGCTTCAAAAGCACAGGGGCCAGATGGAATTCCACCTCGTGTCCTCAAGGAATTAGCTAGTGAGTTGTCTCTTCCTCTAACCCTACTGTTCAATAAATCTGTAGAATCTGGTGAAATTCCCTCAGACTGGAAACGAGCAGATGTTTCGGCTATCCTTAAAAAGGGCTCCAGATCTGACCCAGGAAACTATAGACCTGTAAGTTTGACCTGTATAGCATGTAAGATCCTTGAATCTTTTATTAGGGATGCAATCGTAAATCATTTGAACGATAATAGCTTATATGCAAAATGCCAACATGGTTTTAGAAAGAAGAGATCTTGCACCACACAGCTAATAGAGGTTATGGAAGAAATTACGGATTTATTAGATAATGGGTATCCAGTGGATGTAATTTATTTGGATTTTAGAAAGGCTTTTGATAGTGTGCCCCATAACAGATTGTTATTGAAAATCAAATCTTATGGTATAGTGGGAAATATATATAATTGGGTTAAAGATTTTTTATCCAACAGAATTCAAAGAGTGAGAGTGGGGGACAAATACTCCTCTGTGGTTGACGTTCTTAGTGGAATCCCTCAGGGAAGCATTCTTGGACCTATTCTTTTTACTATTTTTATAAACGATCTGCCTGAGTGTGTTACATCATCATGTCAAATTTTTGCGGATGACACAAAAATTCTTAACACTTCTTGTAATTGTCAGATATTACAAAAAGATTTAACTGAACTAGAAGGCTGGACTACAAAATGGAAACTATATTTGAACGCAGACAAATGTAAGGTTATGCACGTCGGTAGAAATAATCCTAATAAAGAATACACTATGTTTAAGAACAATGACTTGTGCACAGTAACAGCATGTGAAAGTGAAAAAGACCTAGGGGTGATATTTGACAAGGATTTGTCCTTCAATAGTCATATCCAAACTTGCGTAAGTAAGGCTAATCAAATGATAGGTTTAATTAAAAGAACATTTATTAATATTGACTACAACATTTTTTTAAAACTGTATAAAGCTTTAGTGAGGCCGCATGTAGAGTATGGCAATACAATATGGTACCCTAAGTATAAATATCAATCAAAAGCAACTGAGAAGGTTCAACGCAGGGCAACAAAATTGGTTAAGGGATGTAAAAGCATGACCTATGAAAATAGACTTTTGTATTTAAATTTGTACTCACTTAAAGGAAGAAGGGTAAGGGGAGACCTTATTGAAGCACATAAGATATTCAATGGCCTTGTTGATTTATCTTGGAATAACATATTTAAATCACCTCAATGCAGTACAACAAGAAATTCGTACGGGAAAGTTTTTATTAAGCAATTTGTAAAAAATTGTTTTACTAACAGAGTTGCAAATTGTTGGAATGATTTAACTTTTGATTTAAAATGTGCACCTAATGTTAATATATTCAAAAATCGTCTTGATAATTCTCCAATATTAGTAAATGTATTTAGAAGCATTGATTATTAATTTTTGTATTATAGGAAAATTCAACCGTAAAACCTTGACTGCTAAAAAGAAGAAAAAAAATAAAATAAATAAAACAAATTAAAAAAATATCAAATTGGAAATCGATGGGACTGCTAAAAAGCTTAACGGCTTGATTAGTCCCTATTCTACTACTACTACTACTACTAAACAAACAAAACAAAAGAGAGGGAGAGGGAACAAGAATCAATAATTTTAATTCTTTGACCCCTCTTGGGACATGGAGGATACAAGTATAACAAAAACATAAAACAAAAATCACAACAATGTGTGAAAGTAATTGCGAAATGTAAAATTTTGGGGAGCTGTAATCTGAAAAGAAATGTTCATATTAAACTATCTTCCCGATTTTTAGAAATTTACTGCTATTCAAACAAATGAGTCGTCCCTTTCAAAGTAAATTACAGACATTAAAACACACACACTAAAAATTTGGGACTTTCCTGGTGTTGTACTGCCTCCAGAATCTGTATATCTACTAATGTCCCATATGTGACTGTTCCGGACGGGAGAACGTTAAACAGATTTTCAAATGCACACACACACACTACAAATATAAAAAATCAAGACTGGTAGGGGCTTATCCAAATTTCAGATGCACACTTACGTCATGTTCATGTAGAATGTGATTAAAAGGATGAAATAAGTGATGCCCTCAACAGTTTATGACATTACAGTTATCTTGAGATGTGTTGACTTTGATCAATTGAGTCCAGTACCATATTTGCACTTTTTTTTTAGATCTGAATATTCGCCACTAGGGCCTAATTGCTGCAAGTGTGGCCTATTTTCAAGGGAAGCAAATGTGTATTGCAGACTTGATCCTATTTCAGAAAAGTACTGTTCCTTGTCAAAGCTTTGTAGTATTCAATCTACATGCCTCATTGCACTCCTTATTTATTCTAGCGCCATGTAATTTTTGATATTCTTGGTTATTCATTGCATCTCAACCGACAACAGGAGTAACTTTTTTTTGGAATGTGCATGGGTTGCTTTAACCAAAAAAATTACTGGCATAAGCTCTGAAAGTTGACAAACGTATGGCAGGGTGCTTAGCAGTGAATGTCTTTGCATTTGGTGGGAGTGTAGTGTGGTGTACTGGGCGAATGTATTCGCCCGTGGTACTAGAAGAGTTAATGCTGGTCAAAAGGTACAGTTTTGGTCCAGTACAACCAGTCATTTTAGGATGGACAAAATAATGAATACATCTTGAAAAGTCACAGAAACTGGTTTGATTGTCTTAAAATGTTGTGACGTGACACTTCATTGTCTACAATGGCTCTGGAAGCTGTAAGGCTCATGTGCTGGGAAACCTCTGACGATGACAAAATGATGTAATTATGCACGCCCTGTGGAGATCAGCAGTCTTGAATGTTCAACACAGCGATACACTTGTAATGACATGACTTGCATATCACTGTGTTGACATGGGGAAAGAGCGAAAAATAGCAACATGTATTGTGACCATACATTATGCACGCCCTGTGGAAATCAGAAGCAGTCTTGAATGTTCAACACAGCGATACACTTGTAATGACATGACTTGCATATCACTGTGTTTACATGGGGAAAGAGCGAAAAATAGCAACGTGTATTGTGACCATACATTATGCACGCCCTGTGAATTAGTTAGTTAGCTACGCCCTGTGGAAATCAGAAGCAGTTTTGAATGTTCAACACAGCGATACACTTGTAATGACATGACTGGCATATCACTGTGTTGACATGGGGAAAGAGCGAAAAATAGCAACATGTATTGTGACCATACATTATGCACGCCCTGTGAATTAGTTAGTTAGCTACGCCCTGTGGAAATCAGAAGCAGTTTTGAATGTTCAACACAGCGATACACTTGTAATGACATGACTGGCATATCACTGTGTTGACATGGGGAAAGAGCGAAAAATAGCAACGTGTATTGTGACCATAACATAGATAGATAGATTGATTTCAATATCAGTGTCCCCAGAGGAAGTTGTTAAACAACGAAATATTGGGGGGATTTTTTTTTTTTGTTTCTTATCAAAAGTTGTGTCTAGATAGATAGATAGATGGTCATCCAGCCAGCCAGGAACACACAGACAGACAGCCCTGAAAACATTCACCAGCTTTCGCTTTGTGGCTGGTTAAATTCAGTCTACTGCATCACACCTGTCCAATCAAACACTTCAATTATATTGACCTATGCATGGGCGTAACTCCCCCAAATGAAAAAAAAATGAAAGGCAGGGGTCCAGGGGCCGTTCAGGGCCCCGGCAGGGTACAGGGGCAGAGCCCTGTTGGAGGATTCAGGGGAGCGACGCAAGAAAGAAAGAAATAACGAGACAAACAGACAGTTAAAATGATGGACAGAGACAGTTTGAGCCTTGTAAAATGTTTACATTGCCTTTGAAAACAATATGGCATCACCATGCTGTTTTCAAGATTCCCCAAGAGAGACTTCCAGGATAGAACAACCAAGTTCAAAACGCTTGCTTGTGGTTGATTTTTTTTTATGAATTCAAAAACCAAACACTGGTAGAATGAAAAGAAAACTAAAATCAGTGTGAAACTGAAAGAGTTGCACCCATGCTATGATACGCTTATGTCTCTTCTTCGTCCCCCTTTTTGGGGATCTAATGCATAGAATGCAGATAGATCCACATCACATGCACATCCTGCCACAGCCACAGCTCACAAAAAACACACACATTGATTTCTTTTAAATAGTTTAATTATATGAGATAATAAAATACACAGTCACATGCTATTAAGTTTGTTTTACCGGTACTCGAATCAACAAAGTTCAACAAAGGTAAAAAAATTGATTGTGCACAAAGGTGACTAAAGTGTTATCCGTACACAAAATTGAATTTTTTTAAATTTTGTATGCAATGGTTTCAAAATATCACCATTGTTTTGAAGACAAAAATATATACAAAGATCAGACAACATCCATGAAATGACATGAAATGAAACATTAATATTTAAGGCAGCCATTTTTAAAAAACATGGAATAGTTAAAGCAAGCAGAGTTATATCAATGTAAATAAAGCACAAGGCAACAACATTTATCTAAAACACTCAACCATGCATCACAAAACATTCTTATAACATATGAAAACTTTTGTTAAATTCTCAACAACAAAAAATCCCGAATCCTTTCGGATCCCACGACAAATATTGATATTTTCAAAGTGGCAATCCCCCCATGGGAATACCGGGGGGGCCTTTTGTATAAATAGTTCCCCCACCTTCTGGAAGTTCTGTGCTTGTAACTTCTCTCATCTGTCACTCTCTTTGACTCTGCCTTTTCCCTTTGCTTGCTGTCATCTACTATCTTTCTGCCTAACCAGTCCATTCTCCTGCCTTTTTTCAATAAACACTTTTCAAAAATATTTCCTCCAGCCGAAGTCGGACTTGCTTGCTGGGCCTAACTATTTCTTAGTTAGGCGCATAACGGCAGCATGACGCATCTGCGCTCATAATTGACAAAAAAATGTCTGAGCGATCAAAGAAGAAGAAAGTGGTAATCACATTAACCTTTACCGGATCATGCTTTTGACTACACAGACACGATGGGGGGGGTCTTCCACGACCCCCTACTCAGCAAAGAGCGAATTCCTAGGTGTTTATCCCTGTCCGGATGGCGGGGGTCTCCCACGACCCCTACTCAATGCACTGCAGTGCTCTTTAAAGTAGGGGTCGGGGGAGACCCCCGTCATCCGGACAGGTATATAAAAATTACGCGTCATATTACGTCATTTATATTTTATACACATTAATGACATTTAACACACTTAAAGCCATTTACATTTTTGACACAGTCATGAAATTTCATGAAGATTGCTTTAATAGTTTTAGAGATATAACATGTTTTGTGTGTCAAGGGGTCGTGGGCGACCCCAGAAGTCCGGTAAAGGTTAACAGAACACTTGTGAAAAGGATTTTCAAACAGTTTGCTGTAAAGTGTTTATGTTACATCATTCCAACTCCACAAAACTCTTCAGAACATATGGTTTAGGCCACCTGTTATTTCCGTTAAATATAACAATTTATATAGCCCTACAATTTGTCATGTAAAACACACACACACACTAACTGAGAACAACAAAAGCAAAGGTACCCATTTTTAAAACACTGAAAATTGCCAACAATGGATTTCAAGAAAAAATGGACGCCTTTCAAATGATCACAACAGGAATCAATGAGGCTTTATACTGACAATTCTCTGCCCCTGTCTCGTGCACTGACATGTGTGTGCCACCTACTTAAGATTATCGCCCTTACCTGCCATGAAATAGTAGTATATAGCCACAGACAATTCTCTGCCCCTGTCTCGTGCACTGACATGTGTGTGCCATCTACTTAAGATTATCGCCCTTACCTGCCATGAAGTAGTAGTATGTTGGCCACTGCAATTAGGGTTATTAACGCCCCTTACAGCAAGTGTTAATCCCTTGCTGGTCAGTACTAAAAAGGGCATTCACTTACAAAAGTGTTGCAGTGGCCACAAATAGGGTTATTGGCGAGTTATACCCTTGCTGCTCAGTACCCAAGCATTTACCAAGGGTATTCACTCTTGCAAAAGGCAGTTGTTGCAGTGGCCAACAGCCACAGACAATTCTCTGCCTCTGACTCATCACTAGGTGGCATAGTCAGTTCAGTTTTAAAATGATCGCCCTGGGAAGTAGTAGTATTTAAAATATATGTTTAATATCACACAGTCACAACACAGCTTCTATTGTATAGTTAAACACTCACAGTCATCATGTCTACAGTTTCATTTTTTCTTTTTTTTTTACAAGAATTTTGCTTCTTTTTTAAAGTGAAGTTGGACGGAATGTAAACTCACTTTGCATCTTTATCAATTTTTCTGGAAATGTATCAAAGGCAACACTGGACTCGGCATTATCAAACATCATATACAATGTTTAACAAGCTGTCACAAACAAAACTTACGATTGGAACATTCGTTTAAGCGTACATGCCAAGGAAGATGTCATCACAAAATCGTGAAACATTAAGATGCCAATAAGCACAGACCACAGATAGTAAATACACTTAATTTTACACCAAACAATATTATATTTTTACAGAGCAATAAAAGAAATTTTAACCCCCCCCAAAAATAATTGCTGAATTTTAGCTCTCACAACCTCTTAATTTCACTTCTAAGAAATGGAAAGAAAACAATTCCAAACGATTAATTTAAATTATATACAGTTAACAGACATTATACTTCACATAGAAAGAAACAGTTGACCAAACCACACTCAATTTGTTCCCCTACCCACCCAACCTAAACACACACACCCCACCAAAAATCTGAAAAAAATCACAGGCAACAACAACAAAAGAATACACACATTAAAAAACCACACCTAACAACTTCACAAATAGATCACAGAAAAGCCTTGCAAAACAGTGATCCAGAATTTTTTTTTAATCTACAGCTAGGCACATTTATTGATTTAGACTTGTAAACTGCAAATAATTTAGAATTTATATCAGTTAAACTTGTGTATATTGCAAGTTGGTTAGAACATCAAGGAGTCAAAACTCTAGAAACTCCAGTGAAATTTGTGTAGATTACAAGTTAAATTTACAGATGTTCATGGTTAAATTTGTGCAATTTTTATAACAGGTTACAGTTAAATTCTTATAACTAAAAATTTGTTTCTCTGGGTGTTTTTTTCAAATAGTAAACTTAATACCTGCTTATACAGTCAAGCCACTATTTTAAGACTTTAAAAAATTCAGGAAAAATCAGTCTTTTAAATTGGAGGGGTCTTTTAACAGAGGTTGGTTTTAAACATAAATTATAATAAGATACTTTATGTCCGTGCCAAAAAATCAGTCTTAAATGAAAGGTCTTTTAACGGAGGGTCTTATAATAGAGGTTAGATTGCACTTGAGATTGTATAACTTGCAAGCTTTTACAATTTCAATCAAATACACGTCAAGAACTGGCAGCATTTCAATTCACATCAATCATTTTGATTTTCAACCAACTCTAGAATTAACCAGTTTTCATGCAGATTGGACCTAGATTTCAGTTATTTGGAATATCAATCAGTCAAAGCAAAAATCTTGTCAAAATTGAATTTGTCAAGTTCTCTGAAATGTCAAATATAACCAGGAAGCTGGTCCCAGTTACACGGGCGCAAATTTTAAATTCTGTAACGGTGCAAATTGCAAGTTATAAACATCACTCAGTTGTAACTGGAGAGCTGGTCATAATCCAGGTTGTACAAATTGTCAGAAATATCCTCCAGCGCTCTGATATACATCAGGGACAGCTTGTGATCTTCCTGCGTGATGTTCAGCCGCTGGTACAGTTTCTTCAGTGCCTCTGCATACGAAGTCTGCACCGTCTTCTCGTAGTCAGCCTCTGCGATTAAACGAATCTTCCTCGCTTCCGCTTTCGCTTCGTCACGGATCTCTGCAGCTGCAATTGGGAGTAAAATTCATAAATTAATTTTGTTTTTCTGTTTCAAAAAGTAGACTGCTGTACTTTTGAGGTGATGTCTCATATTTGTGAATACTGTACAAACCGACACACACACGAATTTGTTTTTAAAGTACAGTGGAACCTCCTGCATAAGACCTTCAAAATTCATCCAAAATGAGGTCTTAAAGGGAGGGGTCTTTAAGGGAGGTAATTTTAATACTTACAAAGAAGGGCAATGTCTCCGAGAAGTAGGTCTTATGTGGGAGGGAGTCTTATAAGGGAGGTTCCACTGTAGCAAGTTGTTGTACTCCAGTAAACCATGCCAAGGATACAAAATTTAAAAAAATCAAATTTTATTGTCTCAAGAGACTTTTATCAAGGTGACTTTTATCAAGGTGCTGTACGATGCATGATGAGTGAATGTGGAACAAAGAAAGCGTAGGTGAACGGATGTCACTGATAATTTTAACGACATTCACTCAAACCTTCACATACCCATTTCCATTTTAAAAACATAGATCAAGAAATATTTTATATACATATCCCTTTATCTTCAAAAGAAAATGATTCAATACACCTTAGATGTGTTGTTATTGAAAGTGAATGATTAAAAACATGTCATATTTTATGGACTATGAGGCAAACTTTTTTCCCCCAGACAGACCTTATAATATGACTGAAAATATAGTAAGAAAATAAAAAAACAAAATCTGAATTTTGTGTAAAATTTTGGGTGTGCGCCTTATAATAATAATTTTTTTATGCTTGTTGCCCTCATAAAAACAGATAAGAAAAAGAGATAAAAAAAAGTAACTCACCCTTGTTGATGATGTCTTTAGTCTTCTGCTCAGTTTTCTTGATTTGCACAGCATATTTCTGGACAAATAATTCCTTCTCTGCTTCAATCTGTGCCAACAAACAAACACACATCACACCATAACATACAATTTTGACCACCTGGTATACAAAAAAAAGCAAAGAACCAAAAATTACAGTTGACTGTTTGACAACCAAAAGTTTGTACTGAATTTGCCTTTTTTGGTGCCATTCAGTGACCTTACACTTCTTTTTATTATTCTTCGAAGAATACTCAGTCTCCTGTCATATCAGAACAGATGCGTCATGCTGCATCATGCGCCTAACTAATAAATAGTTAGGCCCAGCATGTCCGTCTTCGACTTGAGAAAATCTTTGTGTAAAAGATTCTAGAACAACGGCAGGAGAATGGACCAGTAAGGCAGAAAGATAGTAGATAACAGTCAGCGAAGAAAAAAGTCAGTCAAAGAGAGTGATAGATTAGAGGAAGTTACAAACACAGAACTTCCAGAAGGAGAGGGAACTATTTGTATGAAAGATCCCTCCCCAGCATACCCATGGAGGAAGTGACCTCACCCTAAAGCTGCCAATTCCCAGTTTCATTGTACACAGGCACATCTTCCTTTGTACAGTCAGTCTTCTTCTTCTTCTGCATTCCCAAGCCATATGGCCATAATGGGTAAGGCATGCATGTGTCCGGTTTTCAGTTTTCACTGGTCTCCCCGCTGCATACAGCCAACACATTCAGATTTTGGAGGAGCTCAAAAGAGAAACATTATTTGGAAGAATTTTTTTTTTTAAAGGCATGAGAATGGGCCAATAACTCAGATAGATAGTGATAGTAGATGACAGAAAGAAAAAGAAAAAGGCAGAGTCAAAGAGAGCGGCAGATTAGAGGAAGTTACAAGCGTAGAACTTCCAGAAGGTGGGGGAACTATTTTTATGACACCCACTGCCCCAAGTCACTGTCTGAACATCAGCAGTTGGCAAAGAGCAATCCCCTCGCTTTCTCTCTCCTTTTCTCTCCCTCTCTCTAAACACAGACACACAAATCTCCAAAGCCTTCCACAAACACCCCCACCTGCAGGATGGTCTGTCGGAGGAAGCGTTCAGAGACTTCCTCGGGGACGTCCACCTGGCCCATCTGGAAGTACTTGAGGTCCATGTGGACGCCCTGGGAGCACCCTCTACCGGCCAGCCGACAGGCGTGACAGTCCACCTTGGACCTGGACCCACAGCGGAAAGGGCAGCAGCTGGGACAGCAGTCACCTGGTGGAGAGATACACCCCATGTCATACGGAGAAGCAAAAGCAATTGTTCGTGGTCACTTCAGAACAAAATGGAGGGAGAGTCTGCAACTTGACTCTGGAGAGGACAGCATCCACCAGCTGGACCGTGCCCAGCAGGTCGCCATCTTCAAAATTAAGAACTGGGCACTGTTGGCTCTTCTCCCACCTGTACCGTCTGAGGATCTCACACACGGATGAATGTCAGTGTGGCACAGGATTACAGACACCAGACCACATTCTGCAGGACTGCCCTACTTTCGACACCCTGAGATGAGAAATCTGGCCCAGGCCTGTGGAATTCCGTGATAAGCTGTGGGGTCCTGCTGAGTTGCTGCTGTTGACCGCGGCCTTCATGAACCAAACCGGACTGAGCATCTGATATGGCCGGGAACAAAGAAGAACAAAGAAGGAGAGATACAGTCATACTAACCCTCTTGTATTTTGGCATTTGGTAAATTATAGTCACAGACAAGTCTTTGTGAAAAATGGGCTGCTCTCACCTTGAGAGCACGTCACCATGAGCACTGCACCACCCTTTTCTTTCTCTCTTTATTTTGGGTGGGGGGTAAGGAGGAGGAGAGGACTTGGGAAACCTAACTCTCAATCTGGTCATACCAAGCAGCAGGATTTCTTACAGACTTTTAACTGCCATGGGATTTTTACGTGCGGGTCAGACTTGTTAAGTCCCCATCCGAAGGACTTGACGTTCAGTTCAATTTTCCCGTCAAACTAGCAAGAAAGGGCGAAGCTGGGATTCGAACCTGGTCACTCATGCATTGAAATTGGCAGCCAGACGTCTTAACCACTATGTCACCTTCCTTCCTCTATGCATATTCGCATATGTTACCAAAACAAACCTCTTCTAGTGTTCTGGTACTTTCACATCATTACTTTTGAGAAAATCTGGCTTGAAACACATGTAGCACTATACAGTTTATCTTGGCATCATTGCAAGTGAGAATCTTCTTCATAGTGTGTGCAAAACAAGCCAGAACTTTGTCTAAAGCGAGATCCTATGAATTTTTTAACTATTGTTTGACAAGAGTTTGACAAGACAAAGAATACAAGTTAACAGCTCAGTCATGTTAATTTTAGCACCATTGCACTCATTGATGTCTTAGGAAAATGGACAAATGATCAGCATCAACATGCAGTACTTGAATTGAGCGCAGGTGAGGGGGCACTTTTTCGTATGAATGTTTTTTGGGTGGACTCCATACTTTCATAGTGCCTTCACACAGTCTTCAAATTTCGCATGTATGGTCAGGGTAATGTTCGTATCAGTGTGCAAAATTTCAAGTAGATATCTTAATTAGTTCCTGAGAAACAAAAATAACAAAAAAATGCCCTACGATTTTGTAGTGTGCCACCTTAAGAAAAATTAGGGGTGGCCAGTGGCCACAAACTGATAAAACTTGCAAAATGCGACGTCAAAATATAAATGACATAATTTTTGTAGAATGACGCACAGTGTTCTAAGTGCTGTATGTCTGCTCAGACACATGAGTCTATAGGCTACGAGAGCTGATGGTAGAGTGACTTCCCCTGTTTGACCGATTGAATTAGGCAAGATAACTCACACACACCATGAAATTACTCCCCTTAATTATTTCTGAACAATTCCTATTATGGCCATGCTCTAGCAACACAGAAGAAAACATTTTCCTCCAACTACTTTTTCTCGTCTGGCTGTTGTACCAAAACCTTTAGCAGTACTTCTCCTTCGATCACTCAGACAGTTTCATGTCATATGGGCGTAGATGCATCATGCTGCCATCATGCGCCTAACTAAGAAATAGTTAGGCCCAGCATGTTCGACTGGAGAAAATCTTTGTAAGAGTTTCTTGAAAAAAAGGCAAGAGAATGGACTAGTTAAGGCAGACAGATAGTAGAAGACAGAAAGCAAAAGGAAAAGGCAGAGTCAAAGAAAGTGACAGATTGGAGGAAGTTACAACCATAGAACTTCCAGAAGGTGAGGAACTATTTGTATGAAAGGCTCCTCCGGTAGCCTCACGGGGGAACAGCGGTACTAACCGGACAGTCTGAGAGCCACAGCTTTCCTGAGAACCTTTTCCACGTGAGAGCGGTTGAGTCGGAAGGCATCCAGGTCAAAGTTGACCGCAGTGTTTTTCACGGTGCTCTCAATCATGTGCTCCACCACCGGCCTGTAGTCGTGTGCGTAGTTGGTGAACAGTATCCCCAGTTCTTCTGGCCTGTAGGAAAACAAAGTAAAATGAAATAAAATTGGAAAATCATGTACCCTTCCATTGTGTTGTACTAGGCTGTAGTTGTGTGCCTACTTAGTGAACACCATGTCAGGGATCAGCACTATATTTCTGTTAAACCCATTTGTTAACCATGCAAATTCTAACCGTGAAAAAAAGAAAAAGAAAATGCTACTTGTGCAAAATACATTTATGTTCCGCTCTGCGAAGATCTCTTGCTTAGTGTGCCTCAGTAATGTGAGCGTGAACTCCGTGGTCGCACCTCCTCGCCAGATTAATGTGTGTGTTCCTTCTGAGATACGGGGCAGAGTGGGCATGACCTGATCATGGCGAACGCTGCACCGGTGCGGAAAACCGGCACGGTAGCAAGACTAGCTCTCGGCAACTCACTCGAGAGGGGTCGCAGGCTAGACAGGTCAGGGTAGATGGAGCTTGTTAGCCTTGGAAGGCAATCTGTTTATAATAGGTATTAGGTACTTTATAGTCTCTGTGAAATTGGGGTTGCTCCCACCTGGAGCAGCCTGAGGCGTGGCACCCAATTTTTTTTTTAAAAAGCGCATGCAATTTTTGTGTGACTGATGAGGAAGGAAAGGGTGGGTGGTTGGGTACATTTTGACCAAATGACACGTTTTTCGTTGCCACTGGGTTTAACGTGTGCTAAGTGCATGGGCACACAGAACCTCGGTTTATCGTCTCATCCGAAAAACTCCACGTTCAGACTGTAAGGCCTAGTGCAAAGTGAGAGGAAAAATCCCCTGTACCCAAGTTCGAACTTGGGTTTACTTGACACAAGGCAAACGTGTTACCTCTGTGCCACTCTGATTTCAAACCCACAATGGACACAAGGGACTCATCAGCTGTGGCAGGCTACCTTCCTAGGGGAAGGAAACTCCAAATCCAAAACCAGTCGAAGTCAGACATGCTGGGCCTAATTAAAAATAGTTAGGCACACAACAGCGGCATCACGCATCTGCTTTCATATGACAGTACTGACTTCCCATTTCTGGGTGAACTTATAAAAACAAGAAAGGCAAAGCTCACTCGCTTTGCATTACAAAAGAATAGGTACAACAAACAAACGGGGAAAAAAAGTAACCTGCAATGTTCGCGTTAGAGGTGAGCGTCTTACCAACTAATGTGGCTCTTACTATCGCGGGCCACTTGTAACATTATGTGCTAAAGCAACGACTTCCCTTCTTCAGTTCACATGCACTCTTTCTACTCTCACTTCAAAAGGTAATAGCTGATTCACTATCATATCACTCTGGCTACTTTTTAAAAAATGGAGTCAGAGAAAACATAATGATGGTACTTATCACCTTGCAAAGCTTGGCTGTGCTATAATTTGTAGTTTTCAAGAAAATTACAATATTGAAGAATTTTTTTTAGAAGAGTGCATGTGTAGCTAAAGTTTTGACCACAGACTACATACATACATACACACAACTGAACAATGATGAGAACATAGACTCACTTCGCTAACACGAGTAAGCCAAAAAGCTACCCCAAAAGAACAAAAGAGTTCTTGAAAAGAAACAAAAGCAGCACTGACTTGATGAAATACTGCAGGGTGATGCCCAGGTCGAAGGACAGGCGGTCGGAGGTGAAGATGCTCAGGGTCATGCTGACGTGGTGGGCCGTGCCCTGGAAACGCACCAGCAGGATGTCCGGCGTCAGCAGGTAGCACCCCGGGTGGTACGTGTCATCCCGGTTCACACGGCCAGACACCCGGTTCTTGGCCAGAGCAAGCTGAAATCAGGCCACAATTTCGTGTCATGTCGTTGTTGTTGGCTTACCCTTACAATCAGGTGCACTTAATAGTAAAAAACAAGCGCGAAATCGCAATAATTTGTGGCACGCGGTCTATTTTTACCACTCCAATCATGAGTCACCTCCCCTGGCTTTTCAATAATTTTAATCTGTAAACCAGGGCCTGTATTCACGTTGAGATAGCATGAGACTTAGCATCATGCTAACTTAGAAGCTCTTCCAAAAGTCCTATTAAATCCTATAGGACATTGGAAGAGCTTCTAAGTTAGCATCATGCTAAGTCTCATGCTATCTCAATGTGAATACAGGCCCAGAATGTTATCTCTGCACCCTTTCGTAACTTTTTATATCTTTTGGAAAACATTTAAAACTATGTATCCTACTTATACTCATCGAAAGAAGCACCGCATACTCGTCGTGTCTGTTGTAGTGTCTGTATTACGTATGTTTATTATTTTGTACGCTTTTAAAATACATCATTTTAAAGTGCGGCCTCAATTTGAAGTGTAGCCTCGATTTGAAGTGCGACAATTTTGGACCGACCGACCGACAGACAGACAGACAGACCGACCGACCAACCGACAAAGTGAGTTATAGGTTTGTGGCTTGAGCCACAAACAAAACCACGTGGGGATACCGGGGTGTCTTTCGTACAAATAGCTCCCCCAACTTCTGTGCTTGTAGCTTCCTCTAATCTGTCACTCTCTTTGACTCTGCCTTTTCACTTTGATTACTGTCATCTGCTATCTTTCTATCTTACTGGTTCATTCTCCTGCCTTTTTTCTATAATTCTTACAAAGATCTCTTGAGTCGAAGTCGGACATGCATAACAGCAGCATGATGCATCTACGCTCATATGACAGGAAACTGTCTGAGTGAACGAAGAAGAATAAGAAGATAGTTACAAAAAACACGGTAGCCTTCACTTCTTTAACTAAATCAGTGAAATATCTATGTCTGTTTGTGTAATATTTTGTGAACCACAGATCCAAATCACATCAAATTTAGCACAGTGGCATGTTACCTGAAGCTGATGTGTCCCACCAAGTAACTATTGCAGCCTTATTCAGCAACACCCTTGTTACGAATAAAACTGGCCATAATATTTTTTTCCTAAGCAGAAAGGGAACAAATAGGGAAAAATCACTTTTGAAGAGAAAAAAAAATCACAAATACAAATCGTAACTTCTGAGAGAGGAAAAAAATATATACAGGGTGTAATCAATTACTTTTGAAAAGAACACAAAATATTAAAAAAACTAAAATCTGCTTGTCCCTTTAGAAGATGAACAAAATAAATACAATAAAGAAACTATAAAAACTGCATGGGTGGATTAGAGAAAATGAAGAAATCTTTTATCTCATAGAACTCGACATACACAAGAGGTCATAATAAAAAATATAAACAATTCTGCTTGTCACTTTAGAAGATGAACAAAATAAGCACAATATGAAACTATAAAAACTGCATGGGTGGATAACAGAAAGTGAAGACCTGTTTTACCTCATAGTACTCGACGTACACAAAGCTTGCAGGCACCAGCCCCACAGTGAGAAGAACCCCGATGATGACAACGATGACGGCCCCGATCACCGCCAGTTTCTGAGGGGATGATCGAGAGATGAAAGCACCCACACGGCCCAGCCTGAGGGAAAGATAACAATACATCATATTGTCGGTGAAATTCAAAAACCTCGTATCTCAATTTTGGTAGTTTAGAGAAAAATGAAAAAAACTGTTTCAAAAATTAACTGCGTTGACCACAATTGATGGACTATGATGAATTATGTTGTTCAAGACATTGCGAGTTTAGTCCTGCATTTTGTTAAAATTATTTTTAACACATTTTTTTTAGACTTGAAAAGAACGAAGATACGAGGTTTTTGTTCTTAACTAGATCTAAATTTGGGACTTACGAGTTTTCCTTCTATTTTCACGACCTCATTTACCCCAGATAGAAAGTCGTTAGAGATACGAGCTTTTGGTGGAAGGTGGCAGGGAAAATTAGAGAGCTGACTATGTATCTAACTAAAAAAAAACAAAGATCGAGATACAAGTTTTTTTTATTTCACCGACGATATATTATATAACACGTTGTTATATTATAAGTCGGACTGCTTATTCAGATGGCTTTTATCACTGGTTGACATTAGCCTGCAGAAAAGGCCAATAGTAAATGAGAGCTGTACTATATATAAATTATATTCTACAGTATTGGAATATCATGATACAGCTTAGTCTTTCGTGGAAGACTACGACTCTCTAACTAGGGGGGGCATTTGCACTGGCTCTAGTGCTGCAGCCAGTGGCATTGGTTGGCCTTTGGGGACCTTTCTCAACGCCAACTCTCATTCTCAAATCCCTTTGGCCAAGAGAGTGGGGATGTACCCTGGGCAAGGCTTCTCCACCATAAAACAAATTTCAGCCCAGCCCGCTGGAATAGCAGCTGGCCCCTCTGCTGTCTGGCAGTCATTGTCGGAAACAACAACAAATATTATAAGAAAAAAATTGAGATACAACAGAAGTGTTTCTGGGTGGATAACTGGGATTAAATAAAGCCACTCACCCCTCCCTGCAACCAACCCACCTTCAGCAAAAGGTGAAATAAAGCCACTCACCCCTCCCTGTAACCAACCCACCTTCAGCAAAAGGTGAAATAAAGCCACTCACCCCTCCCTGTAACCAACCCACCTTCAGCAAAAGGTGAAATAAAGCCACTCACCCCTCCCTGTAACCAACCCACCTTCAGCAAAAGGTGAAATAAAGCCACTCACCCCTCCCTGTAACCAACCCACCTTCAGCAAAAGGTGAAATAAAGCCACTCACCCCTCCCTGTAACCAACCCACCTTCAGCAAAAGGTGAAATAAAGCCACTCACCCCTCCCTGTAACCAACCCACCTTCAACAAAAGGTGAAATAAAGCCACTCACCCCTCCCTGCAACCAACCCACCTTCAGCAAAAGGTGAAATAAAGCCACTCACCCCTCCCTGTAACCAACCCACCCTCAGCAAAAGGTGAAATAAAGCCACTCACCCCTCCCTGTAACCAACCCACCCTCAGCAAAAGGTGAAATAAAGCCACTCACCCCTCCCTGTAACCAACCCACCTTCAACAAAAGGTGAAATAAAGCCACTCACCCCTCCCTGTAACCAACCCACCCTCAGCAAAAGGTGAAATAAAGCCACTCACCCCTCCCTGTAACCAACCCACCCTCAGCAAAAGGTGAAATAAAGCCACTCACCCCTCCCTGCAACCAACCCACCTTCAGCAAAAGGTGAAATAAAGCCACTCACCCCTCCCTGTAACCAACCCACCTTCAACAAAAGGTGAAATAAAGCCACTCACCCCTCCCTGTAACCAACCCACCCTCAGCAAAAGGTGAAATAAAGCCACTCACCCCTCCCTGCAACCAACCCACCTTCAGCAAAAGGTGAAATAAAGCCACTCACCCCTCCCTGTAACCAACCCACCTTCAACAAAAGGTGAAATAAAGCCACTCACCCCTCCCTGTAACCAACCCACCTTCAGCAAAAGGTGAAATAAAGCCACTCACCCCTCCCTGTAACCAACCCACCTTCAGCAAAAGGTGAAATAAAGCCACTCACCCCTCCCTGTAACCAACCCACCTTCAGCAAAAGGTGAAATAAAGCCACTCACCCCTCCCTGTAACCAACCCACCCTCAGCAAAAGGTGAAATGCATTTAAACTATGCTGCTCATACAAAGTTAGGGGGAACACTTACCAAATCATTGATATCTAAAAAACGTATGCGACTGCAAAGTTTTATGCATGCGACTGCAAAGTTTTATGTGTGCGACTGCAAGTTTTATGTGTGCGACTGCAAGTTTTGCGTTCCAGATGCGATGCGCTTTAAGGCTACGAGCAAATAAGAAAAGCATTGTGCATTGTGCATTGTGCACTGTGCATTGTGCAGTGTGCATTGTGCAAGTGTTCCCTAAGTTTTTGTGGGCAGCTTAGAAAGTAAGGGCAAACTTCCACCAAGGCAACAGCTTTTGAGGCTATTTTTGAAAAACAAGACTACCACTCATGCCTCCCTGTAAGGAGCCTAACATACATATAAAACACAAATAAGATTATCTGAGCCTTTTCCAATCATTAAGTTACATTTACACAGCAGGCTCTCCTGTTTGAGTGACTGAACTAATACTTACCCAGTTATGTTTGCTCGTGTGGAATACGTCTCCCCTCTTTCCATGGAATTAGCACCGGTGTCAGGACGGTGGTACTCAGCGAGCTCTACAGAGGGAACTGCTGACAAGAAACAATCTCTTTGTTACAAAAATATCACCAATAGTGCAGTATTATTCTTTCATGCATCAAGCACCACCAAACAAGCTTTGACATGGAACCCCAAGGCAAAAGAAGGAGAGGCCGGCCAAGAAACCTCCTGGCAGACACCAAAAGGATGGGCCTTACCTGGAACCAGTTGGAGGCAAGGGCACAGGACAGAGGGCTGTGGGGGTCTCTACCTGGCAGACACCAAAAGGATGGGCCTTACCTGGAACCATCTAGAGGCAAGGGCACAAGACAGGTGGCTGTGGAGGTCTCTACCTGGCAGACACCAGAAGGATGGGCCTTACCTGGAACCAGTTGGAGGCAAGGGCACAAGACAACAGGGGGCTGTAGAGGTCTATTCCTGGCAGACACCAAAAGGATGGGCCTTACCTGGAACCATCTAGAGGCAAGGGCACAAGACAGGAGGCTGTGGAGGTCTCTACCTGGCAGACACCAGAAGGATGGGCCTTACCTGGAACCAGTTGGAGGCAAGGGCACAAGACAGGTGGCTGTGGAGGTCTCTTCCTGGCAGACACCAAAAGGATGGGCCTTACCTGGAACCAGTTGGAGACCAGGGCACAAGACAAGGGGCTGGGGGGGGGGGGGGGGGGGGGGGGGGGGTCTCTCGTTGTTGGCCTATATCCCAGAGGGTTTGCAAAGCTAAACTAACTAACCATTATTCTTTCATGCAAAGATATATTGAATCACAGGTCAAGAACAAATTCTCTTCAATAATAATAATAATAATGAGGAAAATTTATATAGCGCCCATCCTACTATGTAGGCTACAGGACGCTTTACACAGAATTGAAATGGAATAAAAACATGAAACAAAAATCCAATAACATGAGCAGACAAAACAATACCGACTTTGTTCGGCTGGTAAAAATGCACATACCAATCAGCAACAACTGCTGTGACTACTAGTACTACTAGTACTACTACAATCACTTCTAGGTAAGACAACAGGCAGTTTTATAAAAGCTGCCAATAAAACTGCCAGTGCCAAACTGCCGGACAGCGCAAATGAGATTTACTTTTTGTGTGTGTCATTCAATCATATGGCCAGCATAAAGTCATACAACCCTCTTATATTTTTTCATCCCCCCCCCCCCCCCCCCCCCTTCACTGCAACATGTTTATTTTAATTTCTAATGATTCATTATTTGTTTGCCTTTAATGTTCTTAATTGTCATCAATGTAAAGCGTACTGAGCTCATGTGAGAAAGAGCGCTGTATAAATTCTCATTATTATTATTATTATTATTATTGCATGCTTGCTTTTGCACACATTTCTTCAAGTTGAAGAAAATTCTATTTGCAATGGAAACTCCCTGTTACCAGAAAGATTCATCCAAAATCAAGCCCCCATTCACCCACACCTTACACACAATATTCCAAAGAACTAAGAGATAACAATGGACTTGTCAATGGTCAAAAAGTTGGTGCTACGTTAAAAGTGTCACGCTCTCCAGATGAGAGCAAACCAAATTTCACAGGGAACGGTCCACTCTACAATAATACAATACAATACAATAGGAGGTATTGTGATGCTGTCAGACTCCTAAATCATATCCTTTTGTGTCTCCCTAAGTACAAAACAAAGAACAATTTGAAAGAATAACTTTGGCGATTATGTTTTATTCCATGTAGCAGGCCTACAGTACAGTGGAACCTCCCTATTAGGACCTCAAAAAACCATCCAAAATAAGGTCTTAAGTGGGGAGTTGTAATAGAGAGTCAATTTTAATACTTACAAAGAAGCGCAATGTCTCAGAGAAGTAGGTCTTAAGTGGGAGGGAGTCTTAATAGGTCAGGTGCATGTGTGTGTGCGTGTGTGCGTGCGTGCATGTGTGTGTGTGTGTGTGTGTGTGTGTGTGAGGAAGAAAGAGAACATTGCGTGCAATCGTGTTTATTTTACTTTCTAGTGATTCATTATTTGTTTCCCTTTAATGTTCTTGTTATCAATGTAAAGCGCACTGAGCTCATGTGAGAAAGAGCGCTATATAAATTCCCATTATTATCATTATTATTATTATTAAGGTCTTAATAGGGAAGTTCCACTGTACAAAAAGAACCAAGGCAACACACTAAGAGAACTGACCAGATCCAGAGCGTGGGCGTTCAAGGACGGTCAGCTCTATCTCGCACAGGTCATGTTCGGCCAGTCGGGGTCTGTCCACATAGCTTTCCCCATTGTCCACGTCATCCCCTGATGACCCAACCGCCAACTGAAACCACAGGACAGTGGCAAACATATGTGGAAAGATGAAATCACTATTAAATTATATCATCACCAAAGTGTTACTGTCATCTACTATCTTTCTGCCTTACTGGGTCCATTCTCCTGCCTTTTTTCAAGAAACATTTTCAAAAAGATTTCCTCCAGCCGAAGTCGGGCTTGCTGGGCCTAACTATTTCTTAATTAGGCGCATAACGGCAGCATGGTGCGGCTGCACTCATAATTGACAGGAAACTGTCTGGGCGATCGAAAGAAGAAGAATCACCAGAGTGCATTATGATTTCTCTATCTCTTCTCAAGGAAGCTATTTCAGATTGCTTAAAGATACCAAACATGATACGGAAAGAATGCTTCAAATGAAAGGGGCCGCAAAGCCCAGTATCAAGTGCATCACCATCGCTTTCTTAAAAATCTAATTATAATCCAGTAACTGAAGCCAAATAAGACCAAAAGAGAGAGAGAAAAAAAAATACTGTTTGAAGAAATAATAAGATTTGTGTAAAAGTCTTAAGCCATAATGAATAATACCCCATACTAATAAATTAAAAGAATTTGAATAAAAACAAAACACAAAGGAGTTGAACATGTAAAATGCATTACTATAGATCTCTCTTTCTTATCAAGCACATATAGCTGAAAGGCTGAGCGCTATATCTATCTAACTTGTCATCACTCATAATAAATCTGTTTTAAAAACTAAGGTTTGGAATGTGTTCTTCATTTCTTCTTACCAAGATATTTTCACAAACACACACAAAGCATGTCTATACTGATGTTGATAAAAACTGGGAGAAACAAAATCAAAACCTAAACCTAAACTGAATCAAGTAATAAAGTGCTATTTATATCGCTTTACACATTAAAAGCATTTGTGGTTTACGTTCATTATTGTGTGTGATCTCATAAAAGACGCATGAGCAGTGAAGCAAAGATTATCTCATTTAAAGCATGCCTCCATTCTATACAGACAAAGAGAATCCATGGGCTATAGAAAGCATGAACAGCAGCTGAATGTCAACAGCCTTCACTTTAGCTATGAACTTAACAAAAGAATGGAAAGAGACTTGTGCTAAACATATGTGACAGTGCATGGGAAAAACAGACATAATGGAATTTGGGCATAAATTGAGATTTAAATTTTTCATGGTGGAGCAAAGATTCCTTGTTAATTCACAGAAAACCGAATTGAGTTATCATGTCTAGTTTTTATTTTATAATTATTTGAAATTTAGCATTCGAAATAGATCATTTGCAGAAATCGGGCATAGAAGATACAATTTTGCCTCTTTGTTTCTATTGACTTGATTTAGAAAACAATCAAATGAACAAAGAAATCATTCAAAATGGTCTTTCATGTTGTGGATACTGGTAGAATACATAAAAAAAAAGTAGACCTAAATATACCCTAAATAGAAATTTGATATTTTGGGGGTTGACTATTTTTGGATTTTGCTCAGAACATTCTGAGCGACTTTATGTAGGTTTTCCCCATGCACCATCACATATTTATATTATAACACGTGCCCCCCAAAAAATGTACGTGAGTAACAGAACCTTGACTAAATTCATACTTTATTTGCAATCACAAGCCTCAAACTTTCATGGAACTTTCTTTGAATGTCTACAATTTCGATTAATTTTCATGAGTAATTCTTTGATTGTCCAGAAAATGTTATCGAAATTTCATTGTAGACAATCCCAAACTAAGAGACAAGAAAATCGGATACATGAAGAAAGAAAATTCAGAACCTATTTGAGGGAAATGAAAACATAACCACGCTACAATACATGATAAAGAAATGGTAGAAATGTGCATGTGTGTGTGAGCGCGCAGCAAACAATAGAATCTGTAAGAAGTTCTCTACAAATGCTACAATTCCTAAGTCCTAGACAGAAATGTTGATACCTCAGTTGAGGAAATCTCAGCTGGTGCGAGTGCATTTACAGTAACAGAGTGCAAGCTTTAGACAGGTCATGCTGCTGAACCACTTAAACTTTTAACCCCTAAACTGCCAAAGATAATATCTTAAAATGTAAAACTGCTGTGTGCTCCTGAACAAATCTTGCATTCAGCAAATATAATAATGTGACTTTAATCTTTTGTTTACAAAATCAAAAATTTGATGGCTTAGAGTCAAAACGGACTATCTTTAGATGGTCCATTGACTTATTATTGATGTTATTGCAAAAACTAAGAACTTGTATTAAAAAAGACTGCCAGTAATGTAAAATGGGCAATATGCTTTTTATATTTCTGCAGTCTTTTTTTTAAACAAGTCATTAGTTTTTACAATATGTTAAAAAATACGTCAATGGACTATCTAAAGATAGTCCGTTTTGACTCCAAGCCATCGAAATACTGATACAAAAACATTGGAAAGAAAATCAAATTATTGAAATATTTTCTCCATGTATTACATGTACAAATCTTTTTGGGAAAATTGTCATACCCAGACAAGCAAAGAGCAAAACAATACAGAAATAGCACAAGTAAAATAATGAACTCTGATGTCTCGAAATGTTAGTTTTATAGGACTCTGTTAAGAGAGAACAGCGTGGAAATTAAATGATTAGTGACCAAGTCAGTAAGTGTGTATATTATTATATAGGTGACATTGGCCTAATCAAATAATACACTGTGTTATTGGACTTGGTGTTCTTAAGCGGAATAAGTATTTCGAGGTTGGTCTAAGATTCTGTGCTAACTAGTCATACTATGGAACCTTAAAGGCCTTTTACTACCATTTGCTAACCTTAACTTACAAAAGACAACTGATCACATTTGAATATAAACTGAAGACAGCATGTTTTTGAATAACACAAACTTGACTGAATCTCCCCATCTTCTACGATTTAAGTTACAGACTGCAGTCGAAACAAAAAGTTGAAGAGATATGAATCCCACTCCAACAGTGCAAGTGAATGATGAGTATAATAAAAATTGATTCCTTCCCATCAACAGTAATCAATGAATCAGTGAATCAAAGATGACAACAGGATACAAGTCTAATATGCACACAGCTTGTTCGCAATAAGTGGAGTATGCACACAGCAGTTCAATGGCAGACAAGGGGTTAAAAGTAGAAATAGTAGTCACACCACCAGTGATGCACATTTTTGAGAACTCTAATAGGACACTGTTTCCTGGCTCAGCATTATCAATAGGACAAAATGTCCCAAACTTGCTGTTCTAATAGGACACAAGATGCATGTTCCACATTAATAAAATATTTTTATACACCCCTAAAAGTTGTCTCCAATCAAAAGTATATTTTAAGCAATCTCAAGCATGAACTTTATTATCAAATTTATATATTTTAAATCACAACGACTGTTTATCCAAAACTTAAACAGTCATTCAGTGAATGACATAGAGGTAAAAATAGAGAAAAAAACACTTGATAAATTTTACTAATCTTGTTCAATCTAAATCACTTTGTCTTTCTACCTTTGTAAAGGAGAGAGGGAGAGAGAGAGAGAGAGAGGGAGGGAGAGAGAGAGAGAGAGAGAGAGAGAGAGAGAGAGAGAGAGAGAGAGAGAGAGAGAGAGAGAGAGAGAGAGAGAGAGAGAGAGAGAGAGAGAGAGAGTGTGAGAGAGAGAGATTCTCCCTTACTAACGATCTTTGATCACACATGACATGAGAGCAAAACAAGAATCTTTGCAGTCCGCTTTCTTACAAAACTAATACACAAGTGATAGGACACAAGTCCGCATCCACAGAGAAACAATACAATTGTCCTGTTGTAGGTCAAGACAATAGGACATTTTAAATTTAAATAGGTGAATGTCTGGAAAATGACAGAAATGTGCATCACTGACCACTAAAGAAATTGCCAGCAGTTGAATGTGACAACACTTACGCTGATAGAATTTCTTCTGTCCCTCTGCACAAAGTTACAGAACGACACTGACATGAATATTTTGAGAAGCAAAGGCATATAATGACCTACGCACACAGAAGTGCAGAAACATCAATCAAGCATAGATATCTAGTCTTACTTTGACTAAGCACACAAAAAATGGCAAAAGTAAAAGGATTTTAAAAAAAGAAATATTACAGCTTTTGATTTGTTTCTAAAATATTAAACTGAATCTGTTTAAAACTGTTACTAAAATTTAAAATCATGGATTTTGATGAAATATGTGGCAAATTTAACATTAAAACTGTTACAAAAATTTAAAATCATGGATTTTGATTAAATGTGTGGCAAATTTAACTGTTACGGGGAAAAAATCGAGTTAACTTAATTGAGATCATTTATTCACAGAAACAAAATCAAAGTAATTGATTATGAAGCACAGATCTACACATCCACCAAAGGACTCGCTTCATTATCCCCAAGTAAAATCCCAATGCCCCACATGGCCGAAAGGCCAAAGAGGGCGTAAAGCATTATTTTCTCTATTATCATAAATAAAGACTGACCATCATTAACATTGAAAATAGTAAGTACAGAGCTAAACTGCAGCACGGGGCTCTAGCCTGGTAGCCCATGGCTAGTACAAAAATCTGTGGGCAATCCTATTTCAAAAGTCACTAGCCCGATGGGTGACTGTAAATTTCAGTACTGCATGGGGCTACTGGCCCTGTTGTTTGCTTCCACTGAGTCTCCCCACACACTCTGGCCCTTACAACCCACCATCAAAGCAAGCTCAGCTGTCTGCTAAGATAACAACATGCCAGCACTGGTACTGAAAAGAAAGGAAGGGCAGCCTCCTCAATCTCCTCCTCCTCCCCCCCCCCCCTTATCATTTCTTTTTCTCTTTGCTTCTCTCCTTTCTTTGTTCACCACTCTCTTTTCTTTTTCTTCCTCTCTCTCCTTTCTCTTCTCTTCCTCCATCTCCTTCCGTCTCCCCCATGCGCGCGCGCGCGCGCGCGCGTGTGTGTGTGTGTGTGTGTGTGTGTGTGTGTGTGTGTGTGTGTGTGTGTCACTGTGTGTGTGCATGCGCATGCATACTTCTTGGAAATTTAAAAAATTCTGCAAGGCAGGGGTCCAGGGGCCGCCCAGTTAACAACTTGATTTAAACAATTCTAAAAATATAAAGTTCCTGGTAAAGGCATGCACATATTTATCTGTATTCATTTCTTTTATATTCTACACATGCGAGAAACCGACAAAACGTTCATAAATAGGAAATTAATTTATTCTTATAATCCAGCGATGCCGGCCCCAGGCAATAAAAAAATTATGCATGAAAGCAGGAGCATCCATGCATGTGTTTTCTGGGATTTTTGTTGTTTTATTTGGGCCCAAAAAACTGTGTCTGGCCATTTGGGCAAGAACAATTGTTCAGTTACTCGCCCGGAGTGAAATGTTTAAAGTCCCCCCACGCTCAGCCGCCAAATCTGGCTGAAAGACTTCTTTTTATTAGTTAAACACTTCTTCCATACCGATTTGAAAAAATTCTGCTTCGTTATTAAATAACCAGAGCAGATCTATTATGACTCACCTGTGTGACAGCACTGGGCGCTGACATATTTGTCACAAGAAGGCCGCCATGTTAATCACGAATAGGGGGCCGCCATATTTACTATCTGCTAAGGCGCAGCTATCATGATATACCACAACAATTTGATGAAAGGCTTGTATCATGCAAACAGAAGTATCCCTTATTCATTTTAAAGCAATTCAGCACCTTTCTTCATAAATGTTATTAATTTCATCAGCCTAGCACATCAGATGTCGTAGACTACATTTTGGTTTGAGATTAAAACAGAACGGAAGCTACTCAAGCAAGCAGACGATAACTTTTCATCTTGTTCTGCCTCCTCGCCGTGACTTGGCCACAATGATTGATTTGGTACAGACGTTGTGATTGCTTTTATTCTGCCAAACTGATATGTTTGGGCATCAATTTCGTTATTATAGTTTACATCTTAGTGTGATTTGTCTGTGATTGTCAGTCAGAAACTCCAGTAGCCGAGTAGGCCTGGATGTTGAAGGCCACCGAGTGGATGTTGAAGTGAACGGTGAAACCAAAAACTGAAAAAGAAGCTGTTTTTCGACAATTTTGATGATTGCTCAAAAAGATCATCTAGAAGATTACCACTGTTCTTGTTCATTATCTGTCATTCAACTGAACCGGATGGTGTTAGTCTTCACAAGTTTCCAAAGAATACTAGATCTAAAACAAGAAGTGACTGGAATGACTGTTCGAAGATCTATTCGCAGGCCAACTTGAAGGTGTGTGTCTTGTGAAAACTCATTGTTGTGTTCGAAGCATTTCACACCCCAGTGCTACAGAGAGAAAAGAAGGTTGGCCAGTACTACAAGTACAGTAGGGAAACAGTGAAGAGATGATTGAGAAAAAGTGCCGTGCCTACCGTGAACACTGTTGCATTGACATTGCCGTACAGTGGGGCAGCGACTAGACCTACACTACAGCAGTATAACTATAATCTTGTGTTGGCACATCTTTAGATCTAGTGGGTGCCAGTGCCGTCACCGTGACAAAATCGATCACCACACATTTGGCCATTGCGTCAGTGTCAAGTTCTGTGGATCAACAAAATGTAAGTGAAAATTGCTATTTGTTTGTTTCTTTCCTTCCTTCCTTCAAGCGACCACAATCATTTGCTGACTATTCTGTCATTGTTTGATGTGTCATTATTGTTTGATGTGTGAGGCGCCGTGGCCGGTTGGTTAGAGTCGCCGCTCGTAATCCAACAGGTTTGCGAGTGCGGTGGGTTCGAACCCGGCTGGTCACAGTGTTGTATCCTTGGGAAAGATACTTTACTCCTATTTCCTGGTCCTTCGGATGATACCTAAAACCGAGGTCCCGTGTGCGAACGCACGCACAAGATCTTGCGCGCATGTTAAAACCCATTCCTCTATTCGGTACGAGTAGGCCGTGTGTGCCGGTGGAATGGATGACACGAACTCACAAAGCATGCATCCTGTGCGCCAATAGCAGTCTAAACGAAGACTTTGGGCGTGGGGCAGGATAAACATCCCCAATCGGAAGAAGAAGTTTGTCATTTTAACTAGATATACGACTTTTAATTTTAGATCAGATTAGGCAGCTGATCTGGAGGGCTGCGCTGAAATTTGCTAAATACACTAGAGATGCCTAGCGTAGAGCCGGTTCACACGCGCGCGCACACCACGCACGCACACACACACACACGCGCGCGCGCGCGCGCACACACATACAGTTTATTATTTTCCAGGAGAGGCCTCCAATGCATTTTTATTGTGTTAAAAATATTGTCAACCTTTGGAAGGCAAGCAACCAGACCGAGCCGATGGATGTCGCCCTCCTTTTCTCCCCCCCCCCCCCTCCCCCAGCCCACCCCATTTGACTCCTTGATCCAACCCTATTCACATGTTTGTGATCAGTACATTGCTTTCTTTTGTAATTGCCATTATTTCATAGGGTGAATGACAATGAATTTAACAGATTTATTAATGTCTGATTTCATACTGACCAATGTTAGAATGCATACTAATAGTAATACAGTATTTATTGTCTTGTATCGATTTACAGGTTCTGTCCAAGATTTCAGCACACACAGTCCAGGCAAAAGCTCCAAACTCAACAGGCTCAGTGAAACAAACACGTGAGAGCTCTGATGGGACCCAAGACGCACTGGGCTCGCCTGTCCTATCTACCCAAGAGCCGCATGTAAGTATTATTCAGTAGTTAAGAGCAATCTTGATTTTCACAAACTACTGGTGCAACTCCTTGACGTGTTTGTGCGCGCTGGGCTCCCAGGGACCCCCATTTGGGGGTCTATGAAGCACTAACATTCTCAAGGACCCTTTAAAAGAATGTGCAGGGGGTCCCAGGGATGCATTAGAAAAATTATCTTTAGCATTTGCAATGCCACTGGGACCCTCTATCCCGCCTCTAGGACCCTCTATGCTGTAAGTGAAGGAGTCCATGGGGCCCCTTGTTTTGCGGGACGATTAGGAGCCCTGGCGCGCGCGCGCGTTTGTGTGTGTGTGTGTGTGTGTGTTGCCATTGCTATATGCTGCACAGGACACCCTCATATACTAACAGACTGATGCTTTTATAGATGTTGAAAATAAATACATCTTTATTACATACTAACAATTCTTTTTTTTATCTTTTCACCCATGTAAAGAATTTTTTTTAAACATGCTTTATTAGGTTTTGACAATTCACAGGGTGCTTAGAAATGTCAAATTTTTGAAAATGAAAATTTACCTTTTTCAAACTTAACTTCACTTTTCTAAAGAAAATGTTCTCCCTTTTGCAGCTAATTTCAAGTTGATTTTTTATTCAGTTTTTGTCATGTCCTGGTAAAGGGCTGGTTATGATCATCCTATTGTATGGTGCAATGTATAAAGGTAATACTATAGCATGTAGTTTTACAGTACTGCATGTCTTTAATTATTTCTTGCTAGTGTTTTGTTGTTCATAAATAGTTCATTCACATATATAGTTATCAGTGGGGTTTTTTTAAATACCAGTTATTGCACAGAGTAAATGATTATTCAACCTGTGCAATAACAGCTATTTAACACATTTAAAAGATTTATTCATGTCCGATTTCACATTGACTCATTTTAGAATACATCACAATCTGTTTCATATTACAGGTTCTGTCCAAGATCTCAACACACAGTCCATGCAGGCCCATCTCCAAGCTCAATAGATTGAGTGAAACAGAAACACGTGGAGGTTCTGATGATGCCCAGAGACACACTGGGATTGCCTGTCCCGGCTACCAACTCAAGAGCAGTGCGTAAATATTGTTATTCAGTATTTAATAGCAATATTGACTTTCACTGAGAGAGAGAGAGAGAGAGAGAGAGAGAGAGAGAGAGAGAGAGAGAGAGAGAGAGAGAGAGAGAGAGAGAGAGAGTGTGTGTGTGTGTGTGTGTGCGTGTGCGCGTGCGTGTGTGAAACGAAGACAAAAAAATCAGTAGACAAGCACTAAGAGGTATGGGTATTTGTGGACACATGGATGTTAATTATGCAGCATTGGACAGTAAATGTACATAACTAAACCTTTTTTCTGTTTTGGTCACCCCACCTCTACATATTGACATAATAAATGATTGATCAATCGATGCTTTTATAGATTAATGAAATGTAAATAACCGTTATTACTCCCCCACTTTTTCACCCCTGTAAACAAATATAAAAGAATGTTTTATCAGGTTTTGAAATTCACAGTATTTTTATAAATGTAAAATTTACGAAAACCCCAATGATCTATTTCAAAATGAACTTTTTATTTGTCCAAAGATATTTACCCCTTTTTTGTGTGCCGATTTTATGTTATTTTCTCAATCAATGCTTGTGATATCCTTGTGAAGGGCTGATTATGATCATCCTATTGTATGCTACAATGTATACATGTGTGTGTGTGTGTGTGTGTGTGTGTGTGTGTGCGTGCGTGCGTGCGTGCGTACGTGTGCGTGCGTGCGTACGTGTGGTTTTACAGTGTATGTCTTTAGGTAATTATTTATGTTATTGTTGTGTTGTTCAGTGACTTTTAAAAATCATCCAAAATAAGTGGGAGGGAGCTGTAATATGGAGATAATTTTAATACAATATAATTTTAATACTTTAGATAATTTGAATACTTGCCTCAGATAAGTGGGTATAAAGTGTCAGGGAGTCTTAAAAGGGAGGGTATTTTAAGGGAAGTTCCATTGTAGTTCATTCACATATTTGGTGATCAGTGGGTTTTCTCTTGTAAATGGCCATTATTGCATAGTGTGAATGACAATGAATATAACATTTATTAATGTCTGATTTCACACTGATCAATGTCAGAAAACATTAAATTGATATAAGTTTGTTGCTTTATATTGATTTACAGATTATGACCAAGATCTCAGCAGCACCCAGTCCAGGCAAGAGACCCATCTTTAAGCTCAACAGACCAAGAGAGGGTATGTCCCATATGTGCCCTCCCGGGTCGAGAGGACGTAAAACACCAACATTTATTCAACAGACCAAGACATGCATGTGAATATTGTTATTCAGTAGTTCATTTAGACTAGTTAGCAAGAATTTCACAAATGATTGGTGCAAATCAGAAATGAATAAAATGTGGGCTATACCATACATTTTTATTATTTTAAGTTTTGTGCCCCCATGGTGAAATTGAAAGGTTTTTTTAGGACAAATAGTTCCTCCACCTTCTGAAAGTTCTGTGCTTGCAACTTTCTAATCTGTCATTATCTTTCTTGTTCTTCGGTCGCTCAGATAATTTCCTGTCAATTATGAGCGCAGATGTGTCATTCGGCCGTTATGCGCCTCCGTAGGAAATAATTAGCCCCAGCAGTTCCAACTTCGGCTGGAGGAAATCTTTTTGAAAGTGTTTCTTGAAAAAAGGCAAGGGACCGAAATGACAGAAAGAATGTAGCTGACAGCAAGCAAAGAGAAATGGCAGAGTCAAAGAGAGTGACTGATTAGAGGAAGTTACGAGCACAGAACTACCAGTAGGTAGGGGAACTATTTATACAAAAGATTCAGACCCGCCCCCGGTATCCCCATGGTGCATAGTTTGAGCCCCCCAGAAAAAACCCACACAAGTGGACGGAATGGGTTGCTTTCTTTGCTGATGAAGATTATTGTTAATCCACACGATTTAACCGCTAAGTACAATCTGGGTGTATTTCAGCAATATTTGTTAGATCTAAAAGTTGATCTTTAGAATGCTGATATGGTTATGATAATCATAGAATAATAAAAAAGAAAATATGAATCTTCATATAGTCTGTTGTCCGTATGATTATGAGCAGCTGACAATGTGATGTTCCACACTCCATGGTTTGTAAGTGTGTGTGTTTGCTTGTCAGTGATGTTTGGCAGTGACCTCTCTAAATAGCAGGAAAGACAAGGGAGATAAACAGACTGACAGTAATTTTTGTATTTCCCCCCCCAGCGGAGTCACCTTTCCCTGGGGACATTCCCACTCTCAGGGCCTTGATGATTTAGGACTAGTGGCACAGAGCCAGTGCAGATGCCTCCCAGTTTGAAACAATGAAAGACATCGCATGTCATTCACAAAAAAACTAAAGTGCAATGATTTCCCAGTACTGGAGACAGTACTTTGTTATACAGCTCTTTCTCCGACTCCCTTTAGTATCCGCCCAAACTGCAGGCTGTCAGTGATAAAAGCCATTTGACGAAAGGCCAATAGTGATAAGCAGCAATATTTAAATATGTCTCAGTGTCTGTTTCTCTCTCTCTTTCTCTCTCTCTCGCATGCACATACACACGCACACGCACATGCTTTCGTATTACTTTTCATTCTGAGGTTAGGATGAAAAAAAGCTGTCAAGCTTACTCCTTTATCCTTTATCCTTTATCTTCGACCTCGTGTGATAAACAGCAAACCACTTGAGATAGGATAAAAACAATATCACACTCGCAAATCCCAATAACTAATATTATTATTAAATGGCGCCTGTAAACACAGGGTACATATCAGGACAGTGACACAAACCTATTCTCTCACCAATGCACGCATTTACAGTCAGTCACACGCACGCGCGCACACACACACGCACAAAAAAAAAAAGAACGTTAATACGAATTCAAATGTCTTTACTTATATTTAAGGCCATATTCAATGAAGTTATGATAAATGTGATGGCTGATGTTGATAGTAATGATAATACAAATGATGCCATGGTGCATGGTGATGATGAAATTGATGTTTAGGTGTTTGGTGATGATTATCAAAATTCGCTGCCTGGCATGCACATTGTATAAATAATAAGACACGACGCAAGTAATGTTTAGGAAGACAACTTGAATAAGACAACAACATTTTAACACACACACACACACACACACACACACACACACACACACACACACACACACACACACACACAAATCCAATTAGGTACTGTTCAGACAAATATGCATAAACTTATAAAGCATTAATTAGTACTATTACTTATGAAATCAAACATTTGACAATCACACACACACACACACACACACACACACACACACACACACACACACACACACACACACACTCACACACTTTGAGCTAACAGTTAGAATAAAATTAATCAGAGCACAGAATTAGAAATGAATTAACAAGTGAGCTAAAATATTTCATGACAAGCAAATGAAGTATAATTGAGTATTAATTCAGAAATAAAAGAGTAATGAATCTAACATCTCCTGGTTTGCTGAAAAGACTAATAAAATAAGGGATCTTAAAACCGTATTATTAATAGCAATAAAGCAACCATAGAATATAAAATCCATCATAAAGGATGCTATCACAGAAGATGTTAATCAACAGAGTTTTTAATAATGAAATCATAACAACAGAGCAAAAATGAGGTACAACCTTTTCACAAATAAACAAGGCAACAAAATCAATGAACCATAATAAAAAAAAAAAATTTTTTAATATGTAGATGATAAGAATAAAAATAATCACATAATGATAAACCATCAATAACAATAATTCCCCACCACCATCATCCCCACACACATTTAATTCTCTGCATCTCTCTCCAACCACTCTTCAAAGTAGTAAATAACATCACACAAGCAAAATCTGAAACTCACTCACACAGGTACACCACACACACACACACACACACACACACACACACACACGCGCGCGAGCGCGCGCGTGCACACATACACACACACACAGACATTTTCAAGGCAAACACATCTGGGCAACTGGGGAAACAATACATAAAAACATGACATATATTTACATAAAACTATTAATAAAAAGCGAGTAAAATTGACAGAGAATCACCACCCCACCCTCACTGCTTCATGCACAAGGATGTATCAGTTGATATCACACACACACACACACACACACACACACACACACACACACACACACACTCTCTCTCTCTCTCTCTCTCTCTCTCTCTCTCTCTCTCTCTCTCTCACTCTCTCACACACACACACACACACACACACACAGACTTGCTGCCTTGTGCTTGTTCCTCACACGACCTTCAGCGAGGGATGTTGAGCAGCCGCACTGCAGTTGGGAGGTAGGACCACCGAAACCTGTCTGCTCTGGCGCTGAAACTAATCAGCCGCCCTGACCTTCCAGACGTCTGTCCCTGCAGCAACTCGCACAGAGGGTGACTGAGGTCACCCACGATGGCCCTCAACCGCCTGACTGCCCTCCGCTCATACAGCTCCTGGAGGCTGGTGACTGGGCTGCCGATCAGCCTGCCTGAAGTCTTAACGATCTTCGACAGCCTGGCCTTGTCGTGCTCCTTGAGGCTGCCGAAGGAGCTGAGGAAGTTGAAGGTGAGCACCGATTCGACCGTTGCTCCGGCAGAGCTTCGGCAGTCTCATGCACACCCCATATTGATGGTAACTTGCTGATTGCCTCTTCTCTGCAACAAACTTGAACTTGCTTTTTCCCCTAGACATCCATTGATAATTTGAAGAGCTGGTACAAGAGCATTTCCTGTAAAACAATCACGAGAGACTTTACCATTTATCCTAAATTATGTATCTACTGATCTAGCATTCATTAATATCAAAAGCACCCATATACTACACTTCCCGCCCAAACACACACAACACACACGCACACGCAGGCACGCACACACACACACACACACACACACACACACACACACACACACACACATATCATGATGCAGGTCTCCCTAAAACTGGAATTCAGTAGTCAAATTCATTTGACAGCAAGGCCACCACAGGGTGAGGCCAACTCATAATAAGAAATCATTACCATATAGTTTCCAAGTATGACTGCTAGGTAGCATAAAGGGCAGCTGTTATTCCGGCAAGATGGGCTAAGATCAAATAGTAGAGATGAAAACCCTAACCCTATGACTTTAAAAAAAAGGTGAGAGAAGGTACCCTCTCTCTCTCTCTCTCTCTCTCTCTCTCTCTCTCTCTCTCTCTCTCTCTCTCTCTCTCTCTCTCTCTCTCTCTCTCTCTCTCTCTCTCTCTCTCTCAGAGAGAGAGAGAGAGAGAGAGAGAGAGAGATAATTAGGTTGTTTGAGATTTTTTTTTAAACTTAAAAAAAAATAATATAAAAAAAGTGGAGAGAAGGTACCCTCTCTCTCTCTCTCTCGCTCTCCTCTCTCTCCCCCCCCCCCCCCCCCCCCCCCCCCCCCCCACCCCCCCCCCTCACTTTTTCCACAGTTCCGAAAACATAGGCTGAGAGAGGTAACATAACAGACCCATATCATGATGCAGGTCTCCCTAAAACTGTGTAATTCAGTAGTCAAATTCATT
>CM065680.1:97731941-97749441 GCA_017654935.2 Phymorhynchus buccinoides
AGAAAAGAAATCGCAACAAAATCTGATCATGCTTAAAATTAGTTGGGACACAAGTATGATTTCAATTAAACTCATTTTCAAACTATCGATACGGAAGCATACTTTTGTGACCACATACCGCTGGTCCCACAGCAGTTAGTACCACATACCATTAGACACACAAGACATAATAGGCGCTTAATCCCACATACTAATGTTCACACAGTATCAGTATGTGGTACCAATGGTATGTGGGAATATAGATTTGTTTCTTTATTCATACCGTTAGTCCCACACTGGTTATTTTTAGACTCACACCCAGTTTGCGTCATCAGGAGAATGATTCGAATTTAGAACGAGGACTTTGTTGTCTTTGTATGTATGTCTGTCAATGAAAAACTCGACCATTATATTAAAGTTGGGATGTACCATGGGTACAGTGTGACCTGTATAAGAGGGGATGCGGCCTGGGCACTGTTATGATGCGTTGACCACTATTAGTGGGGATGTACTCTGGACATTGGTCTTACCAGTATTAGTGGGGGTGTACCCTGGGCACGGTTATACAGCTATTACCACTATTAGTGAGGATGTATCCAGGGCACATTTATGCAGGTATGACCGCTATTAGTGAGGATGTATCCAGGGCACATTTATGTAGCTATGACTGCTATCCCCCAAAACACACACAAAAAACAACAACTGCTATCAGTGGTGATGTACCCTGGGCACAGTATGTGGAATTGGCCTACGTAATAAGAATATGATTGTGTGTTACCTGTAGAACTAGATCTAGTCAAAATCAATGCATGAAACTCAGAATTTGATTTTAAGTCAAATTTACCACTGGTCATTGTCACTGATCAGTGGTCATCTACATTGTAGTACTCATGACACACTAATAAGCTGTTAAATAGTGAAAATGTGGAATTTACGTCAAGCGATCACTGGTCAGTGCAGTGACCGTTGGTCATGTGCATTATACAAGCGCATAAATTATCTAGTGACAGGAAAATCGATTTTGATTCTTAGATCAAAATGACCACTGGTCATTGTCATTGACCACTGGTCTATACGTGGACATATCGACACCTGGCACTGTTTGGTATCATTTGGAACAATTTAGCACCATTCGGAACTAGTTGGATACTCACTGTAACCGTCTGCTATTACTCGGTACAATCCGGTACCATTTTGGTACCACTTGGCACCATATATCATTTTGGTACAGCCCAGCACCATTCGATACCATAATTGTGTGGGTTTAATGGTATGTGTGCTTACAAGTATGTGGTAACAAAAGTATGTGGGGATATTGATGTGCCAGGCTAGGTTTTCAGTCAGTGTTACCACATACGACTGGTCCCACAGCAGTTAGTACCACATACCATTGGACTCACATACCGGTATGTGGGACTAGTTGCACTTTAGTCCCATTGCCACTAGTCCCACAATTATTATATACATTTGAGTGAAAGCATGCACTAGGTACCACATACCGTTGGTACCACAACCATTAGTATTTAGTACCATATACCTTTAGTCCCACATTTTGTGGTAATAGCGGTATGTGGGTCCAGTCGTGGTACAAATGGTATGTGGTAACAAAATTATGCTTGCATCGATAGAATTGTAGACACCAGTCTAGTCTTCAAAAATGTTGCATCAATCAAGTTCATCATGCTATTTATCAATATCAGCCAAAATCAGTATGGGGTCATATTAATTCCTTTCTGATATTAACCGACAACTTATTGGTTTGCTGCATCAGTAAAATGTGACCAACCACCTCTAATAGACTGAATTATCTGTTGGTGTTTATAACACCCCCCCCCCCCCCCCCTCCGACACATCTGCTCAACTACTTTTGTTTCTTTATTGTAGTTTTCATTAAATAGATCTGGCAGTTTGAACCAGAACGGTTTAGGCTACATAGACTTAGATCTAGTAGATCTTGACAATTATCTTTACTTCATAATCATTTATAAGATAGAATTATTCAAGATGAACAACCAAAACGCAATATTATCTACACTGCTTTTCTTCTTCACGTTTAAACTTCTAGATCTAGAAGAGTCTATAAAATAAATTAGACCTTGTATCTTATTTGTAGATCGCACTCTAGGAATGAAAGATCAATGGTAGACCAACCAAGATAATCCTACCAAAAACGTATGTTTAAGAAAATGAAGAAGATATAGTCTAGAGTCTATATACTTGCCTGATGAGTAGCTACAATGCAGATCTAGTCTACATGGTGTAGTCTTGTAGGGCTTCTGCTCTGCTAGCACCAAAAAAGACTCCCAACTAGAATACTGAAAGCTTAGTTTTCTTCTTTCTTGTTCAGACCTCAGGCTGTAGAATTCCATGACAAGTTCCTACTTGGCATAGGCCTACTACCCAGTACTCAGTAGGCCTAGACTAAAATCGTACAATCATAGAATGGAGAAACGGAGAAGGACATGCGAGGCGAAGTTGCTTACCATTTGATTCTGAATCAGCTATTCTCAGAGCACGACTGGCAAACGTCATTTCTCTGCACATCTTTACGTCACCGTTGATGTCTGATGAAAGTGTTCTTTCTTTTGTAATATTATGTAGTCAACATCAGAGTCACGGTCCTTCTACTGTACTGAGATTTTCGATGAAACTATCGTCTGCTTTTCAGAGGGAGAGGCTTCCTGTGCCATGCACACTGATTGGATCATTATTATTAATTTGATATAAGGTTTCTGATTAGCGTTCCCTCTTATTCCCTCTTATAAATCAAATGACCCGTATGTTCATATACCGGAACTAAAAATCCCAGGTAAAAATCGAGGTTTTCGAGACGTTATTTCTCGGTTACCAAAGCAAACTGGGAGTTGTGTTTTTTGAAGGGGGTGTTGTTTCGGTGATCTCTACGCGTGTCTGGGACAGAAACGTCCAAACGTGGCCCGTCTTTAAAGCTTGGCCAGCCCTGGAAGCATATAAATATGTTTAACATATCATCAGGAGGCGACGTGTGAAAAGAAAACAGAATCAAAATGTCAAGTGACGTAACAAAATTACGAGCAAATGCATATTGTACCAGCGCTGTAGCTCTGGAACTACTGTGGACTTTCGATTTAATAATAGTGATTTGGTGTCCATGTCACATTGATCGATCTGCTCATTTGTGTTCGTTTTTGATATCGTTTTCGATTGTCTTTTGTTCTTTGAGCCTATTTCTAAGGGCTAGTGGCCTAGAGAAATTAAACCATTGTTCAAATCAATACGCCTACTACTAAAATGATTAATTCACTTTCTTTCTCCTCAATCAACACCAGCTGCTTTGTAAATATTGATCAGGATATATTTTTTATCAAATTGTAAGACCCCACTTAGAATATGAAAATATGATATGGTTCCCAACGTATAAATACCAGTCGTCAACAATTAAAAAAACCACATTATTCTTGAAAAAGTGCAACATAGAGCAACAAAACTTGTTAAGGGATGTACAAATATGGATTATTATAGTAGACTTAAATACCTAAACCTGTTTTCTCTCAAAGGAAGAAGAATTAGGGGGGGTCTCATTGAGGCCTATAAAATATTCAATGGTCAAGTATACTTGTCTTAGAAAAAATTCTTGGATTCTCCTCAACATAATCTAACAATGCATATGGTAAAGTTTTTATTAAAATATTTAATACTCATATTTTATAAGGAAAAAGTGTTTCAGTATCTGTGTTGCTAACTTTTGGAATGAGTTACCTATTACTCTAAAATGTGCAGCTAATACTAACACATTCAAAAACTGCTTGGATGATTCTTCAAAATATTTAAATATGCTTAGAAGCTTTCACAATTGATTTTTTTTTAATTAGGAAAATTTACCGTAATACACCTTGACCACATTTTCGTTGTAATACTTTAAGTATACGATGGGACTATATAAAAAGCTTAACGGCTTATTTTGTCCCTACCACTACTACTACTACTACTACTACTGCAGTTTTTATCAAACTTACTGACCATTTCTATGCCTTCTTCAATGGACCCATTTCCAGCATAATGGCGTTTGTCAGCCTGTCTTTTCTGCAGAGACTGTCTTTCCCCCGGTGACATGCTCGCCTCCACTTGGTCTTCTGAGAACACAACGTTCAATTAATCAATAAACAAGCACATTAATATGAGGTCCAATGAATCAGTACATGTTGTACTGTAAACATCAACACAACAATCGGTCATTGAGTATACACTTTTCTATAATTTGCTTTTGTATTGTTCTTATATACTTGAAGAAGCTAGACAGACAAGCTGAGGCAACATGAAATGATGGTCAATAATATCAGCATTATTGAAATATTTAGTTGTATGATTACATTCCAATCAGCCAGTTGCATGAGCTAAGAAAACTTTTTTTTTTTTGCATTTTGATTAACGCAATAAGATTAATAATAATGATAATAATTTGTTCATTTAGAAAGTGATGCATGTCCTTCATGAGGCTCCAGAGGCTATTAAAATGTAAAATCAAGAGTCACAAATTTATTTAACGCCTTCATTTTCAGAAAAAAACTGTTACATTCTATTATCTTTTTTTAAACCATAAAATTATCAAATAGTCCCTTAGAACAAAAACCAACATTCCAGGGGTTTGACATCAAATGTAGTGACATCATCAATGACATTATACTGTCCATAGTAGACACTATATAAGATTAAGATTAAGATTAAAATTACAGCCCACCCCTGTCAACGTAACAGACAACGAAGCCATGTCAGGGCTTTCACCGCATGTAGGGCTGGCATGAAGGGGTTAAGAGAAAAAACATGTTCTAGTAAATTGATAACAAAACAGATAACACAAAGTAACAAATAATATTGATAAAGACCTTTTAAATAACACACAATGTTCTAATTCACTTACTGCGTTCATTCAGAAGTCTGGCAGCAGAAGCGATCCTGAGGTTCCCGTCATCGTCCACTTCGACGCCATCAGTATCCGTTTCGTCGAAAGAGGTGTCAGCAAATCGAAGGTTTCCATCCTCATCCACCTCCACCTCATCCAAGCTGGTTTCCTGGACACCATCTCTGTCCACAGTGGTGGCACGGAATCGAAGGCTTCCATCTATTCCGATTTCAACGTCGTCCAAACTGGTCTCCTGAACGCCGTTGTCCTTTGACGCCATGGTCAATGATTCTCATACCTCTGCCAGCACCCAAGTCTAAAAAAAGAAGAAGCAAATTCCAAATTAAAATGTGCAGAATGTAAGGCTTACTCCATGTCTGAGTACCATGCTGAACTCTTGTAAGCAATGGATCACGTTGACCAATCATTTATGATGAATACATTCACCTGGCAATGTTAAAATATTACAGTGGAACCTCCCTTATAAGACCTTAAAAAATCATCCAAAATGAGGTCTTATAAGGGAGGGGTCTTATAAGGGAGGTAATTTTAACACTTACAAAGAAGGGCAATGTCTCAGAAAAGTAGGTCTTATATGGGAGGGAGTCTTATAATGGGAGGTCTTATAAGGGAGGTTCCACTGTAATATTCACATGGTAACCTGGCAATGTTAAAATATTATAACAAAAGCAAACACATGTATACAAATAAAATTTCAAACCTTCTATGATAAAAAAACAACACCCCCAAAAACCACATGGATTACAATCTTCAGTAGCACAATGCCAATGAATACAATGTCCACTGACCACTTTGATCCATTCTCGGCGGTACCATAGCCGATGAGGTTTAACCGAGGCATGGTTACCACTACACCTATCTATATTGTTAAAAACTTGGGACTTTACTGGTGTTGCACTGCCTCCGGGCATTGCAGCCAGTAGTGTTCCCAACATCTTTGTATTTACAAATGTCCCATATGTGTCTGTGACCGAAAGGATGTAAAACATCATTTTCATCATCATCCACTGACCACATTTCATAAACTTTTCATGGATTTCAATGCCTGGGTAGCACTTACTAATATACACTGTAGCAGTGTCACTGTGACTGTAAAGTGTAATAGATTAGTAATACTGTATACAATGAATAATGAATGCTTAAATACAGTGTAACTGTAAGTCAAAGTGACACTGGCCCAGGGTTGCATGTGTAACACTGTCACTGTAAATTGTAATACATTAATAATCTAATTAATTATGAATACACTGTACTCAAATACAATGTACATGACATCGGGATTGGCTCAGGGTGGCATACGACAAGAATGAAGTTTGAAGACGCAACCTATTCTTCCTCTTCTTTTAGTATTTGTATTGTTCTGGCATCTTTTAGAAGAACTAAACTGAAAATGTGGGGCTTGCTGCAAACATTATGAGCAAGAAGCCTCCAATAGTGAACAGGTAATATACAATGACTAGTCACTAACTAAGTCAGTATGCACCATCCAACTATAAAAACAGCCACAAACAAGGAATAGTTCTTGAAAGGCTGAAGATTGCTTACAGTTACACCCATGGAGCGGTGTCTATGAGAGAAGGTGGGGTGAGATCTACTATCATCTACATGTGATTATTTTAATTGCTTAAAGATCCACCAGATTACGCGTCAAAATCACGGGTTTTACGTGTTTTTCCTCTTATAGCTGGAAATAAATCTTGTTTTGACCAGGTCTCACTCCCATACACATGCCCCCAAATTCAAACCGAAACATCGTTTTAAAGAGCAGCCTCCATTTGAAGATGGGGACATGTGCATGTGGGTCACAGCTACCCAGAAAAAAACAAGGGTCTTAATTGTGGTGCGTCAGTGTATCTTAAAGCTGTTCTTCTTCTTTTGTTAAACAACCTCCATCATCTTTCTGATGGTTCTGTTGTTATACACATAAACTCTCAACACTTGTGAAGTTGTGCAGAGCTCTGTTTAAATGTCAAGAGTGAAGGGTGATACGCACAGATCAAATCATGAGACATCTTCATACTGAATGCCCCAGGACCGTCAGTACAGATTCAGACCTTTATTTCGCAGTATCCGGGCAAGACCAATCCGGCTTCTGAAGGGATCCCTGGGGCACAGCTCCTGCCCTTCATTTACCACTACTTTGATCTATGGCCCACTAAACCTATCTTGAATTTTAAAATGACATGTTGTTGAGCTCCCTCTTGAATACCAAAGAGGGAGCCTCAGCTGCTGCAGCCGGGAGAGAATTCCACACAGGAATGGTCCTACGAAAAAAACTGTACTTGAGAGTGTTTGTCCTAGTTGATATTTGTTAGAATTTGAGGGAATGGTTTGACCTGGAGCGGGTATTTCCTGGAAGAAGGTATTGTTCAGCTGGGATGTCAACAAGAGCGTTCACTATCTTATGGCATTATGCATCTTCAGCTTCAATTTTCTTAGTCATTTCTTTGGTGTGGGGATTCCACATATTGTAAAACAATACTCAAGATGGGGACATTGAAGGCCTCCGCTCCAACGCCAAACAGCTCAATGAAAAAAATCCTCGCAACATACTACAATGAGACCTCAAACACTGAAGATATATGACAGTCTACCTTTAAGGATGGGCTCACTTCTGCAGTCGAGAAGAACATCCCACACAAGTTATCGCAACCAAAACGAAGTCTGCCTTGGATTGACCCAGAAACAAAGATGATTCGCATGCGAGACAGACTCTACAAAAAGTCGAGGAAGAATGGACATTCAGACACAAGAGCTGAGTTCCTAAAGCCGAAATGAGCGATCCAGTAGAGGATCAGACAGAAATACTAGAAACATCTCTTCTTCTTCTGTGGTGGCGACCAACTTCTATTTACAGAAGCAAATGTACGCACTTAGGGATGTGACCAAAGGAGAAGAAAGAAGGAAACAGAGAGGAGAAACAAAACAAAAATGAAACAAAAATGCCTCAGGAGCCTGCAGATCTAAGTTCAGCTCTTCCTTGTCCTATGGTCAGGGCTCCCACTAAAATTTAAAGCACTAACATTTTAAAGGACCCTCTAAAAGAATGTGCAGGGGGTCCCAGGGATGCAGTTAGAAAATATCTTTTTAGCATTTGCAATGCCACTGGGACCCTCTATCCCGCCTCTAGGACCCTCTAGACTGTAAGTGAAGGAGTCCCTGGGACCCCTTGTTTTGTGGGACGACTGGGAGCCCTGTATGGTTGTTGAAGTTATTCACATTCTTGTTGCTTAGTGAAACAGATTTAAATCCAATTTAAAAACAGAAACAAAAACACAAAACAAAACAAAACAAAAAAGTGTGAACCATAGGCCTTTTCACAGTACTTATCTAGGCAAGACCAATCCGGCTACTGTAGTGGTCCCCGGGGGCAAACCCTGACCAACACAGCTCCTGCCCTTCATTTACTACTACTTTGACCTATGGCCCCTAACTCCCTAATTTATTTTTTTTCAGTGGAAGAGAGCTCTGCAGATGCAGGCTCTCCTCCAGGGGCTGAGGTGTCGCTCCATCTGAGGTGGCGCTGCAGCCTGGCTTCGAAGGAATCCAAGGATGGTGCTGCAGCGATGTCTTCTGTGAGGCTGTTCCAATCTAGAGAAGTGCGGGGGAAGAAAGTTCCCTGCCGGTAATGTGTTCGGTTGACAGTATCTTCGCTGAAGAAAGTCCCTCCATACATCAGAACGACCAAACTCATCTCAACCTCAGCAGCCAGCAAACTCCTCTCCACAGGAAAGTGCTCCTTCCGCACAACAGACCCCCCCCAAAGAACCAACATACCCCGCTCAGCCTCAGCAGCAAACAAATTCAGCTCCACTGGAAAAATATCTCCTTTTAAAATTCTAGTTAGGGGTTAGGGGGCCATAGATCAAACAAATTCAAAGTAGTAGTAAATGAAGGGTGGGAGTTGTGCCGGTCGGGATTTGCCCGGATTGGTCTTGCCTGGATACTGCAAAACACTTAAAAAAAGCCTATGTCATCAGCCATGCTATTGCTCAATTAAATTTTTTTATTAAGTGTTACATAAATTTTATTTATTACTAGCGCAACGCCTAGTGCCGGAAATAGGGTTAGGGTAGGGTTAGGGTTAGGGTTAGGGTTAGTTAAATGGCTTAAAGTACAGAAAAAGTGAAATTTGTGGTTGTCGCAAATACAGACTCTCATAATAGCGAGCTACTTATTTTTACGAGCTACCTATTTTCATGCGACACCCCCCACCCATCCACTATTACTTTTGTTTCTCTCCTTCCTTCAATCTTCTTCTCTCATAGCGCTGTACTCTCCACCGGACACCCCCCCCCCCCCCGCACCCAACCCCCCCCACAACCCCAAACCCAACCCCCCCCCCCAAAAAAAAACCCAACCCCCCCCCCCCCCCTGCCCCCGCACACCCCCCCCCCCCACCCATCCCCAACCCGGCCCAGACATGAAAGAAGCCGGCAATCGTCAAACCAGCGGAACGGGCAGTCCGTTCCAAAATCGGCAATTCTCTTTGAATATCAGGGCAGATCTAGGGAGGGGGCTTTCCTGGTTTCCAGACCCCCTTTATCTCCGCACAAATGGAAATTGGCTCATATCGCGCGCATTTATGAATGGATGGTGTAGAAATTTTCCACGAAGATAGTCACTGTCCGTGGGCATGCACGTTCCAAATTATGAGTCAATGTCTCATCTGGTTACGTCGCGGTTTGTGAAAAGGTGAAGCGGCACTTATCGCGCGCATTTATGAATCGATTCGCTTCCAATTTGGTACACAGTCACCGTCCCCGGTCATCTACCTGCCAAATTCGAAGGCAATCGGCCCAGAAATACTGGAGATACGGGCGCCGAGAGGCCGGCGGATATGCGTTTTGTGCATTTGCCAAACCGCGCAAATGACACGGCCGCCTCTGTTGCCGTTGCCATCGCCCCATTAGGGCTCATAGCAAATTTGAAGCGATTCGGTCGAAAAACGGCGGAGTTATCAGGCCCGTTTTGTGTTTCACACACACACAGACACCTTGGCTTTTTACTATAATTATGATGATGATTAGGATTTTGGAAATAGGAGTTCCCCCCCCCCCCCCCCCCCCCCCCCCCCCCCCAGCATTGCGCATCCCATGACATTGACAGTCACTTAATGTCTAATGTGAGACGACGTTACGATAAGAATTTGAAGATATTCAAGACTGACGAGGGTTCTACACTTTTGACTACACCAGACACTGAATTTGACTGAAAGGGGGACATTCTTGAATTTCTTGATTCTACACTCAGTACAGCCAGCCTTCTTTCAATCTCTGTGCCATTGCCTAAAATCACTGACCCAACCTCCAAAAATCGGCTCATCCAAACAAAAATTGAGAATTTGCATACAAACCTTTTGGGAGTATGCAGGACCTACATCTTCAGGTTTTCCAAAATAAAAGTTGGCCTACTTGACTACTGTACAACACTCAATAAATCCGGAAGTAGCATGTCGTAATGCAACATTGAAACAGTGCACTTGTACTCAAGCTTCGCCAGAAGAAGGCTCCAAGTCACAAATACAAAGTATAGCAAAACATTGGATTTTCCCCCATTTCAAATGTGTGAGTAGTGCGTGTTCGCGCGCGCGCGCGCGCGCGCGTGTGTGTGTGTGTGTGTGTGTGTGTGTGTGTGTGTGTGTGTGTGTGTGTGCGTGCGTGTGCGTGTGCGTGTGTGCGTGTGCGCGCGCGCGCGTGTGTGTGTGTGTGTGTGTGTGTGTGTGTGTGTGTGTGTGTGTGTGTGTGTGTGTGTGTGTGTGTGTGTGTGTGTGTGTGTGTGTGTGTGTGTGTGTGTGTGTGTGTGTGTGTGTGTGTGTGTGTGTGTGTGTGTGTGTGTGTGTGTGTGTGTGTGCGTGTGTGCGTGCGTGTGTGCGTGCGTGCGTGTGTGTGTGTGTGTGTGTGTGTGTGTGTGTGTGTGTGTGTGTGTGTGTGTGTGTGTGTCGGTAAGTCGATTTTCTCAAAAACTTTTGGATGGATTGTAATCAAATTTAGTAGATGGATAGGCATCTTGAAAAGGAAGGTTCCTTTCGATATTAATTACTGTGCTGACCTTGACCTTGAAGTTTGACCTTGAAAACCGAAATTTCCTTCTTTGGGCTATAAAAAGCTGTATCTCATGAACCAGTGAACAGAATAGCTTAAAATTTTGTGTGATGGTGTATCACAGCGCCGGAATAGTTCCTTACAGACAATATAACCATGCTGACGTTGACCTTGATGTTTGACCTTGAAAACAGAAATTTCTTCTTGTTGTCATATCTTTCACATCATTGAACTTACAATGTTCAAACTTCATATGCAGGTGCGTTACTTTATGGTAAGTCTGATTTCTGAGTACTGATCAAAGTCAAGGTCAAGGCCATAGGCTTGGAGATGTGAAATCGGTGTTTTAGCTATATATTTAACATTTGTGCAATTACAGACTTTAAATTTGGCAGCCTGGTAGACAGGGCCAATGTCATGTGTGGTGCGGAGTATTGTTTAGATTCATGACCTTGACCTTGACTTTTGAATAATCTATTGTAGCAGTACCCCCATGTAACCTATAATCTATTGTAGCAGTGGTTATAGTTCAAACACCATACCCCCATATAACCTTATGATTCTTGGTCAGCGTGACTTAAGGAATGCAGTGGTGGTATTTGAAGTTTTTTTACCTTGACCTTGAGGCCATTACAAGAAAACCTTTCTTCGCGCACCCACACAACCATATTCTCAGTCGGCATTACTAAGGAGACATTTAGAGGCTTCTTGACTTTGACCTTGACCTTTGATCTTGTTTTTGTTCTTGTTTGTCCAGGCTGTAAAAAGCTCAGAGAAAAGAGGAAGTGGGAGAGGGGAGAGAAGAGCTACACAGACAGATTTTCAGGTTCACATATGTGTCGGTCAGTGTGTTTGTTATGTGTCCGTCTGGTTATTAATGTCTCATATGTGCCTGTTCCAGGCTGGAGGACGTTAAGCAAACTTTCATCCCATGGTAAAAGCGCGAGGGAACTTGCCGCCACTCGGCGACTCACTTGTTACAACAGCCAGAAATGTATTAATTCCGTCTAAGTCACATGATAGTTCCGGATCGCTTACAGCGTGGTCGCTTTGGCGGTAGAGCAAAAGACCAAACTATCGACCGTTTTTGCCGATTTGTGCGAACGGTGCGAGCGTTCCCTCTTGTAAAACGGACCTTTGCTCAGAATGAAAGTAGGCAAACCGTTCTGTTCCCTGTCAACCCCATATAACTCTGCTCACCGCTTACAGATCGAATGTCACGCACCGTCTCGCTTTTTCTTCAATTTTTGTTGGCAGCGATTTAATGCTCCCCAAAAATAGATGATTTTGTCAAAAAAACAGATGCTTGTGGCAAAAGAAAAGACCATCTAATACTAACCCTAACCCTAACCCTAACCCTAACCCTATCCCTAACCACGGAAAGAACCAATAAATAGAGCAGGAGGGTATAAATCTACATATTTGCCGAGAAATCGATGTACAAAGCCATGCACTTATACTATTTTTTTTGCTGGAACCATTCATTTTTTTGGTTGATAAATTTTGTCTTTTTTTTTCCCACCTAGGTAAAGTTTCACAAGAGAGCGCCCTGCACATACAGAGCGTTTGTGACTAACTAAGAAACGAATTTACAACATTTTGGCGAAAACAAATCACAAAGTCTTGTCTGATTGGCAAACAATTATATTATTTTCAAATAACTTTTAATGGGCCAATCAACAACAAGGAATAGAATATAAAACGTTTACTGTTTTTTTCAGGACTCTCGTCTATACGAGCACTCAAAAAAAGTTCAAATGTGGCAAAAATGGTCGCTAATAGTTTTAGGAAAAAACCACATCAAATATTCATAGCTTAGATCTAAGGGCGGGTTCACATTAGGGGAAGACGGGGTAAAAAGCGCATGGGCGGGTAAGAAGCCCACCCCAATTATCTCATGAAATAAAGAAAATTTCAGTCAAATTTGCCCATGAGACGAATGCTTTAGAAATGAGATAATTGGGGTGGGCTTCTTACCCGCCCATGCGCTTTTTACCCCGTCTTCCCCTAGATGCGTAAGTTCCGTACGGAAACCCATAAGTAAGTAAAAGAAAGAAGGGTAAACATTTATGGATTAAAGGAAATACGGACACGTGCGCAAATCTTTTCCCTTCTTTCTTATACTTATTTACTGATTGCGCATGGGTTTCCGCACATAATATCTGCATGTATGTGAAAGTACCCTAACTTTGTTAACTTTTGTCAGCACAGCTCTCTCTCACCCCCTCTCTGTGTCTCGATCTGTCCCTCGTTCACTCTTACTCTTTCTCTCTGCAACATGCACACACATGCACACACACACACACACACACACACACACACACACACACACACACGCACGCACGCACGCGCACGCGCACGCACACACACACACACTCTCTCTCTCTCTCTCTCTCTCTCTCTCTCTCTCTCTCTCTCTCTCTCTCTCTCTCTCTCTCTCTCTCTCTCTCTCTCTCTCTCTCTCTCTCTCTCTCTCTCTCTCTCTCTCTCTCTCTCTCTCTCTCTCTCTCTCTCTCTCTCTCTCTCTCTCTCTCTCTCTCTCTCTCTCTCTCTCTCTTCTACAAACACACGTACAGACGAACGCACACAGGCACAGACATACAGACAGACAACAACACAAGGGCTACATCTCAGTGCTCAGCTACAAACCACATGATGTGGGTACCTAGACCTGTAATTGATCAATAGACTGGAGCTTGCTCTGTCGTGACAAACTGTAGTGAACATGAGGAATAAATCACAGTCTGAATGCAACCATAAATCAGGTTCAGATTAGCGACTATCATAACAATCCTGAGAGAGAGAGAGAGAGAGAGAGAGAGAGAGAGAGAGAGAGAGAGAGAGAGAGAGAGAGAGAGAGAGAGAGAGAGAGAGAGAGAGAGAGAGAGAGAGAGAGAGAGAGAGAGAGAGTGTGTGTGTGTGTTGTATGCACACTTTGACTTCTTTGGGGTCTGGGGTTTTTTTTCTGTGTCTGTCTGTCTGTCTCTCTCTCTCTCTCTCTCTCTCTCTCTCTCTCTCTCTCTCTCTCTCTCTCTCTCTCTCTCTCTCTCTCTCTCTCTCTCTCTCTCTCTCTCTCTCTCTCTCTCTCTCTCTCTCTCTCTCTCTCCTCTCTCTCTCTCTCTCTCTCTCTCTCTCTCTCTCTCTCTCTCTCTCTCTCTCTCTCTTCTCTCTCTCTCTCTCTCTCTCTCTCTCTCTCTCTCTCTCTCTCTCTCTCTCTCTCTCTCTCTCTCTCTCTCTCTCTCTCTCTCTCTCTCTCTCTCTCTCTCTCTCTCTCTCTCTCTCTCTCTCTCTCTCTCTCTCTCTCTCTCTCTCTCTCTCTCTCTCCCCTACCGTCTCCCTGTGTCTGTCTGTCTGTCTCTCTTTTTTTCCCTTCTTCCTCTTTCTTTCCTTCTTTCTTCCTTTCTCACACAAGCGAGAAGAACGAAAGATAAAGGTAGGCCCTAATGAACATTTACAATGGCAATCCTGGACACAGTGATTCATACATGCACTGCCCCTATGGCCCTACTACTGGTGGTTAATCAGTACTAGACTATAATCAATAACAACTAGAGTACTTGCGTAAACTGACCCAGTCGCGACACACGCTTGCACCCCTAACCCTAACCCTAACCCTAACCTGAACCTAAACCCTTAACCGCTAACCCGATTTTGCTCAAATTCGAACTTGTCCAAGCTTTTGACCCCTAGCATCCACCTGTAAATGTTCATGTTGATATATCCAAGCGTTCTCGAGTTATCGCTGTCACAGACAGACAGACAAACAAACAGACAGACAGAACAAACCTTTGCTTTTGTTGTTGAAACATACTGATAACTCTATGTGAGGCCATTTTACACCGAAATATGCATTTTGAGCAAATTTGAACACGGACGGACGGACGGACAAACTGAAAACAATACCAGTCTTGCTTCGCGACTGGTAACAACAGCTGAAGCTTGTCAGCAGTGAAGATGCTACTCTAAACTGAACGAGCGACAGACAAATTATACTGACAGATTTTAAACACCTAGAATTAGTAACCAGTCACAAAAACAACGAGGTCAAAGAAAAATGAGTGGAAGTTCAGTTTAACGTCGCGTATCGGCTTTCGCCATGTACGACGGGCTGAACAAACAAACCAGGGTATAAACAAAAATCTATGTTCCTGAATCACTGTCTTAGCCAAAAGGCCGAGAAGCGATCAGAATTTTAAAAAGAAAAATCAACAACACAGCAGTTAAATAGCAGGTGTAGGGGAAGACGGGGTAAAAAGCGCATGGGCGGGTAAGAAGCCCACCCCAATTATCTCATGAAATGAAGCAAATTTCAGTCTCATTTTGCCCATGAGACGAGCGTTAATGTCTAGCATTCGTCTCATGGGCAAATTTGACTGAAATTTGCTTTATTTCATGAGATAATTGGGGTGGGCTTCTTACCCGCCCATGCGCTTTTTACCCCGTCTTCCCCTATTTTAACCCTTTCACCGCCAACCATATTTCAACCAAGCATTTCCATTAAATTTACCTGGGTAGAGAACAACATCCATCTGCAGCATTGTGGATTCTTCTGTGACATATATATAAATAAGGTCTATCCTTACTTCCCAAAACTATGACAATAGGGTCTTTGGATAATAGACCCCAATTTGATGCCTTTTAGTGACATATGTGTTGAATCACTGTGGTGCTAAATTGCGACTTCGGCGGAACAACATATTCTATCCTAAACAAAAGATACATGTCTACTATCAAAACCGCATACAGCAACAAATCGCCTAACTCTGCTTAGATATAAAGCCCAGAGGAACTTCTTCGTCGTCGTCGTCGATCGCTAAATGGTTTCAATACACGTGAACATTTTTCTCTCTTTCCCCATGGTAACACAGTGATAGAACACTCATGATAAGACTTGAGCTTACATATCATTGTGTTGCCATGGGGAAAGAGTACAAAAAATGTTCACTGTACAGTGACCTTAAAACAGTTTCCTGTCACATGAGCGCAGATGCGCCATGCTGCCGTTATGCGCCTAAGAAATAGTTAGGCCCGTGCCAAAAGCATGTCCGTCTTCGGCTGAATAAAATCTTTGTAGTAGTTTCTAGAACAATAAGGCAGAAGGATAGTAAATGACAGTAAGCAAACGGAAAAGGCAGGGTAAAAGAGAATGCTTGCACGGTTTGCAGAGAGAAACACAACCAGTCTACAGTCTGCTTGTACGCTTTACACAGAGAAACAGTCTACAGTCTGCTTGCACGGTTTACACAGAGAAACACAACCAGTCTACAGTCTGCTTGTACGCTTTACACAGATAAACACAGTCTACAGTCTGCTTGCACGGTTTACACAGATAAACACAGTCTACAGTCTGCTTGCACGGTTTACACAGAGAAACACAGTCTACAGTCTGCTTGTACGCTTTACACAGAGAAACACAGTCTACAGTCTGCTTGCACGCTTTACACAGAGAAACACAGTCTACAGTCTGCTTGCACGGTTTAAACAGAGAAACACAGTCTACATTCTGCTTGCACGGTTTACACAGAGAAACACAGTCTACAGTCTGCTTGCACGCTTTACACAGAGGAAAAAAGTCTACAGTCTGCTTGCACAGTTTACACAGAGAAACAGTCTACAGTCTGCTTGCACACTTTACACAGAGAAACACAGTCTACAGTCTGCTTGCACGCTTTACACAGAGAAACAGTCTACAGTCTGCTTGCACGCTTTACACAGAGAAACACAGTCTACAGTCTGCTTGCACGGTTTACACAGAGAAACACAACCAGTCGACAGCGCGCTTGCACGGTTTACACAGAGAAACACAATCAGTCGACAGCACGCTTGCACAGTTTACACAAAGAAACACAATCAGCCGACAGCGCGCTTGCATGGTTTACACAAAGAAACACAGTCTACAGTCTGCTTGCACGGTTTACACAGAGAAACACAATCAGTGGACAGCGCGCTTGCACGGTTTACACCGAGAAACACAATCAGTCGACAGCGCGCTTGCATGGTTTACACAGAGAAACACAACCAGTCGACAGCGCGCTTGCATGGTTTACACAGAGAAACACAACCAGTCGACAGCGCGCTTGCATGGTTTACACAGAGAAACACAATCAGTGGACAGCGCGCTTGCACGGTTTACACAGAGAAACACAATCAGTGGATAGCGCGCTTGCACGGTTTGGGGACTGAACAGGCATCCCGCCTCATGGATGATTGGAATAGTCTGAGCATTCACATTGTTTCGAGGACACGAGCTATTTCTGAAGTACAAACTTCTTTAACTCTTCTAGCGCCATTAGCGAATATATTCGCCCAAGACATCACTCCACACTCCCACCAAATGCAAAGACATTCACTGCCAAGCACCCTGCCATGTGTGTATTCTTTTTAGAGCTTTTGTCACTGTTCTGCCATTAAAGCAATGCACGCACACTGGAAAAATAGTTACTTCCCCCTTGTCGGCTGAGATGCAATGGCCAGTCAAGAACGTCAAAACAAAACAAAATACAATACAAGGCGCTAGAAGAGCTAAGGACACAGTACAGTTTCCTATTAATGCCAGTTTTCTAAGAACACTCGACCC
>CM065680.1:97751941-97759441 GCA_017654935.2 Phymorhynchus buccinoides
TCACAGCAATTGTAACTCTCAGCATCTATTATAAACCCAATTACATTTTATAAAATATGTTTAATGAAAAATACCAGACATCAAATTCAAACTTGTTAACGTTATACACGCTCACATAGTACCAAAGAACATGCGCTGTACATTGAAACACACCAACAGATTCTCCCTGCAACCGAGTTGTTCTCGTTCTCATTTCCAATCATTTCACAGCTGTTATAAAACGTATCTGCCCAAACACGAATCTCTCTCTCTCTCTCTCTCTCTCTCTCTCTCTCTCTCTCTCTCTCTCTCTCTCTCTCTCTCTCTCTCTTAAAACCTACAGATAATAAAACAGACTCGTGGTGTTTGGTTTAACACTAATGTCAAATAAGCATTTCGAACCAGAACCAGAATGATCCGAATCAAAGAGGCAAGAGTCCGAATCGGAGAAGGAACTGGATGAATCAGAGGATGGACTGTCCTTGCTTCCTCTAACTACTCCACTTTGTTCACTGGAGGAAAGTCCGCCATGGTCCCGAACACTAGCTGGGCAGCTGGACTCATCACTCGGTCAAAGATATATATAGTCCACAATTTTTGACCGAGTGAAGGCCTGAGCTCGTTATTCGTACCAGATGCAGCACCATGGGGCGTGCTCAGCCGCATTTTCCTGGCCATCTTCATGGAATTATGACGGCCTGTTGTTGCAGTCATCAGCCAATACAGGACAGCTGCCGAACTCTTCCTTTCGTAGTTGGCCCTGCTCGTCTTCAGATGGCTCTGGGCATGTCACTGGAGGTCTGGGCTCGTTATCCACGCCAGACGCCACTGGTGCGGCACCAAGAGAGCCGTCCTCGGCGTTCCTTTTCTTGCGCTTGTTCCTCCTGGCTCTCCCCTGCTGAATCATTTGGTTGACGCGGGCGAATTCCTTATAAAGGGATTCACGTTTCAGGAGTTCTTGTTGCAGCATTCTTTCTGCTGCCTGCACTTGTTTGGAAATGCCCGACTCATTGTTTCTGTCTGATTCTGTGTCTTCGCTTGTCGAATTCTCAAATAATCGTTTTCTTCCTATTCTTGTTGGGTTTGGATTTTTTGAAGGGCGACCTCTACCTTCGGGTAAAACAGACAGTGCTGATGCTGTGCTCCTTCCAGATTGTGTCTTGGAGCCAGCAGTATCCAGTGGGCCTAAGTGCTGGTTCTTTCGGGGGCGACCCTTCCCACGCCTGGGTGGAACAGCACAAACAGGCATCTGCTTGAGCAAGTCTACGTACTTCTCCTCCAGGTTCCTGGCTGTCGTCTTCAGGTGGTGGGGTTCGGTGTGGTACTTGTAACAATTGTTGAACATGAATTTAAAATCAGTGAGGCAATTACGAGCACGTTGATACAGTCCGTTAAGCAGCTTGTACCTGATGGTGCCCAGGTCCATGGGCGGGTGTGGGATCTTGCGGATGTAGTTCGGCAACTCGGGGTGGGCCTCTGCCATGGGCTCTTGGAACGATCCGGCACCTGAGTGGTTCCACAACACTGCCAGGATGTTTGTCTGGATGAACTGCAGTTTGCGTTCGTCTGCAAGCATGGGGAAACGAATTCGACGGGCATGAGTGGATGTCCTCTTCCTTCCTTCCATGGATGTTCTCCTTGTATCTGTCCCTGAGGAAACACACAGAGGAGGAGAACCTTTATCAGTGTTAGAGGGGAAGGTTGGTGTGCGCACAATCACGGATGAACATTATACTTGGTCAAACAGCCAGTCACATTACACACACACTTGGTAACAACACACATACACGTGCTTTTCAAAGAGCACATATGTGGTCACCCCCCCCCCCCCTCTCTCTCTCTCTCTCTCTCTCTCTCTCTCTCTCTCTCTCTCTCTCTCTCTCTCTCTCTCTCTCACACACACACACACACACTGTGACACACATACACACACACACACACACACACACACACACACACACACACACACACACACACACACACACACACACACACACACACACACACACACACACACGCGCGCGCGCGCGCGCGCACTCTAACACACGCACGAGTGACACACTGTGCACCTGAACGTACATACATATTACATAATGTCTATGCTTTTTTAAGCATAAAAATGTTACGAATTGAAAAAGTAAGAGGGAGCGAAAGAGAGAAAAGAAGCCGCGAATGAGAGAGAGCGAGAGAGAGAGAGAGAGAGAGAGAGAGAGAGAGAGAGAGAGAGAGAGAGAGAGAGAGAGAGAGAGAGAGAGAGAGAGAGAGAGAGAGAGATAGAGAGAGAGAGAGAGAGAGAGAGAGAGAGAGAGAGAGAGAGAGAGAGAGAGAGAGAGAGAGAGAGAGAGAGAGAGAGAGAGAGAGAGAGAGAGAGAGAGAGAGAGAGGTGGGGGTGGGGGGCGAGGAGAGAGGGAGAGAACACGTGAAAATCACACTGACTATCCTTTTCATTATCATTCTTTAGTTACTTAATATTGTTCTGTTTTCCGTTATAAATTATTTCCCCTACGACCAGCCATTGTGAATATTAACTTGATTTCACTGAACAACACCACAGACACACAGACACAGACACACAGTATATATATATATATATATATATATATATATAAATAATATTTCTTTAGAACCTAGTGTTATCCCAGATGACTGGAAATCTGACTATTGTACTCTAAATGTCAACATGGTTTCAGAACTAAAGGTCTTGTGTAACCCAACTTCTTGAAGTAATAGAAGATTTTACAAGTATTTCAGACGATAGTTGTGCTCTAGATTTTATTTACATGGATTTTAAAAAGGCTTTCGATTCTGTGCCACATGAAAGGTTATTGTTGAAATTAAACGTATACGGTATCAGTGATAACCTACTAAAATGGATAAGAACATTTTCATGTGGAAAGGAAGCTATACTGCTACAAAAAATAATCAGGGACGAAATCACAGCTTTATGACATTTTTTCTAACCATGCAGAAACGTAAATAAGAAAAACTTACTGTCCGGTTTAAACAATTAAGCTGCTGGAACAAAAACGAAGGAACCGTTTGGTGTTACAATTGTTAGGTCCACTGTCACTCTCTCTACCTCTGTGTGAGTTGGTGAGATCATGTAGGCTTTGGGGTGAGATTAAAAACACTCTTTGTAAATTTGTGAGTGATCACTTATCTAGAAAGGAACCAGAAATACGTCATCGCTCATAAGACAATGGTGATCGTAGCTCTTGGTGGAGTACGTTAGCCTCAAAACGCGGACCACACAGAGCAAAATAATTGGCAGCGCGCGCGCACGCACTCACACGCACACGCACACGCACATCCCAGTCAAATAAACATTTTTTTTAAAAATGATTTTAGCCAACGCGTGCGCGCACACAAACACGCACGCACGCACGCACGTACACGCACGCACACACAAACACACACACACACCCCAGTCAAATAAACACATTTTTTTACGATTTTAACAAACGCGCGCGTGCACACAAACACACACACACGCACGCACGCACACGCACACACACACACACCAGGGCCGGATCCAGGGGGGGGCTTACCTGAGCTGTCATGATTTTCACGTGCAATGCACGCACTGCTGACAAATGTGTATCTTAAGCCGGCGACAGACTATGTGACTGCCTCATATGACGCAATCACGTCGTGACGTAGATCAAATTTTGTTTCCCGCACAGAAGACGTCACAAGCCACCTGACTCGATCAGACTCGATCAGTGAAATTTAGAACCCGCCCTATTCGGCCCTGTCACCTGACTGGGCCCGACTGCGTCAGACTGATCGAGTTAGATAGTATGCAAATGAGGTGAAACGTCACGACCTGATCGAGTCACATGAGGCAGCCACATAGTCTGTCGCCGCCTTTACACTGCTTAGGATCGGCTAATCGTAGAAACCCAAACTGCTGATTGATCCATCATATCAAGAATTTTGTGGGTCTTTGTTTGAACTCTCAGCTGCAACCATGGTTGATGGCGAGTGGCAAGTCTAATGAATGTCTGAAAGTAGTAAGATATTTTATTAATGATTTGTTCTGCCTGTTCTTAGCCATTTGCAATCATGGGGTGGAATGAAGCGGTAAGAAGAAGGAGCAGAAAATGGCAGAGCACTAACACACACATATTAGACCCTGGGGTAGGCAATGGTTGGGCCGGCATCATGCTGGGCACCGCTGAATGGTACTTGTTATGGGGCTCAAACGTGATAAAATACCAGTTAACTACTTAACTGGCTTTAATATACCAGTTATTTCGGCGAATGCGCCTTTATCAACACAGACAAGCAATTAAACAGCAAACATCAAATATAGCAAAAGGAGCAAAAAGTAGGCAACAGAAGGAGCAAAAAATAAAAACACACACATAAGTGGACTTTCTTATACCAGTTAAGTAGCTAACTATTTCAGTTAAGTAGTTAACTGGTATTTTATCACGTTTGAGCCCCATACCTTGTCTGGCCGGTTGTCTGGCTCCCCCCCCCTCTCTCTTTTTTGTGTCTTTTCTCTCCTTTGACCTATTCCTCCTTTTTAGCTGCAATAATGGTCAATAATGACTGGCGACTAAATGGAATTAGAAGAAGAAGAAGAAGAACTCCCAAAGCTCTACATATTCATAGTCTTAGTTCACAAAGCTCTACACTTCCATAGTCCGAGTTCCCAAAGCTCGACACTTTCACAGTTCGAGTTCTGAAAGCTCTGCACTTTCATAGTCCGACTTCCAACAGCTCTATGCTTTCATAGTCAGATCGAGTTATCAAAGCTCTGCACTTTCATAGTCCTAGTTCCCAAAGCTCTGCACTTTCATAGTCCGACTTTGAACAGCTCTATACTTTCATAGTCCAGTCGAGTACCCAAAGCTCTACACTTTCTTAGTCCATGTTCCCAAAGCTCTACACTTTCATAGTCTTAGTTCCCAAAGCTCTACATTTTTATAGTCCCAGTTCCCAAACTATACACTTTCATAGTCCGAAATATGACCTTAGTTGTCGATGGGGGATATATAATTTTAATCTTAAATCTTAAATCTCTCTCTCTATATATATACTTTCATAGCCCGAGTTTCCAAAGCTCTACACTTTCATGGTTCTATTTCCCAAAGCTCTACACTTTTATAGCCCGAATACTCAAAGCTCTACACTTTCATAGTCCTAGTTTCCAAAGCTCTACACTTTCATAGTCATAGTTCTAGAAGGCTACTGGCAGAGCACTAAGCACACATATCAGACCCTAGATAGGCAGTGGTTGGGCCGGCATCATGGTTGGGTTCCGCTGAACGGTCCTAGTCTGGCCGGTTGTCTGACTGCCTATACCCACCAAAACGCACGCACGCACTCTCTCTCTCTCTCTCTCTCTCTCTCTCTCTCTCTCTCTCTCTCTCTCTCTCTCTCTCTCTCTCTCTCTCTCTCTCTCTCTCTCTCTCTCTCTCTCTCTCTCTCTCTCTCTCTCTCTCTCTCTCTCTCTCTCTCTCTCTCTCTCTCTCTCTCTCTCTCTTTTCTGTGACCTCTTCGTCCTTTTCGGTTAATTGCAATGAAGGTCAATAATGACTTTGGCGACTGAATGCAAAAAGAAGAAGAAGATGAAGAAGAAGAGTTCTCAAAGCTCTACGCTTTCATAGCTAGTTTTCAAAGCTCTACAGTTTCATAGTCCGAGTTCTCAAAGCTCTACACTTTCATAGTCCGAGTTTTCAAAGCTCTACACTTTCATAGTCCGAGTTTTCAAAGCTCTACAGTTTCATAGTCCGAGTTCTCAAAGCTCTACACTTTCATAGTCCGAGTTTTCAAAGCTCTACACTTTCATAGTCCGAGTTTTCAAAGCTCTACACTTTCATAGTCCGAGTTTTCAAAGCTCTATACAGTTTCATAGTCCGAGTTCTCAAAGCTCTACACTTTCATAGTCCGATTTTTCAAAGCTCTACACTTTCATAGTCCGAGTTCTCAAAGCTCTACACTTTCATAGTCCGAGTTCTCAAAGCTCTACATTTTCATAGTCCGAGTTCTCAAAGCTCTACACTTTCATAGTCCGAGTTCTCAAAACATCTACACTGTCATAGTCCGAGTTCACAAAGCTCTACACTTTTAAAGTCCTAGTTCTCAAACTATGCACTTTCATAGTCCCAGTTCTCAAAGCTCTACACTTTTAAAGTCCTAGTTCTCAAGCTATGCACTTTCATAGTCCCAGTTCTCAAAGCTCTACACTTTTAAAGTCCTAGTTCTCAAACTATGCACTTTCATAGTCCCAATTCTCAAAGCTCTACACGTTCAAAGTCCTAGTTCTCAAAGCTCTCTCTGTATGCTCTCTCTCTCTCTCTCTCTCTCTCTCTCTCTCTCTCTCTCTCTCTCTCTCTCTCTCTCTCTCTCTCTCTCTCTCTCTCTCTCTCTCTCTCTCTCTCTCTCTCTCTCTCTCTCTCTCTCTCTCTCTCTCTCTCTCTCTCTCTCTCTCTCTCTCTCTCTTTACTGGCTCATTGAATGATCGGAATGTCATTTTTGTTTTGTGCTGGTTGTATGAAAAATGTAATGTTTTTGTCAATTAGTTACATTTTATTGTTTCATCAAAGTTTTGCAAAGCGCTAAGAGCTTGCTTTTAGCATGATTTTGTTACGCTTTATAAATAATAATAATAAGGATGGAAGTTCAGTTTAACGTCGCGTATCGGCTTTCGCCATGTACGACGGGCTGAACAAACCAACCAAGGTATAAACACTGTTTTATGTTCCTGAATCACTGTCTTAGCCAAAAGGCCGAGAAGTGATCAGAATTAATAATAATAATAATAATAATAATAATAATAATCATAATAATAATAATAATAATAATAATAATAATAATAATAATAATAATAATAATAATAATAATAATAATAATAACAATAATTTGTTTATTAGGCCTATTGGATCGATCCTGCATGATCACTGGATTAAAAACAACAACAAAAAAGTGAATATATAATTTTTTAATTTTTAATTTAAAAAAAAAAGAAGCTAAATTAATGGCTCAGGTTTGCACTAGCTATATTATCAATTAAAGACTGTTGCTCTCTGGTATTATGAAAGTTTAGTCTACTAGCTCTATGTCCAACCCCCATCTGTATTGCTACTATAATTCGGGACTTTACTGGTGTTGCACTGCCTACGGGCATTGCCTCCAGGATCGTTCCCACCATCTTTATATCTGCTGATGTCCCATAGGGGAAGACGGGGTAAAAAGCGCATGGGCGGGTAAGAAGCCCACCCCAATTATTTCATGAAATAAAGAAAATTTCAGTCAAATTTGCCCATGAGACGAATGCTAGACATTAACGCTCGTCTCATGGGCAAAATGAGACTGAAATTTGCTTCATTTCATGAGATAATTGGGGTGGGCTTCTTACCCGCCCATGCGCTTTTTACCCCGTCTTCCCCTATGTCTCTGTTCCACCTCGGTACACTCTTTCTCTCTGTGGTCACAGTTGTTCGTGGGTTTAGTCGTACCTTACACAGCCAAAGACGTCGGCAGAGCGGAGAAGGTGCAGCCAGGGCTAAT
>CM065680.1:97764441-97854441 GCA_017654935.2 Phymorhynchus buccinoides
CCTTGTTTTGTGTTCCTGTAACTAGTATGTTCTTTTTTCATTGATGTTTGTATTTTTTAATGAGGGCAGGATGAAAAAAAGCTTTAGCCCTCAATAAAGATCATTTTGACTTGACTTTACTTGACACGCACGCATGCATGCGCACACGCACACACACGCGCGCGCACACACACACACACACACACACACACACACACACACACACACACACACACACACACACACATACACACTTCCCTCTCTGTTAGTGTGTATACATGTATGTAAAGTCAAAAGATTATTCAGTCATGGGGAAAAAAAGAAAGAAAATCAAAATTATTAATGGATGACTTAAAATAATAATGAATTAAAGAATTATAACTTCTTCAATGTAATGATCTTGTGTGTGTTTGTGTTTGTGCGTGTGTGTTTTGACAAAGAAAAAAAGAAAGACTAAATGAATGAATGGTTTGTGGTGAATATTTCTAACTTAATCATTAAGCTAAAGTTATAAGCTATTGCTAAAAAATGGGGGCTGTGACGTAAGATAATGATTATGTATAATGAAAAGGCAAGTATAAAACTCATTTTAGTTTGTAACAAAGTTAAGTCCAAAATGAACATCGAATGTTCGGGGGGGTAGAAAGAAAATTGTTACAGTTATGTAAAGTCAACAAAATTGTGATTCTTGAAAATTAACGGTCAAAATGTCTGTCCCACTCTCTCTGGAAGCACAGTTAACCTCACATTGTGTATAATTCATACAATTTCCGCAAGTAGTCCAATCTTTGTTGTTATATTTGTTTATATTTGATGGAAAGAATTGTGATTTGTCAGACCTTGAGGATTCCCCCAAACCCCACTGCTGTCTACCTTTTGTTTATCAACTGATTCAGGTTGGTTTTATCCGTATCATGTTGACTGTCACATTTACAAACAGGCCCACCATATTTAGTATGCTTTCTTAGCATGTGATTTGTCTTTAAAATGTACTTTCAACTGTCAAACTTTCTCTTAAACAAGTATGACAGGACTGTTAGAACTTCTTTGTCCTGTCTTAATAATTTCTTGTGTTTCTGTTGATAGTGTTATAAATGTATGCTCTCACTCTCAGTCGGCTTTATTCAATTATTGTCACTTTGATTTTGAGGATTTTGATGAGATTCAGGCTGATTGTTGCACTGAAAATTCATACTGCAAGTGCCTTTGCCTCTAACCATTACTACCGGTAATACACAATATTGTCAACAATAGAAGATAAACTTACCGGTGCTGGATGAATTTAAACAGAAGAAGAAAATGAACAATTACATGCCTCTTGTTGGTGCTTATTCCTATGCATCTCCATTCTTCATTTGTTACCGGTAATGCCCACCTGTGTTGGACATTATTTGCTTAAACGCAATTGTATCTTAAGGTTCTGTTGCAAGGAATTTGTTGGCAGGTGTATAGGTGCAACACAGTCACATTTACAGGATTTTTTACATGTTCAATTGTGTGACGATGGAGCCTTTTCTTGCAGCACTGAGTTTAATGTAACTTCAAAGACACTGGGAGGCCTTCCTCACTCATAATTGAAAAGTTTTCTTATGATGGATTCATGACCCATTGACTGAGAAAATGGAGTTCCAAAGTTGCACACAGTGAGTGAAAGAGCACCTTATTGTAGTGTATTTGTTTGGTGTGTGTGTGTATGTGAGTATGTGCATGTGTGCACGTGCATAGGCATTATGGATGCAGGCCTACCTCTGTGTGTGCGCGTATGTGTATGTGCTCACACGTTTGTGATGGTATGAATTTGGAAAGGTTCATGCTTTTTTACATTATAATGTTATGTTTATGCTTCTTGAAATGCAATCATTTTATTGTTCAAATTTGTGTACATTACTTTCAGATTACATTGATATGGTGAAAAAGAATATGTGTTCTTTATATTTCAGTTTTAAACATAATGTAATATTACTAATAAACATATATAATAATTCCGCCTTGGCTTAAGGCTATGCCAGAGGCCAGACCAATTGACATAGGCTAGAACACCAAGGCTACATCAAAATGTTGTTTTTATGCTCTGCATTGTTATGCAGGGATTGTCTTTAGCCATGACAAGCTCCTAGCATAACATAATCAGTCTCTAAAATCCCCCGAAGTCGGAGTGTGGCTGCCCATGTGGCGGGGTAATCAAAAACGGTCACACAGGTAATGCTCTTATCCTTAATTGATGCATTTGTACCAGTATTCAAGTGCTTCGGCTGTTTAGATGATCCCTGGAGTCTTTTAGCCAGGGTGCGACAACAACAACATAATCATAATGTTTGGGTTGTCATGCCTGTAATGTAAAAACTACATGTAGCCATATATTGCATAAGGGCTTAAGGTACTACTACTGTTAAGTGTAGTTCTAGAGGTGAGTGTACACATTGGCTAAGCTTTTAATAGAAGGCTAGTTCGGGTTGTCGTTATCCCTGTGTGTGTGTGTGTGAGTGTGTGTCCATTTATGTCATATGTGTGTGTTCACTTTGTATTGCGTTTTTGTTTGAATGCGTTATGAATGCTAATGTGTGTGTGTGCGCTTCGATTTGATTTCTATCAAGATTCAGCGCCGTATAAATACTGTATGTTGTTGTTGTTGTGTGTGTGTGTGTGTGTGTGTGTGTGTGTGTGTGTGTGTGTGTGTGTGTGTGTGTGTGTGTGTGTGTGTAAGAGAGAGAGATCATATATATAGAAAGAGTACTAATGAAAAAACCCTTTGTAACTCTACATGACCACATCCATTGTCTTACATTGCAAACTTAAACAAGAATTTATTCAATGCAAATAAACACAAGGTAATTACAAGGTAATTTATAAAACATTTTCTTGATTATAGTTTGTTTTGTACTATGTATTATTAATAATTTGCATTATTTTTCAAATAACAATCATTATTAGATAAAGCATTATTTTCCTTAACCAAGAAAAAAAAAGGTCATTTCAATCTATTTCGAAGTACATGAAAATCATTATGTAAATATATATATATATGCACTTGTAAATATGCACAGGCATTCATGCACATACAAACTGTCTACCCAGAGTATCTCTGTCTCTTCCTGTTAAGTTTCGCTGTCTGTCTGTTTTCCCCATATCTGTCTCTAATTTGAAAATGTCTGCAGCAGGTCATAGAGTGTGCGTGTGTGTGCATTAATGAGTTATTTGTTTTCTTGTGGGTTTAGTTATGGAAGGCTGAGAATAGTGAGATTGACACCAGCAACTGACAGATGAAGACGTCATGATCTTGCATTCATTATCACCATAACATTCCTTGTGCTGGAGGGTGTTCATAGTTGCAACTGTTTACATTTTTGAGTGTACAATGTTGTGACTAAGTAAAATAGACTGCAGTAAACCATATAGAGTTCAGTAACACTAGCTGTTTGTTATTGTCCTTTGCCGATCTACGATTGCAATGGAGTCTGCATTCGTTCGTGTATGTTTCTTTTTTGTTCTTTTTTCTTTCTTTCTGTCTGTCCCAAGGATATCTCCCGAACAGCTTGACAGAATCGCTTCAAATTTGGTGTGGTGGTGTGTCACCATGAGAGGAAGGCATCCGCAGATAAATTATCGCTGTCGTGACCTTGACCTTGGCGTATGGCATATGAAAACCGAAAATCTTTAAGGGGCCATAACTTCCACACAGTTGGTCTTAGAGTCTTCAAACTTGGCATGTAGGTACTTTGGCTTATGGCCGTTCTGATGATAGCATATTACTAATCAAGGTCAAGGTCAGGTAGATCGGTAGGCCTTGAAAGTGGTAGGGGTCTAAAAATGGGTTTAAAGCCATATTTTCCACATTTGTACTTGACAGAAGCGCTTCAGATTGTGTGTGGTACTGTATAGCCTGGAGTAGAAAACATCTGAGCATAAATTATCGCCATGCTGACCTTGACCGTGAAGTGTGACTTTGAAAACCGAAATTTTCTTCTTTGCGCTATATATTTCTTGTCCAAGCTGTATCTCGTGAACTAGAAGACAGAATCCCTTCAAATTTTGTGTGAGGATGTGAGAGTAACAGTATAACGTATTCGTACATAAATGATCCCTCGTAAATACAATGTCGCCGAGCGGCAGACAGGTTTCCGTTTTACTTCACCCTCCTATATCGTGAAATACTGCATAGAATCATTCCAAATTTTGTGTGGGGGTGTAAAAAGAAGAGCAGAAGACATTGCAGTACAAATTATGCAACGTGGGATTTTAATGTCGCCGAGTTAACCCTCTTGCATTTATTCCGGCCCAAACCGCCCAGCCGGAAGTTGCCTCTGTGTATTCAAGCCGCCCAAAACCGCCCGTAGCTTGCCCCCACTCTGAGACCCCCTCTGATGGCATTTTTATCACGCACTAACTTCTGGCTTGTTCTACACACACTATGAAGAAGCTTCTCACTTGCAGTGATGTGATAGTAACTGTATGGCGCTCTGTGTGCTTCAAAAGACAGTTTTTCCCGAAAATGCGCGAAAGAATCTGAACACTAGAAGAAGTTTTGTATGTAACAAATGCGAATGCAAGAGGGTTAAGGGTGTACACCCCATTGATTAAGGGTGCACATCCCACTAATTAATGGTGTACATCCCAGTAAAGGAGGGGGTCTAATACTAAAAATAAGACATTGTAGCACAAAATGTGCCACGTGGGGCTTAAATGTCGCTGAACAGCAGACATGTCTCGGTGTTAAGAGTGTACACCCCTCCAATTAAGGGTGTGCATCCCGGAAAAGGATTTGCACCCAGTCAGAGGTGTGTAGGTGTATCACCCAAAGGACACAAGGAGGACGAGGACCTAACATGTGAGGGGCAAGGGAGGTACAGGGCGGGGCAGGTACAGGGCGTAGCCAGCAAAGGATGCATCTGCCACTCGTCGATGCCCTTGTTTATTTTGTAATCAATTTTTTTTTATTTTATTAAACCTTTTTTTTACATTTTCATATAAATGAAATAAAAGTAGAATAACAATCAACAAACATACAAAAAAGAAGCAAAGAAAGAAAACAAAGGAGAAAAAAAAAAGAAGAAAAAAAAAAAAAAGAAAACCACTGTTACTTGAAGAAAACCCAGCACCTGTTCAAGGCAAGGTTATGATCAAATCGGGCTGGCAAGTAATCAATTAATTTGGTTAAATAACTTGGTGAATTCAAATTGCATATTCATATATTTCTTAGATTTAAAGCTTGTTGCACAAATCCATACTTGTTGTATTCCACAAGCTATAATCCTGAATGTTATATCACACGCTTTCTCGTATAACACTTTAGTTTATCATTGCTTGAGATGAAACAGTTTGACAAGAAAGATTTGAGAATGTTATTTATTGAGCATTTTCTATTTTTTCCCCATGCTTAGTTTCTATGTTATGGACTGGTGTTAGTACTGGAATGTTTCAGAGATCTCGAAAAAGACAAGTTTCATGAAAAAGGTGCTACTCTTTAGGATGAATGTGACACACTTGATTTCAATTTCAAGATACATTGATGAGTGTTTTGTAATAAGTGGTCAAACTTTATGCGGTGACAGTCCTGAAATGACCATAGCTGTTGACGGGACTATAGTATAATGGAAAAAAATAAAAATAAAATTCTATTGATTAATCATGTAATGTTTCAGAAGCCCTGAGTTTCATGAGAACAGTTTAATGTCTGTTTTATAAGGTGTTCTACTGCATTATTGCAGAGAGCGTGAAGAAGCCATGAGTTTCATGAGAACAGTTTAATTTATGTTTTATAAGGTGTTCTACTGCATTATTGCAGAGAGCGTGAAGAAGCCATGAGTTTCATGAGAACAGTTTAATGTCTGTTTTATAAGCATTGTTGCAGAGAGCGTGAAGACCTTGAAGAAACCCTGAGTTTCATGAGAACAGTTTAATGTCTGTTTTATAAGGTGTTCTACTGCATTATTGCAGAGAGCGTGAAGAAGCCATGAGTTTCATGAGAACAGTTTAATGTCTGTTTTATAAGGTGTTCTACTGCATTATTGCAGAGAGCGTGAAGACCTTGAAGAAGCCATGAGTTTCATGAAGTTGGCTTAATGTTTATGTATGTTGTTCCACTGCATTGTTGCAGAGACTGAGAGAGCGTGAAGACCTTGAAGAAGCCATGAGTTTCATGAAGTCGGCTGAATGTCTATTTTATAAGGTGTTCCAATGCAATGTTGCAGAGCGCGTGAAGACCTCGAAGAAGCCATGAGTTTCATGAAGAAGATGCTGCCCTCCAGGATGGGTCAGGCAGACAGCCATCAGGGCCCCGGGGCCAGCTCGGACACCTCCCTGGGCCTGACCCACCTGCGGAAGCTGTTTGTGGAGTTCCGCCAGCCCACGTCCAAGGTGACCCAGAAGGACCAGGAGGACAAGCTCTACAACATGCTGCCCCTCTTCTGCAAGGTGGGTGATGAACGTGAACTGAAGACGTGATTGAAGCATCGTTCCCCCCCGTGGGGATACCGGGGGGTCTTTAAAATTATTTTTTTATAGCTGTCCCATCTTCTGGGCCGTACAGTGGCATTGCTCCCACGCCACTCATTCTGAGTCCCAAATCGCAGCCACACCTCCGCACGTTCAGGTCGCAGAATCCGAGACCAGCAGTCCAAGAGGAGCGAATCTATGTTAGGCCATCAGGAGGCACCGGGGGGTCTTTTTTTAATAAATAGTTCCCCCATCTTCTGGAAGTTCTGTGCTTGTAACTTCTCTAATCTGTCACTCTCTTTGACTCTGACTTTTCCTTTCTACTATTTATCTACTATCACCACGCTCGCAAATAGTTTGACTTGATGTCAGCATCACTTCCGCAAAATCGGATAGCCATTTGTATCGAGCAAGACGATTGGCTAAAGAAAATTCATTATCCAATCAGAATGAAGCATGTTTAGCCAGTCAATTGCAGACAGCCTTTGGCAAAATGGCAGACAATATTATGACATGTGCTTCGGGTTCTGACAAGAAGAAATCAAAACAACGTTTTTGCAAGTTAAACATTTGATTTCTGCACTGCAGAGTCTAACAATGTCAAGACAACATTTTGCTTATCATGGGTGAAAAAAAAAAGTTATGTCATTCCCGAGGAGCTGTATGACAGGATGGCCAATCATGAAGACTCTTTTCTACTAGCTTTTTCACTCATGGCACATTCATTTATCGGGCAGGTGGCTAAAACTGGGGGGCAGGTAAAAAATGTGTCTACCTGCCCCCAAGGCCAGTTACAAAAAAAGTTACTGTCCTACCCTGCATTTTCTCCAATGCCTTAAAGGGTATACAACCCCCTCAGTACTCTAGTTGGCCTTCAGAGACCTTCACCAATTCTTGATGTCCTCAAGTCCGGGAGTGGAGGTCGGTTGTATCCTTAGCAAAGCATCTCCTCTTTTTAAAACAAATTTTATCCCATCCCTCCAGAATAGCAGCTTGCTCCTCCGCTATCTGGAAGTCATGATGAGAAACAACAGACTGGCGTACAGACAATGTTCTTGTTATGAGTGGAACACAAAATTAGAAATGTTAAAACAGGTGTTGAGTAACTTTCTTCATGGACAAAGTTGTCAGAAGAACAAAACCATTTGCTACTCATTACATCTGGCTTTTAAAAATAGAAGAGCGATTGGTTGATTGTAAAGTTGAGGATGTGAGACTGATGTCATCAATTACTGAATTTTTATCAGATTTTCCCCCTTTTCTGTGTCTCTGCTATCTACTTATTAAAGATGCATTTTTAGTAGTACAGTGGAACCTCCCTTTAAGACCTCCCATTATAAGACTCCCTCCCACATAAGACCTGCTTCTCTGAGAAATTGCCCTTCTTTGTAAGGTATTAAAATGACCTCCCTTATAAGACCCCTCCCTTATAAGACCTCATTTTGGATGATTTGTTAAGGTCTTATAAGGGAGATTCCACTGTATCAAAATGTAAGAACAAACGTCTTTATTGTGGTTGTTAATGTTTGTGGTTACTAAAGCATTTGGGATTTGTCATTTATATGGTGAACCAAAGGAAGTTCTATTGAATCCATTTGAACCAAAGGAAGTGTTATTGACCCCAATTGAGGAAGCTGTAGTTAAGAATGGTACTTGATGAGCTAACAGCTCTGTGCCAGGTCCTTAATGAAGTAACAGATGTCAGCTTACAGCCGCAGCTTGAGGACTGCTACAATGGTTAATCTGTCCTTCCTAAGCCATGCCTAGTATTATGCCTACGGTATGTACAGTGGAACCTTCCTTATAAAACTTCCTCCCACATATGACGTACCATATTTTTCGGATCGTTAGGCGCTTGTGTGTATAAGGCGAATAGGGCAATTTTGAAGAAAAATCTGAACAAATTAAAGCAAAAGGCGCCCTCGTTTTTGCACCTCGCAAAAGAAAGTCAAACTTTGAAGCCCATATGCATTCGATAAAGGCTTGCCGACCGCCATTACTGCTGTCATAAATGAGAGTTGGCTCCTTTTTCAAAGAATCAAACTTCTATGTGTGCCACTTCCTGCTGTTGTGTTTGTACCTTTCTTCGCAAAAACTGGTAGAATTATGGCATTTTAAGCTCTACAACGATGCTTTTTACATCCAATTAAGGGCTATGGCATCTATTTGACAGTATCTCGAACGATAATAGGGATTTTGAAGCATTTTAACGTGAGTATCCGTCATATCAGCGACTTGTGACCACTTTGGATGTCTAGACTTGCAGTATACTGTACTGAGCACGGCAATGGTTGCCTCTCTTCTTACGATTTTGTTCATTAATAGGGCGACCTCGGCTTTTTAGGTCGAAATTGGAGAAAAACAATATCACCTTATAGTAAAAACAATGATGGTACTTCTCTGAGACATTGCCTTTCTTTGTAAGTATTAAGTTCCCTTATGCAACTCCCTCCCACTTGAGACCAAATTGTGGATGATTTTTGAAGGTCTTATAAGGGAGGTTCCACTGTATAGTGTATTATTGATTGGGAAGAATATTAGCATAGTTCATGTTTGTCATCAATTGGTTAGAACAAATGTTTTCAGCATCATTCATGTTTGTTCCCAATTGGTTAGAACAAATGCTTTCAGGATCATTGTCCTTTGCCGATCTACAAAGTAGATCGCAAAGGAGTATGTTTTCGTTCGAGTTTGTTTCTTTGTTGTTGTCCTTTGCCGATCTATGATCGCAAAGGAGTATGTTTTGGTTCGGGTTTGTTTCTTTTTTTCTTTTTTTTTTCTTTTCTGTCTGTCCCAAGGATATCTCCCGATCCGCTTGACCGAATCGCTTCAAATTTTGTGTGGCCGTGTGTCCCCATGAGAGGAAGGCATCCGCGCAAAAACTTTTGCAGTCCTGACCTTGACCTTGGCGTATGTCCTTGAAAACCGAAAATCATTAAGGGCCCATAAATTCCACACTGTAGGTCCTAGAGTCTTGAAACTTGGCATGGAGGTAATTTGGCTTATGGCCGTTCTGATGATGGCATACCGATCAAGGTCAAGGTCAAGGTCAGGGAGATCGGTAGGCCTTGAAAGTGGTAGGGGTCTAAAAATTGGGTTTTCAGCCATATTTTCCACATTTGTAATTGACAGAACCGCTTCAGATTGTGTGTGGTACTGTATAACCTAGAGCAGAAAACATCCGAGCATAAATTATCGCCATGCTGACCTTGACCTTGAAGTGTCACCGTGAAAACCGAAATTTCCTTCTTTGCTCTATATATTTCTTGTCCAAGCTGTATCTCGTGAACTAGAAGACAGAATCCCTTCCAATTTTGTGTCTGGATGTGACACTAAGAGTATAACACATTCGTACATAAAATATCCCTCGAATATACAATGTCGCTGAGGGGCAGACATGTTTCCATTTTTCTTCACCCTCCTATAGTGAAATACTGTATAGAATCACTCTAAATGTTGTGTGGGGGTGTAAAAAGAAGAGTAGAAGACATTGCTGTACAAATTATGCCACGTGGGATTTTAATGTCACCGAGTGGCAGATATGTCTCCGAGTTAAGGAAGGGTGTACACCCTACTAATTAAGCGTGTACATCCCGGTAAAGGAGGGGGTCTAATTCTAAACGTAAAAGACATCCTAGCACAAAATGTGCCACGTGGGGCTTAAATGTCGCCAAGTGGCAGACATGTCTCAGTGCTAAGGGTGTGCACCCCACCAATTAAGGGTGTGCATCCCGGAAAACAATTTGCACCCAGTCAAGGGTGTGTAGGTGCTTCACCCAAAGGTCACAAGGAGGACGGGGACCTAAGATGTGAGGGGGAAGGGAGGTACAGGGCGTAACCGGCAAAGGACATATCTGCCGCTCGGCGATGCCCTTGTTCATGTTTGCTATCGATTGGTTAGAAAATATGTTTTCAGCGTCATTCATGTTTGTTATCAATTGGTTAAAAAAATGTTTTCAGCATCATTCATGTTTGTTCCCAATTGGTTAGAACAAATGTTTTCAGCATCATTCATGTTTGTTCCCAATTGGTTAGAACAAATGTTTTCAGCATCATTCATGTTTGTTATCGATTGGTTGGAAAAAATGTTTTCAGAATCATTCATGTTTGTTATCGATTGGTTAGACATTTTTTTTTCAGAATCATTCATGTTTGTTATCGATTGGTTAGAAAAGATGTTTTCAGAATCATTTAATGCACTTGTGAGGAAATGTATTATCAGCACCATTCAGTTCACATGAAATATGAATATAAAATTGATTGACTTTTTGAGCAGTTTACTTTTTTCCCCAAAAATATTATGGGGGTACAAGTAATTGAACTTAAGTTAGAAGTTTTATGATTTGTTCAGGTATTTGAAAACGCGCCTTCTTCCGATATGACGGAAAAGTGGGGGGACATCCTGCAGTTCTGTAGCCACGTTTCCAAACTGATGGTGACTGAAATCAGACGACGAGCCTCTAACCAGTCCACAGGTAAGGATCAACTGGCTGTGCCATGCCTGTGGTGGCTTGGGTTTCAGTAAATGTCGCTTTTCTTCTTCGACTGTTATTATTACTACGAGTCTTGTAAACTTGCTCCACTTTGCTTTACTTTGTTTTCTGTGAATGCTTGGTATTTTCCATTGTGCACATTTCCGTTGAATGTTCCTATATGGATATGTTTTCTTTTTCTACATTGGAGGGATGTGCAGTTGCGTGCAAATCAAGGAACACATCCATATTCTTTGATTTTCTTCGTATTATTCGACCTTTTTAAACTATACCTTCATCTTTTTTGTTTACATTGCCATACTTTTACTTCATTTATCCTGTGACTTTTATAATCCATCCATTGATACACACATGCATGCTCACATTCAAGTTATCCAAATAAGATGCATATAAGAAATGAAAATGGCAATTAGCAATCACTGTCTTTCCAATCAATGAGGTTGTGAGCCATGTGATTTTGGAACTGCTTTATGATGGTAGATGTGTCTTAGCAGTGACTATCATTATTGCTATCTGTCCTTGAACAGGGCAGCAAGCTGTGCCACCATGGAGCTGCTTTATGATGGCAGATGTGTCTTAGCAGTGACTATCATTATTGCTATCTGTCCTTGAACAGGGCAGCAAGCTGTGCCACCATGGAGCTGCTTTATGATGGCAGATGTGTCTTCGCAGTGACTATCATTATTGCTATCTGTCCTTGAACAGGGCAGCAAGCTGTGCCACCATGGAGCTGCTTTATGATGGCAGATGTGTCTTAGCAGTGACTATCATTATTGCTATCTGTCCTTGAACAGGGCAGCAAGCTGTGCCACCATGGAGCTGCTTTATGATGGCAGATGTGTCTTAGCAGTGACTATCATTATTGCTATCTGTCCTTGAACAGGGCAGCAAGCTGTGCCACCATGGAGCTGCTTTATGATGGCAGATGTGTCTTAGCAGTGACTATCATTATTGCTATCTGTCCTTGAACAGGGCAGCAAGCTGTGCCACCATGGAGCTGCTTTATGATGGTAGATGTGTCTTAGCAGTGACTATCATTATTGCTATCTGTCCTTGAACAGGGCAGCAAGCTGTGCCACCATGGAGCTGCTTTATGATGGCAGATGTGTCTTAGCAGTGACTATCATTATTGCTATCTGTCCTTGAACAGGGCAGCAAGCTGTGCCACCATGGAGCTGCTTTATGATGGTAGATGTGTCTTAGCAGTGACTATCATTATTGCTATCTGTCCTTGAACAGGGCAGCAAGCTGTGCCACCATGGAGCTGCTTTATGATGGCAGATGTGTCTTAGCAGTGACTATCATTATTGCTATCTGTCCTTGAACAGGGCAGCAAGCTGTGCCACCATGGAGCTGCTTTATGATGGTAGATGTGTCTTAGCAGTGACTATCATTATTGCTATCTGTCCTTGAACAGGGCAGCAAGCTGTGCCACCATGGAGCTGCTTTATGATGGTAGATGTGTCTTAGCAGTGACTATCATTATTGCTATCTGTCCTTGAACAGGGCAGCAAGCTGTGCCACCATGGAGCTGCTTTATGATGGCAGATGTGTCTTAGCAGTGACTATCATTATTGCTATCTGTCCTTGAACAGGGCAGCAAGCTGTGCCACCATGGAGCTGCTTTATGATGGTAGATGTGTCTTAGCAGTGACTATCATTATTGCTATCTGTCCTTGAACAGGGCAGCAAGCTGTGCCACCATGGAGCTGCTTTATGATGGTAGATGTGTCTTAGCAGTGACTATCATTATTGCTATCTGTCCTTGAACAGGGCAGCAAGCTGTGCCACCATGGAGCTGCTTTATGATGGCAGATGTGTCTTAGCAGTGACTATCATTATTGCTATCTGTCCTTGAACAGGGCAGCAAGCTGTGCCACCATGGAGCTGCTTTATGATGGTAGATGTGTCTTAGCAGTGACTATCATTATTGCTATCTGTCCTTGAACAGGGCAGCAAGCTGTGCCACCATGGAGCTGCTTTATGATGGTAGATGTGTCTTAGCAGTGACTATCATTATTGCTATCTGTCCTTGAACAGGGCAGCAAGCTGTGCCACCATGGAGCTGCTTTATGATGGTAGATGTGTCTTAGCAGTGACTATCATTATTGCTATCTGTCCTTGAACAGGGCAGCAAGCTGTGCCACCATGGAGCTGCTTTATGATGGTAGATGTGTCTTAGCAGTGACTATCATTATTGCTATCTGTCCTTGAACAGGGCAGCAAGCTGTGCCACCATGGAGCTGCTTTATGATGGCAGATGTGTCTTCGCAGTGACTATCATTATTGCTATCTGTCCTTGAACAGGGCAGCAAGCTGTGCCACCATGGAGCTGCTTTATGATGGTAGATGTGTCTTAGCAGAGACTATCATTATTGCTATCTGTCCTTGAACAGGGCAGCAAGCTGTGCCACCATGGAGCTGCTTGCTGCTTTATAGTAGACATCAGTCAGACAAGTACACAACAAAGTGACACTTTACACCTGGTTGTCTACTTGTCTGTATAATGTGTGTTCTGGTGACGTTGCACTCTGTTTCAGTTCCCCCCCCCCCCCCCCAGTGAACAGAGGCTGTAAACCATTTGATTGTGGAACTATTTTAACCCTTTCCCTGCCAGCGATTTTTCAGCCAAATATTTCCATTAAACTTACCTGGGTAGAGAAAAATATGTCTGTAATATTGGGGATTCTTCTGTGACATATTTACGGTAAGGCCTATCCTTACCTCCCAAAATTAAGAGTTTGAATAACAGACCCTGATTTGATGCCTTTAGGTGACATGGGTGTTAAATCATTGTGGTGCGACGTTGGCGGTGAAAGGGTTAAGATGATTTTAATATCATCATCACTTTGTAGTGTTTCATGGTTGGTATCTTTGCAAGGCACATAGGCAGCGAGCCGTGCAATTGTAGAAGTGGAGTCTGGCGTGGACAACAGCAGTGGGTGGCACCATCAACTTCCTGTCCTTGGGAGATGGGGGAAGGGGGGGGGGTATGAGAGTTGATGTTTTATATCAACATTACTGTTCTTACAATTCACAGAGGCGGAAAGTCTTGCGATCATGGAATTTCTGGAGGTAGAATCTGGCGTGGACAATGGGAATGGGTGGCTGTTGCTTGGCACCATCAACCTACTGTCCCTGGGAGAGCTGCTTTATGATGATGGCTGGTGTCTTTACAGATGTAACACCACAATTGTTGTCTTTGCAATGCACAGAGGCAGTGAGCACAGCAATTGTGGAGCCTCTTGAAATGGAATCTGGCATGGACAATGGCAGTTGCTTGGCACCATCAACCTTCTGTCTCTGGTTTGTGTCTTTATAATATTACAATTGTTGGCTTTGCAATGCACAGAGGCAGCGAGCAGAGCAATCGTGGATCCTCTTGAAGTGGAATCTGGCATGGACAATGGCAACGGGTGGCTGTTGCTGGGCACCATCAACCTGCTTTAAGACAGTTTGTGTCTTTATAATATCACCCTCACTGTCCTTACTGTCACAGAGGCAGCGAGCAGAGCGATCGTGGAACTACTTGAGGTGGAATCTGGCGTGGACAATGGCAACGGGTGGCTGTTGCTTGGCACCATCAACCTGCTTTAAGACAGTTTGTGTCTTTATAATATCACCCTCACTGTCCTTACTGTCACAGAGGCAGCGAGCAGAGCGATCGTGGAGCTACTTGAGGTGGAATCTGGCGTGGACAATGGCAACGGATGGCTGTTGCTGGGCACCATCAACCTGCTGTCCCTGGGGGGCCAGGCCCTGATCGACTGCATGACGGCAGCCTCCCTGCCCTCCACCCTGGTCAAGTGCCTCTACCTGTTCTTCGACCTGCCCCCTGTGGACAATGGGGACGTGCTGGCCCCTGGCTGTCAGTTCAATCCCAGCGAGAGGCGCATTCTGCTCCAGAAAGTCTTTGTGCAGGTACATGTAATCAATGAATCGATCAATCAATCCATCAGTTTTTTTAGTTTATTAGTTGTAATAGTTTATTTTTGGTTAGTGTAGTTTGTGTTTCTGTGTGTGTGCATGTGCGTATTGGGGGTGTGCTGGGGTGTTGGAGTTGTAGGTAGGGTGTGTGTCTGTGGTAGCTACTAACTGAAACTCTTGCTGATGCAGAAAGTCTTTGTGCAGACCTTTGAACTTGGTGTGTGAGTGTTTTATAGGTAGGATGTGTTTGTCTGTGCTAATTACTAAATCTCATTGTTCTACCGAAAATCTGTTGCAGTGTTGTTTCCCTGTGTGTGTGTGTCTCTCTCTCTCTCTCTCTCTCTCTCTCTCTCTCTCTCTCTCTCTCTCTCTCTCTCTCTCTCTCTCTCTCTCTCTCTCTCTCTCTCTCTCTCTCTCTCTCTCTCTCTCTCTCTCTCTCTCTCTCTCTCTCTCTCTCTCTCTCTCTCTCTCTCTCTCTCTCTCTCTCTCTCTCTCTCTCTCTCTCTCTCTCTCTCTCTCTCTCTCTCTCTCTCTCTCTCTCTCTCTTTTTCTGTGTGTGTGTGTGTTTTTTGTTGGTGGGATGTGTGTCTATCCTTGTTACTAACCCTCACACTGCTGCAGACTGGTGTGTGGGTGTGTTTTGTGTGTTGGGGTATATGTGCCTGTGCTTGTTGCTAAACCTCACGTTGCCCAATGTGTTAGGTGCTGGTTCGCCTGTGTAACTACGTGTCCCCGGCGGAGGAGCTGGCCCGTAAGGACGACCTGAGCCTTCTGTTCAGCGCCATCACCAGCTGGTGTGTGCCCCACAACATCCCCTGGAGGCAGTCTGCCGGGGAGGTCCTGGTCACCCTGTCCAGGCACGGCCTGGCTCCATCCGTCGTCAAGTACATCCACGGTAAGTCACCATTTTCACTTTTTTGTTGTCCCAGTTTTCTCCTTCATCTTGAAATTTGTTCTTACAATTTCAGTTTTTATAATTTTTTATGGTGTTTTCCCAACTAGTTTTAAAAGTGGACCCAGGGCTCCCAGGGACCCCCATTTGAGGGTCTATGAAGTATTAGAATTCTAAGGAACCCTCTAAAAGAATGTGCAGGGGGTCCCAGGGATGCTCTATGAAAATTCTTTTTAGCATTCACAATGCCATTGGGACCCTCTGTCCCGCCTCTAGGATCCTCTGTACTGTAAGTGAAGGAGTCCCTGGGACCCCTTGGTTTACGGGACGATTGGGAGCCCTGGGACCCAAGATATACCTTGAGCACTGTCTTAGCCAATAGGACTTCAGGATAGTTAGTGTTAGGACATCATGGATGCCCCCCTCCACCCCCCCAAGTTAAGTAATCTTTAAATATGCAGCAGAGAGAGCCTAAGCCATGTTTCTAGTTTGTGAGAGTCATACCCATTCACATGATAATTATAATCATGTATGTAATATGAATAGTTATTTGTTTAACTGAGCATGTTGCATTGTTTGTGTTCTCACAACCATTGAGTGTGTGCCAAGGTGTGTGCAGCAATTTGTAGAGTATGACATAATCATAGGTTAATACAACTGACCATGTAGTGTTAGGTTGTCAGACAAGGGCTGTGTGTGGCGGTGTGTGGAGAACGTGCAGAGGGTGGGGGACCTGTCTCCCCTGGAGATGTTGGTCAGGGCTCACAGGGACCCCCATTTGGGGGTCTATGAAGCACTAAAATTCTACAGGACCTTCTAAAAGAATGTGCAGAGGGTCCCAGGGATGCACTAGAAAAATAATTTTTAGCATTCGCAATGCCACTGGGACTCTAGGACCCTCTATAATGTAAGTGAAGGAGTTCCTGGGACTCCTTGTTTTGTGGGACGATTGGGAGCCCTGTTGATCATTATAAAGTAATAAATAGAACTGAGCATGTGGTATTATATTATGCTGTCAGACAAGGGCTGTGTGCGGTGGGGTGTGGAGAACATGCAGAGGGCGGGGGCTAAAGTAATAAATAGAACTGAGCATGTAGCATTATATTATGCTGTCAGACAAGGGCTGTGTGCGGTGGTGTGTGAATGACATGCAGAGGGCGGGGGATAAAGTAATAAATAGAACTGAGCATGTAGTATATTATGCTGTCAGACAAGGGCTGTGTGCGGCGGTGTGTGGAGAACATGCAGCGTGCGGGCGACCTGTCTCCCCTGGAGATGGTGGAGATGTTCGTCACGGTGTTCTGCTTCCTCAAGGACTCCAGCGAGGTGTCTCAGACCCTGCTGGACGACTTCAAGGCCTGCCAGGGGTACACCTTCCTCGCCGACTTCCTCATCAGGTACCATCCTCCAGTGATCACGCTAGACAGTTTGAAAACCAGTCTCATCAGCAACCCCCCACCCACCCCCCAACAACTGGTGTCAAAACCAGTCCCAGGGAAATAACAACCAGTGAAAATAACACATTCACATTATTAACCCTTTCACTGCCAGCCATTTTTCAGCCAAAAGAAAAGTTTTATCTGCAATATTGGGAATTCCTCTGTGACATGTATAACACTAGACCTATCCTTACATCTTAAACTTAAGAAAATAGGGTCTTCAGATAACAGACCCTGATTTGAAGCCTTTTAGTGACATGGTGTTAAACTATTGTGGTGCATAAATGCGACATTGGCAGTGAAAGGGTTAAAGCCTCTGTTGAAACCATTTATCAGTCCTAACAAAATGTTATCAGTGCCTGGGATTGACAGGTCAATATTATTTCAATATTTTGGTTTTGCAATCAGTATTTTACTGATAATTACCAGTTAAAGCGATCACTGGTCGTCTGATATGTCATCATGGGCATTTTTCATCTCTTTTCATTTCTCTTCTGTCATCAGTTTTATCATTAATCTGGGAGACTGCCAGAAGAATTTGTTGCCAAGTCACAGATTTCACTGAAACAAATACTAGATCCAAAATGCTAATTTGGCAAGACAGTCGAGGGATGTTTTAAAACAAAAATCAGTATTTTGGAGTTCCTCTCAAAAGTGATGATGATGTAAATGACATCACTAATTAAACAGTGCATGGGTGGTAAGACAGTGACTATAAGTATAAACAATATCAATGCTCTCCCCAGAACATAAAAGGAGGAACTGGATTGCTTGAATATAATTTGATGAAGGAATGAAACTAGCAATAAAGAAATCCATAACATCCAAATATCCATAATAGATGAAGGATACAAGAATGGTTGTTTATTAAATATTGCAAGAAATAAAACAGAAAGGCAGCCTTTGATGAAAAAAAAGAGCATTATTAGTAAACTGAATCATACTGCGTAAACATAATGACAAGCAACTACGTACTGTTTTATACAGAAAGATGCATTATCCAAGAAGCTTTTTCAATACTGCATTATTTGTTGATTTACTGAACTATTCTGTATGTCACAGGCTGGAGAAGGATGAGGAGTCAGTGCAGGCACTGCGTAACCTGGTGCTGTTGGCTGGCTCCCTGAACACTTGTGGATTCACTGAGTTCAGATACTTCCATGTAGCATGACTGATGATTTACTGAAGAATGCTCTATGTCACAGGCTGGAGAAGGATCAGGAGTCAGTGCAGGCACTGCATAACTTGGTGCTGTTGGCTGGCTCCCTGAACACTTGTGGATTCACTGAGTTCAGATACTTCCATGTAGCATAATTGATGATTTACTGAAGAATGCTCTATGTCACAGGCTCGAGAAGGATGAGGAGTCAGTGCAGGCACTGCGTAACCTGGTGTGTTGGCTGGCTCCCTGAACACTTGTGGATTCACTGAGTTCAGATACTTCCATGTAGCATGACTGATGATTTACTGAAGAATGCTCTATGTCACAGGCTCGAGAAGGATCAGGAGTCAGTGCAGGCACTGCGTAACTTGGTGCTGTTGGCTGGCTCCCTGAACACTTGTGGATTCACTGAGTTGAGATACTTCCATGTAGCATAATTGATGATTTACTGAAGAATGCTCTATGTCACAGGCTCGAGAAGGATCAGGAGTCAGTGCAGGCACTGCGTAACCTGGTGTGTTGGCTGGCTCCCTGAACACTTGTGGATTCACTGAGTTCAGATACTTCCATGTAGCATGACTGATGATTTACTGAAGAATGCTCTATGTCACAGGCTCGAGAAGGATCAGGAGTCAGTGCAGGCACTGCGTAACTTGGTGCTGTTGGCTGGCTCCCTGAACACTTGTGGATTCACTGAGTTGAGATACTTCCATGTAGCATAATTGATGATTTACTGAAGAATGCTCTATGTCACAGGCTCGAGAAGGATCAGGAGTCAGTGCAGGCACTGCGTAACCTGGTGCTGTTGGCTGGCTCCCTGAACACTTGTGGATTCACTGAGTTCAGATACTTCCATGTAGCATGACTGATGATTTACTGAAGAATGCTCTATGTCACAGGCTCGAGAAGGATCAGGAGTCAGTGCAGGCACTGCGTAACTTGGTGCTGTTGGCTGGCTCCCTGAACACTTGTGGATTCACTGAGTTCAGATACTTCCATGTAGCATGACATGATTTACTGAAGAATGCTCTATGTCACAGGCTCGAGAAGGATCAGGAGTCAGTGCAGGCACTGCGTAACTTGGTGCTGTTGGCTGGCTCCCTGAACACTTGTGGATTCACTGAGTTGAGATACTTCCATGTAACATAACTGATGATTTACTGAACTATTCTGTATGTCCCAGGCTGGAGAAGGATCAGAAGGAGGAGTCAGTGCAGGCACTGCGTAACCTGGTGCTGTTGGCTGGCTCCCTGACCACCAGTGGATTCACTGAACTGAGACCCACCACCTCCAACTCTGACACCCTCTTCCATATACCAGGATTTGTCGTGCCTCAGCCCACTGGCAAAGGTCTGTTTCTCTCTTCTTATGCCATGCATTTAACAACTACCATAATTGTCTGACTGTAAGGCGATGTATTTCTCTCCAGTAGATGATTTTTTCAAAAATTGAATGTGTCTTTTTAACCACAAAATCGGATTGTCTCCCATGAAAAAGTTTGTCAATTAATGAAAGATCACTCGCATCAACCACAAAGTTATGTACCTTGGCTATTTGCCAAATTTTCCTAACTTCAAACTAAACGAGTGTGCCTTTTTCAGGATTTTAAAAATATTTTTCTAAACAAAACCCCCACCGGAATCGCCTTATAAGCAACAGCGCTTCTGGTCTGAAAAGTACAGTACTGTTCCTATAAATGTGCACAGCTTAGCTTTTTAGAGAAAACATTGAGCCCTCAAAATTGCAATTGGCATAAGTGCTTTGTGTTGCAAGAAGTGTAGATATCTTGAACGACTTTAATTAAGGATTAATTAAAGTCTTTCAGGGAAGATAAGCAGCTGAAAGCAGCCACTTTTGAATTGCTGATAAGTGTTAGTTTCACAGCACTCTGTTATGTTTTGATTGTTTTATTAAAAAAAATCATTAAATTTTGATACAAAAAACACACACAAAAACTGAACAATTTTCGTTAAGAAACTAACTTATGTCACTAGACTTGTGTAATCTTCAGCAAGTAAAAATGTTCTGCTCCTAAGAACTTTGTGAGCAGGTCTTAATAGCCTTGATAATAAATTCATTTTAAAATAAAAACTCAGCATAAATGTGTGCTCTTCATTTTTGTGATCTTTTCTGTTCTCACTGTTCCAGGTGTTAGTGTTCGGAATATTCAGGCTTTCCAGGTGTTGCAGACAGTATTCATCAAAGTAAGTGATTCACTTCTACATGTATTGTTCTTCGTTTCATTACATCGCAATGGTACATCAGATGTTAGTGTTCGGAATATTCAGGCTTTCCAGGTGTTGCAGACAGTATTCATCAAAGTAAGTGATTCACTTCTACATGTATTGTTCTTCGTTTCACTACATCGCAATGGTACATCAGATGTTAGTGTTCGGAATATTCAGGCTTTCCAGGTGTTGCAGACAGTATTCATCAGAGTGATTCACTTCTATTGTTCTTCATTGAATTATGCTTCGTGCATCGCAATGGTACATCAGATGTTGTGAAAAGTTCAACCTGAAAATCTTTTATATTTTGTTTGAAGTCAAGCGAATAACAGTAAAATGTTATTTCTAATGAGTTTTTTCTTGAAACTGAAGAAGTAAGTGTTTTTTTAATTTTATGAATATCTAAAGACAATATGTATAGAGAGTATGAGAAATGGAAAACCCTGAAAAGAGACCATGCAGTACAATAAAATGATGAAATATTTATTTATATCTGTCCCTTTTCATGAAGAATATCCTTATCAGTTTGGAGGAAATCTGTCCCTTTTCATGAAGAATATCCTTATCAGTTTGGAGGAAATCTGTCCCTTTTCATGAAGAATATCCTTATCAGTTTGGAGGAAATCTGTCCCTTTTCATGAAGAATATCCTTATCAGTTTGGAGGAAATCTGTCCCTTTTCATGAAGAATATCCTTATCAGTTTGGAGGAAATGGTCTTGGAAAGTAAACAACATTTTTGGTGCAAGATAACATTTCTGCAGGTTTGTAAATTCAACTGATTTGAATCCATATCTCACTTGCAGAAATTAAGGAAAATCTTTCACACAAAAAAGCAGTGTGTGTGTGTGTGCAGGGGTCGAAATGAACTTACTTATTTGAGTGCCAGTGGGGCACCCTAGAAAACAATTTTGAGTGCCTCATTCTGATTTTGAGTGTCAAGATTCACAAGAAAAGTCATCAATACAGGTGATAGGCAAGGTTGGGTTTCTGCGTGTGCTTAGAGTGGTTTTTTTTTTTATCACTGTTGACCCCTCCACCAATTCCAACTTTGATCTTCCAACCCCCCTCCCCTTCTGTCACTCTCATTTCGACACGGTGTGCAAACGAGTACCTGTGTTCCGTCAGGCCTTGTTTCTATACTGCACCAGGGAAATTCCTTTAACTAAGTTTTTTGTAGCTTCGCTGTCGGCGTTCCGTGTCATTTTCCTGTTGTATTTTATTCTTTTCTTCACCCCTGCAGCTTTTCTGAGATTCTGTAGTTGTTGCTTTTCTTTTTACATTGAAGATCGGATGCATCATAGCGCTGAATCGTAGGGCCTACGTAGACGCAAAAAAGTGCATCCGTTAGCACGTGCGCCTTGAAGTACGAAAACAAGATTTGGTGGCTCTGCATCCAACAAAGTGAGAAGCAGACGATGCGTTCGTTACTGAGCTGAGGCGGCTTGTGACCACAGAAGTCTACTGCCGATCATGTGTTTTTGTTGTTGTTGAGTGCCAGCGGGGCATGCTTGACGAAAAGTTTGCGATTCCGAGCTAACTTTTCATAGCATTTGGCACCGGCATGGTTGCTCCTGCTTTCAGGATGTCATGAAGTGCAGGATTTTTTAATTGCCTGGAGCTGGCGTCGCCGGATTATGAAAATTTGAGAAGCAACAAATTTCCTGTTTATGAACGTTTTGTCGGTTTCTCACATGTGTAGAATATAAAAGAAATGAATACAGATAAATATTTACATGCCTTTACCAGGAACTTTATCTTTTTAGGATTAAGTTAAGTTGTTATCTGGACGGCCCCTGGACCCCTGCCTTGCAGGATTTTTGAAATTTCCCAGGAGCACCCATGCACCGGGCACGCGTTAAGTTCGACCGCTGGTGTGACTTGTCTCTTTCAGGCGGACACGAGCAGCCTGTGTGGCACGGTTCTGGACGTGCTGAGCAGCATATACCACCAGGACACCGCAAACTACTTCATCCTAGAATCTCAAAACACCCTGTCCCAGTTCGCCGAAAAGATCTTCATGAAGCCAGAAGACGTCCAGGTGAAAAAACCTAGGATAGATATCTTTAAGTCGCCGTACATGTTGCATGGAATCTCTCTGTCATGGCATTGGTGATGCACCGAGGGTGGAAAAGTTATAGGACAAACTGTCCTGAAGGAGGAAAATCAATAGGACAAAATGTCCGGGGTCTTGTAGAAATCAACAGGACAAAGTCCGCCAGTGTTGAATTTCAATAGGACATTTTCTTCGCCTTGCCATAAGGCTGTGTCAGACCAATTGACATCGGCTTGAACACCAAGGCTACATAAAAATGTTGTTATGCTCTGCATAGTTTTGCAGGGATTGTCTTAATAATAATAATAATAATAATGGGAATTTATATAGCGCTCTTTCTTCCATGAGCTCGGTGTGCTTTACATTGATAACAAGAACATTAACGGCAAACAAATAATTAATCATTAGAAAGTAAAATAAGCACGATGCTTGCACGCAACGTTCTCTTACTTCCTTACACACACACACACACACACACACACACACACACACACACACACACATGCGCACACGCACACACACGCACACACACACGCACACACATGCACACACACACACACACTCACACACAATTATACAAGAGTAAAATAGTTACAATATGAACATTCTAAGAAGAAACATAGAGACCACATTCACGTTCTCAATCAAGTTTGAATACAATACTGCAACTTGAAATAAAATCATACTGCCATCGACATACCAATTACATGACTAATTATAATAGACAAATTTTGCACACACACACACAAATGACAAGCTCCTAGCGTAACATCAGTATCCAAAATCCTCCGAAGTCGGAGTGTGGCTGCTCATGTGGTGGGGTAAGCAAAAACGGTCACACGCGTAATGTTCTTATCCCTAGTTGATGCATTTGTACCATAGTGTTCAAGTGCTTCAGCTGTTGGCATGATCCTTGGAGTCTTTAAGCCAGGGTACAACAACAACAATAGGACATTTGTCCTGACAGGTAGGAAGAGAATAGGACATTTTCAGTTATAACAGGACTATATCCTACGATCTGGGTGTCGGTGCATCACCTTAACTAGCTAGAACACAAACAAATAGGGCCACATCCTTGGCGGGCTTCAAACTTATTGACTAGCTGGATAATTACTAAAGGCATTGTGTACCAACAGTGATAAGGTTATGAAATAAAACTTCAGAAGTTGAAGTGGCCATGTTTATTATTGAGTTTTTATCTTTAAAAGAACCACAGATCAAACCATGTTCCTGACTGGAGCGTGAAAATGCTAGATCACCAGCTGCACGGCAGGATTTTTGGCTCCAGTGACCTTGCCCTTTTACCAATGACTTTCATTTTCGAACTTGGCGTAGATGTTATAATCCCCTATCCCCATGCAATATTTAAGGGGCCTAGGTCTCTCTGTTAAAAGCTATCGTGGTAACCTGGATAGTCAGCCAGCCAGGAACAGACAGACAAACACCCCTGAAAACAGTACCAACTTCGCTTTGTGGCTGGTAGCAAGAGGTTAATACGTGGGTTGTTCATTAAAGATTGGCAACGGGTCCATAAAACAGGAACAAGAGAGTTCACAGACTTTAAACTTTTGCATTCCTATAAAGAACACCTTTCCTCTTTGCATGCACAGTTCCAGCCCTCTATGCCAGGTTTCAAGGTCATTTTGGTAGCTGCTTTGAGGCAAGGGTCGGAGCTGTGATTTTGAGCTTTTTGCGAGGGTTTAGATGCCTGAAAATGTTGTCTAGCCAAACAATCTAAACTGATAAAAAGAAATTGAAAGTCATGTGGAGCTAAGTGAACTCTGTAGAATAAGTGGTTCAAACATTGATTACCTTAATCTTCTTGGAAGGTCACGGCGACCTAGATCTTGTAGGCACTAGTGTTTTAATGCAAAAGTAGAATCACGTAGGGACTTTTGTTGCGCGCTTTTTCTCTAGCCGATATCTATGCATTATCTTTACTATTGTACTCAAAGAATTGTCACTCGTCTCACTTCTTTCTATCAGTGTCAAATGTGGATCTTTATTAGTCAGTTTCTTGAAAAACTACATGTTGTTGCGTGTTCAGGACTGCAAAAAAGTGAACTAGAGAGTGATATTTTTGGAAGCTGTGTTTTCCAGGATTGAAAACTTCAACACATTTGCAAATTGTGCAATAAGAAGTACACAGTCAGCCATAAATGTCAGTCAAATCGGAATGAATTTTCATATAATAGTTCCTAAGTTCCTATGAAGTTACAGCAAGTGAGCCAGTCAGTTAAAAAAACGATTTTTTTATCACAGGCGCTTACATTATGTTTTCAGTGACGTCATACACTCATGTATGACATGACATCACAATGATAGTGTGTGCAAGCAAAGGCGTTAATGAATGAAGTTTTTTTTGGTGCCACCATTATGCCTGTATGTTTTATGGATTACAAATGGCAGGAGCATTGCCAAACTTGACTGAACAACCCACGTAGCTGCGGAGAGAAAAACAAATCTTGTTCATGTTCTATTTGTGTGTGTGTGTGTGTTTCTTTTTTTATTTAAAAAAAACACCTTTTGGTGTGTGTCTTTTCAGAACAAATTTTTTGAGCTGTTGGAATTTGTGGTGTTCAACCTGAATTACGTGCCATGTAAAGAACTGATCAGTCTCAGCATTCTCATCAAAACTCAACAGTGAGTACTACTGTGATGGGTTATAGACATTCACCGCTAGAGAAAACATTCATGCCTTATATGATCCATGGGTCACATTGTTTTATTTGGTGCATGCATTTTTGTCTCTCTTCTTTGTTATTCTTAAAGTCCAAGGTAATAAAAACACACAACTTACTTGCCTATTTTGTAGTGTCTACTGAAAAACAGTCTCTTACTGTTCTTATACTGTTTGTATGTTTGTGTGACAACAGAATAAAACAGAACTTTCATTGCTAATTGCCATGAAATCCAAAGGATTATTTAGCATTTATGCAAAACAAATTTAAAACTGTTGTCACTCACTGCGACAGCACTATTTTTGTGTGTGTGTGTGTGCTCTTGTATTTCTCTGTGCGTGTATGCATGTATCTCTGTGTGTATGGCCGTGGGCATGCATATATGTCACTTATGTGTACATTCATGTGTTTGTGTGCGGGTCCAGTTCGCTGGTGAACAGCATCCTGTGCATGAAGACTCTGCTGAAGATCCTGCGCTACCACAGCGTGTACCGGGACGTGTTCCGCGAGGTGGGCATCCTGGAGGTCATGGTCACCTGCCTGCACCGCTACGCCGCTCACCTCAAGGAGCTGCACACACCCTCATCAGACAACGGTATGTCTAACCTGGGAGTCGGGAACATCAGAAGTCTTCAGTCTGTGACATTGCTCGGAGAAACCTGGGAGTCAGCAACACTTGAAGTCTTTAGTCTTGACAATGTTCAGTGGCTCCTAGACAAGGAAACACTGTGAGTCTTTAGTCTTGACAATGTTCAGTGGCTCCTAGACAAGGAAACACTGTGAGTCTTTAGTCTTTAGTCTTGACAATGTTCAGTGGCTCCTTGACAAGGAAACACTGGGAGTCTTTAGTCTTGACAATGTTCAGTGGCTCCTAGACAAGGAAACACTGTGAGTCTTTAGTCTTGACAATGTTCAGTGGCTCCTAGACAAGGAAACACTGTGAGTCTTTAGTCTTGACAATGTTCAGTGGCTCCTAGACAAGGAAACACTGGGAGTCTTTAGTCTTGACAATGTTCAGTGGCTCCTTGACAAGGAAACACTGGGAGTCTTTAGTCTTGACAATGTTCAGTGGCTCCTAGACAAGGAAACACTGGGAGTCTTTAGTCTTGACAATGTTCAGTGGCTCCTACAAGGAAACAAGTCTTTAGTCTTGACAATGTTCAGTGGCTGACAAGGAAACACTGGGAGTCTTTAGTCTTGACAATGTTCAGTGGCTCCTAGACAAGGAAACACTGTGAGTCTTTAGTCTTGACAATGTTCAGTGGCTCCTAGACAAGGAAACACTGTGAGTCTTTAGTCTTGACAATGTTCAGTGGCTCCTAGACAAGGAAACACTGGGAGTCTTTAGTCTTGACAATGTTCAGTGGCTCCTAGACAAGGAAACACTGTGAGTCTTTAGTCTTGACAATGTTCAGTGGCTCCTAGACAAGGAAACACTGTGAGTCTTTAGTCTTGACAATGTTCAGTGGCTCCTAGACAAGGAAACACTGGGAGTCTTTAGTCTTGACAATGTTCAGTGGCTCCTAGACAAGGAAACACTGTGAGTCTTTAGTCTTGACAATGTTCAGTGGCTCCTAGACAAGGAAACACTGTGAGTCTTTAGTCTTGACAATGTTCAGTGGCTCCTAGACAAGGAAACACTGGGAGTCTTTAGTCTTGACAATGTTCAGTGGCTCCTAGACAAGGAAACAGTGGGAGTCTTTAGTCTTGACAATGTTCAGTGGCTCCTAGACAAGGAAACACTGGGAGTCTTTAGTCTTGACAATGTTCAGTGGCTCCTTGACAAGGAAACACTGGACAATGAGTCTTTAGTCTTGACAATGTTCAGTGGCTCCTAGACAAGGAAACACTGGTCTTGAGTCTTTAGTCTTGACAATGTTCAGTGGCTCCTAGACAAGGAAACAGTGGGAGTCTTTAGTCTTGACAATGTTCAGTGGCTCCTTGACAAGGAAACACTGGGAGTCTTTAGTCTTGACAATGTTCAGTGGCTCCTAGACAAGGAAACACTGGGAGTCTTTAGTCTTGACAATGTTCAGTGGCTCCTAGACAAGGAAACACTGGGAGTCTTTAGTCTTGACAATGTTCAGTGGCTCCTAGACAAGGAAACACTGTGAGTCTTTAGTCTTGACAATGTTCAGTGGCTCCTAGACAAGGAAACACTGTGAGTCTTTAGTCTTGACAATGTTCAGTGGCTCCTAGACAAGGAAACACTGGGAGTCTTTAGTCTTGACAATGTTCAGTGGCTCCTAGACAAGGAAACACTGGGAGTCTTTAGTCTGGGTTTGCTGATCAGTTATTTTTAGAAATGAGGAACTTCCAAGAATGTTCGCATACATATTCTTGTTGGTATTTATTGGTTGTTATTCATAACTGTAGAATGTTTAGAAAAAAGGAACATCTGTTTTACTACCCCTGTAATATTTTCTGTAATGTTAGTATTGAATTATTTGGAGAGAAAAAAAAGAATAGTTTCATTAACCCTTTCGCCGCCAGCCATTTTTTAGCAAAAAAAAAATGGTCAAGCTTGCATGGGTAAAATCAATCTTGGCATAAGGCTGTGTCAGACCAATTGACATACACTAGAACACTAAGGCTACATCAAAATGTTATATTCTGCATTGTTATGCGGGGATTGTCTTTAGCCATGGCAAGCTCCTAGCATAACATGATCAGTCCAAAATCCTCCAAAGTCGGAGTGTGGCTGCCCATGTGGTGGGGTAATCAAAAACGGTCACACACGTAATGTTCTCATCCCTAGTTGGTGCATTTGTACTATAGTGTTCAATTGCTTCTGCTGCTGGGATGATCCCTGGAGTCTTTAAGCCAGGGAATGACAACAACAACATGGGTAAAGAAGAATTGGTGTCTGCAACACTGAATCCCTCTATGACTTGTATCAAATAAACCAATGCCTTTCCCCATCTAAAAAAAACAACAACATAAGGTCAATGGACAACAGATCCTACTTTCATATCTTTTAGTGACATGGATGTTAATCAGCTTGGGGCAGAAATGTGACATCAGCAGCGGCAGGGTTAAAATGATTGGTACAAAACTTCAGCTAACCTTTGAAACCAGTTAGCCTTGCATTGTCAAGTTTTGGTCAGATTAAAAAAAAATTCTTCATCATATGTGTTTCCTATTGAAATAAACATTGAGCTAATGTGCTTCAGATGAGACCCTGGTGCTGTCTGAAGACCAACAAGAGCTGGGCCATCTGGTGATGGAGGCGCTGTCTGTGTTGTTGACTGGAAACAGCTCTAATGCCGGTAAGTGTAGCGCAAAGTTTGAAACATCATTGGACTCTGCCTTTACTTAGACTGTTATCTACTATATTTCTGTCATCCTTTTTTTGGCCCATTCTCCTGCCTTTTTGTGTGGAATGTCTGAACTACTTTCTTCTTGAACTTCACATCACAGCGTATTGGCTAAAGAATGTGAGCAGATCAGGAAGCTAAGAATTGGACACATAGTGACATTCGCATCTACCTTTCCCATTATGGCCATGGCCTGGGAACACAAAATAATTGTTTCAGTGTGTAGACGTGTGTTCCCTTTTGGTGTTGTTTTATTGTGTACCAGATGTACGTAGCTTATCTATTATTTATCGTCATGACCAGGGAACATTGAAGAAAAAAAAAATCAATGTGTAAACATGTGTTCCACTCTGTGTTGTTTGTTGCACCTTTATTCCAGGCGTATTCCACCTATGTGTTTGTGGCAAGTATAGGTGTGTTTCATGAACATTGCGTTGCTGTGGTGCAGGCGTGTTCCACCAGTGTGTTTGTGGCAAGTATAGGTGTGTTTCATGAACATTACGTTGCTGTGGTGCAGGCGTGTTCCACCAGTGTGTTTGTGGCAAGTATAGGTGTGTTTCATGAACATTACGTTGCTGTGGTGCAGGCGTGTTCCACCTATGTGTTTGTGGCAAGTATAGGTGTGTTTCAGGCGTGCAGGTGGTGCAGGCGTGTTCCACCTATGTGTTTGTGGCAAGTATAGGTGTGTTTCATGAACATTGCGTTGCTGTGGTGCAGGCGTATTCCACCTATGTGTTTGTGGCAAGTATAGGTGTGTTTCATGAACATTGCGTTGCTGTGGTGCAGGCGTGTTCCACCTATGTGTTTGTGGCAAGTATAGGTGTGTTTCATGAACATTACGTTGCTGTGGTGCAGGCGTATTCCACCTATGTGTTTGTGGCAAGTATAGGTGTGTTTCATGAACATTGCGTTGCTGTGGTGCAGGCGTATTCCACCAGTGTTTGTGGCAAGTATAGGTGTGTTTCATGAACATTGTGTTGCTGTGGTGCAGGCGTGTTCCACCAGTGTTGGTGTACACAGTGCAGGCCTGTTTTGTTTCATTAGTGTTGGGCAAAGGACAGATGCGTTACGCCTTTCATTTTGTGGCAAGGATACGTGTGTTGCGTCAGCCTTGTTTTGCTAGAAGAATTTTGGTATGTAGACATGCGTTTCACGGTGTGTTGTTGCTCCATGCTGCAGGCGTGTTCCATCAGTGTGGGGGCGCGCGGTGTGTAGACATGCGTTTCACGGTGTGTTGTTGCTCCATGCTGCAGGCGTGTTCCACCAGTGTGGGGGCGCGCGGTGTGCGCACAACATGGTGCCGTACGCGGAGTGTCGGCAGCAGGCGCTGAACATCGTGCAGCAGCTGGTGCTGTCCCCTGGTGGCGATGACGACATGGGCACACTGCTGGGCCTCATGCCCACCGCCAACATCACTGACCTCGAGCTCAAGACGCACATCCTCAAGGTGGGCTGACTTGTAGGGCCAGGGCCGCTTGGGCTTAAGTAATAACGTAACAACAACACACGCACGCACGCACCCACACACCCACGCATGCACGCACACACACACACACACACACACACACACACACACACACACACACACACACAAACAGAAACAAAAAGCAACACTGATCTGCACGGATCTGCTTTTGTGTCTGAGCATCAATGCGAATAAGATCTTTGTGATCTCAAAAATTTAGTGTGTTTTTCTTTAAGAAAATGGGGGTAGGGTGGTGGTGGGTGGGAAGGCTTTAGAAATTTTTGCTAATCAATTTTTTTTATTCAGGTGTGAAGGAAACAAAAAGACTTCTTTACCAAAATGCTATTGTTTGCATCAGAAGCCTATTCCATTTTTGTTCAGGAGTTTAACGGTAACATTTTAATTTTAGCTTACTGTAAGGTGTGTTTGACAAGTGGAGTGTTGTATAATAAAAAAATGCGTAGTCGTCACTATTCTTTACCTCAAGCAAAATAGCATAAACTTCTGAACAGTAAGCAACATTTTCTTTTCCCGTGATATCCCGATCTTCATATTTTATCCAGAGCTGGGATAAAAATAATTTATGTAAATCCTATGTCGTTTCAGTCGTTGCTAAGCGTGCTGCGTGAGAGTCACCGCACGAGGACGGTGTTCCGCAAGGTGGGGGGCTTCGTCTATAAATCCTATGTCGTTTCAGTCGTTGCTAAGCGTGCTGCGTGAGAGTCACCGCACGAGGACGGTGTTCCGCAAGGTGGGGGGCTTTGTCTATAAATCCTATGTTGTTTCAGTCGTTGCTGAATGTGCTGCGTGAGAGTCACCGCACCAGGACGGTGTTCCGCAAGGTGGGGGGCTTCGTCTACGTCATGTCCGTGCTGGTGTCCATGGAGGGCAGTCTGGAGGACCCCCCAAAACCACCCTGGCATGCAGGTCAGCAGTTCCTCCATCTTCTGAAAGCTCTCTTGTTTATTACTCTCTTTGACCCTCCCAAACCACCCTGGAATGCAGGTCAGCTGGCAGCCTTACACTACAACTAGTTCCTCCATCTTCTGAAAGTTCTCTTTATTACTCTGACCCCCCAAACCACCCTGGAATGTAGGTCAGCTGGCAGCCTTACAACTAGTTCTTCCATCTTCTGAAAGTTCTTATTTTTCTCTGACCTTCCAAACCTCCCTGGAATGCAGGTCAACTGGCAGCCTTTCACTACAACTAGTTCCTCCATCTTCTGGAAGTTCTCTTATTTATTTGAAACCCACCCCCACCCCCCAAACTCTTGAAATCTTCGGGTGAGAGGATGTTTAGTTTCGTTGCACCAAGCGTCTGGAATTCTCTCCCTGACCATATCCGTAACCATTCCACTCTTCCTTCCGTCAAGTCCAAACTGAAAACCCACTTCTTCAAGAAAGCTTTCTCTCTGTAAAGTCTATGATCCTTTCCCCACTCTTGCCTTTCAGCTCTATGATGTTGAGTATGAGGTTAATGCGTGCGTGGGTGGGATGTGGGGGGTAGGGAGGGAGGTGGGTGTTAGTGTGTTGTGTTATGATTATATGCAGTGCATTTTTTATATTAATGTTATTCATTCTTTTATTTATTCATTTTATAGAGATGTATGGTGAGGATACGTGAGCTAGTCTTTTAGAAATGTTTGTATGTGTATCTATTTTTTGCTGTTAGTACGAAAGGTGAGTGAAAAGCGCATTGAGTTGCTTAAGCAAGATTATGCGCTATATAAGCATTATTAATTATTATTATTATTGAAAATTGTGTGCAGTTGGTCGTCGCGACATTCTGATGATGTTGCACACGGTGTTCAGCACACTGACAGTTGCCATGAGATACGAGCCAGCCAATGCCAGGTTCTTCTCCACTGAGGTCAGTCAGAGGTCACCTCAAAATCCTATAGCTTTATTCAAATAAAAAAAGAAAAGTGCACTTTCAACTAAAGCCTCAAACAAGATCTTCGGAAGCAATCTTCTATTTTTACAAATAGGTTCTCAGTATTGTTGTAAATATGTATAATTGCATTGTATCTCCTTGTTTGTCCAACTGTCTGTCCATCCAGTTAATAATTTTCATCCTCCCACCATTCAATCCGTCCACCCACCTACCCTTTCGCCCACCCACCATCCATCCATCTATCCATCCACCTGCCCACCCAACCACATTTTGTCCTATTCATCAATCCATCCATCCATCCTTCCATCCATCCCAACAGGGTATAATAATAATGCGTATTTTTATAGTGCCTATTCTCAGTAAGGGCTCTAAGGGTATCCATCCCACCATCTACCAACTTTCATTAAAAAAAATCTGAAAAAAGTAACGCATAAGCTGCATTGAAGCATAGGCCACAGAAGCATGGCGATGCACAATGTTCGCTTCCGGTTGAGTCTAGAGTTGATCGCGGGTGTGTTGACTGCCAAAACGAAAATGTCGGACCGCGAAACAGATCGTAATTTTGTGAAAAATTTACCAAAATCAAGGTGATTTTCTTGTCGTCAACCGTGAACAAGGCCACAGATCAAAGGTCTGAATCAAGGATGCCACTGAGTTGAGTTTACTTTCACTTTCGGTAACAGTTAGGTCACGGCACTGTACTAGCCACAGGGGTGTGTGGGGGTGGGGGTGGGGTGTTAAAAAAAAAAGTTCTGGCTTATAATCCGCGAATTACGGTACTTATCGTCTTAGGTTGATTTGTCATATTTTGTGCACACTGTAATCATTGCAGTGTGTGGTGCGTTACGACAGTCTGTAATCATTGCAGTTGACCAATGCAGTGTGTGGTGCGTTATGACAGTCTGTAATCATTGCAGTTGACCAATGCAGTGTGTGGTGCGTTATGACAGTCTGTAATAATTGCAGTTGACCACCAGGTGCATTACGACAGTCTGTAATCATTGCAGTTGACCAGTGCAGTGTGTGTTGACCACCAGGTGCGTTATGACAGTCTGTAATCATTACAGTTGAACAGTGCAGTGTGTGTTGACCACGAGGTGCGTTACGACAGTCTGTAATCATTGCAGTTAACCAATGCAGTATGTGTTGACCACCAGGTGCGTTACGACAGTCTGACGGAGGCGGTGAGGTTACTGGGCTGTTTCTCCGGCACCATCGACATCCCTGCAGCGGTGAACCCCTACACCCCTGACCCCGACTCCGGCCTGCATGACGCCTACGCTGAGCTCTTCTCACACACCAAGGAGGACAAGTGAGTGGATATGAAGGGGAAAAGAAGGAGGTCTGACCTGAGGAAGTGGTTATCTGTAGCTTTTGAATGCATAGTCTTCAGCAGAAGATGGAAAACAGCATAAGGGGGAATGTAGAACTCTTTTCATGCTTCAAAGAAGACAAGTACATTGATGCTCCTGGCAGGATGTCCTGAATTGCAGGATTTTTAAATTGCCTAGAGCCGGCATCGCCGGATTATGAGAGTTTGAGAAGCAACGATTTTCTTACACACACACACGTGTACAATAAAAAGGGCCTATCTACTTTAACCATACTGTACCAACACCTGAAACAACTGCATTAGCGTTAAGCGACCTGGAGCTATACCATAGCATATAGAAAAACGAAAGTAGGCCTCTGGCCTTGACCCCTAGCCGGATGTGGGGCGGGAGTGATCCCCCCTTACTGGTCTAGCAGTGGCTAGGCCAATGAGCGCCTACTTCCGCCATTACAATTTTCCAGCGTTTCTTTGTTGACCTGGGCTGCCTGGCTTCTACCTTTTTTGGTTTACAACACTCTTAACTGGTGGGTTCGTTCCTGTTCCTCTCTATCATCAGTTTCAGTGTAATACTGAGTCTCGATTGTCTCAGTTTCTATAGCCTAAGTTCGCTAGAACTTTCACAGTTTTAGTTTTTCTGTTCGTCACTCACCGTGCACTGCTACTAGTAGTACTAGTAGTGCACGCGCGCGCGCGCGTCATTTGGTCTCTTCAACTCGAGTTCCATTTATCAGTCAAGTTCTTTCGGACCCTACGGTTCGTTCTCTTCCACGATTTTATTCTTATTGTTCCGATTCGGTCCTCGTGAGAAAAATTCATCCGTTCAAACTTTTTCTAAAAAGTCTAAACGTTCTTTATCCGTCTGGGCCTCTATAGGCCTCTACGGTCGTAGTACTCCTGCGGCCTCTTCGGTTCTCGTCTCGTTCAGCCAGAAACTGGTCTTCACGAGTTGTTTATTTCGGCCCTCCTTCTGCTTCGGTTGTGCAGAAGGCCTCTAGGCCCATTTCGTCCGTGTGTTTTTCTGCCATGCCTCTCTGTTCCAGGAGGCCTCTCTTCACGGGCCTCCACTTCTACACGGACGTTTGGACAATGCTTCGTTGGATAAGTCGCATCCGCGCATGTCTGTCGCTCCGAGTGGCACGCTTGCACTCGGGGCCCCGCCTGGTCTCCCCTCCCTCTCCGACCAAGTGTTGGAGAGAGGGCGAAGGAGGTCCCCTTCCGACCACCGGTCGAGGTCTTTTGACTGGGACCTCGGGCAGACATCCCGGGATCTCGATGGGAGCTCGAGCCCGGAAGGCCGTAGGCCTCTCGACACCTCCCCCCGCCCGGGGACGCCGAGGCCTACAGGCTAAAACCACTTCCCCGTCGGGAAATCCCCGATGGTGTTGTTGGTGCCTCTCAGGAGAGAGTCTCCCGGTGTTCGCCCCAGTGGGGGTAACATCGGTTGAGTGTTTTCCCGGCCAGGAGGCCGGTCGACACGTCTACGGACGGATGAGGCCTCCCCACCGACGAGGCCTCCCGGCCTAGGCCTCTCCGGCTCCGTCAGGCCTCCCTCACCGGTCCCCCGGCGGACCCGGGCCTCCCTCGGTGGGAGGCCTCGGTGGCCGTGTCCGGAGGCCGCGGCCTACGAGGCTGCGGCCTCCCCGGTCCTAGGCCTCTCCGGACCCGGGCCTCCCTCGGTGGGAGGCCTCGGGCGCCGTGCTCGGAGGCCTCCCCACCGACGAGGCCTCCCGGCCTAGGCCTCCGCCTCCGTCGGGCCTCCCTCACCGGTCCCCCGGCGGACCCGGGCCTCCCTCGGTGGGAGGCCTCGGTGGCCGTGCCCGGAGGCCGCGGCCTCCCCGGTCCTAGGCCTCTCCGGACCCGGGCCTCTCTCGGTGGGAGGCCTCGGGCGCCGTGCTCGGAGGCCGCGGCCTAGGAGGCCTCCCCGTGCTCCGTCGGGCCTCCCTCACCGGGCCCCCGGCGGACCCGGGCCTCCCTCGGTGGGAGGCCTCGGGCGCCGGGCGCGGCGGCCTCCCCGGGCCTGGGCCCTATCCGGCTTCCTCAGGCCTCCTTCGGACCCGGGCCTCCCTCGGTGGGAGGCCTCGGCGGACTGTGTGGTCAGACGGCTACGGTCTCCGTCACTGTCCGCTACGGACCGCACGGTCCGTGGACCGGCGGTTTCGTCACCGCCCGCTACGGTCCGTGGACCGGTGCACCGTCCGTCCGTCCTACCACACGGTCCGGCTTGGGCGTTCACCGTCCCCCTGTGGTCCCTCACCGGGTTCTGCTTCAGGGTACTCGTCCTCAAAAAGCTCGGGTGGTTTCTCCTGGTTCTGACCAGACAGTCCACCCCAGAGGCTCGTAACGTCAGCGCTCTCCAGTGGATTCGGACGTGGACTTAGCTAAGTCCGTCTCCATCCAGGCAAGGGCGTAGCAGCGTGTTCTGGCCCGGTCCGGCCACTCACCAGGGAAAGGAGTTCTGGTCTTTTTCCAAGCTCCTAAGCTTCTGGACCACTCCAATCGGAAAGCCTCTGAGCAGAGGCTTTCCTTTGTGCCGGGAAGATGGCAGAAGCTAACCGTTTCTCTTTAGCCTTCTAAGGCCGAAGCAGAGAAGCTCCTTTGCGACAGGAATCTTGCCCCGACCAAGATTAAGTCTTCCAACTTCAAGCAGTTGGAGGAATCTTTGTCAAAGCCCTCAAGGGCTGTGGCTTTGCGGCTTCGTTGGTTCGGCCCATCACAGAGAATTTGGGGAAATTTTTTCTCCTACGAATTCTCCTGTGGTTTTCAGGCTCTTTGAGTCCGTGAATGAACCAGCCGTTTTCTATCGGTTTTTGGTTCATCGTCGGGCTCTTCAAGGGTTTTCTCACAAGAAGAGTTCTCTTGTACCATCTAATCATCTGGTTAGATCTACTTCGATCTGCTGATCTCGAGCTCTTGTGCTTCTGATCGATCGCTTTCACCGATCCATTTTACCGGGTTGGGCAACGGACCGTCGGGTTCCGTTCCGATTCTTCAAGAACCTCATGGTGATTCTGACCTTCCGTTTGTCACGGTGGCTTTTGGGAATGATCCATCGTTTTTCTTTGTTTCATTCATGTCTGTTGCAACGGCTCCTGTGGTCCGTTTCTTCGATTCTGACGAGCATGGGTTTTCTTGCTCTATTCAGTTTCATGCTTTTCTGGTTACAACAAGGGTTGTTCAACCTGATTACTCATTCAACCGGTCCTGCCAACCGTTCTATCAACTTTTCCGGCCTTTTTCGGCCCAGCCTGTCAGGCCTTGTTTTCTGACTTGGGTTACTCGTTACAAGTCATGGCCGTTTAAACGGTTATTTTTGTTCCTCAATCCTCTACCGTTTCTTTCAGTCAGTACCGTTCAATTGGATTTTTCCACGGTTATCCTGACGTCACTTGGATACTCTGTTATGCTTCTCGCAGTAACTAACCGTTTCTCCTTGGGCAGGTCTACCTGGCCCAAGGAAGATTCAGTTCCCGTGGGCTTTTTTGTTGATTCATCCGTTCAAGTCGGTGCTAGGTGTCCATGGGACTACCTCCCATTTCCCTCTTTCTCCAAGCCTACTAAGGCTGTAGCGGAGAAACTCCATTGTGACAAGAGTCTTGCCCGGTCAAGTTTTTTCCTTCCAACGTAATACAGTTGGAAGCATCTTTGTCCAAAGCCCTCAAGGGCTGTGCTTTTGTGACGTTGTTGATTCGGTTCATTGCTGTACTTTGAGCAAAACCTCTCCAACGACCTCTCGCGGTTTTCAGGCTCTTTGAGTCCGTGATTGAACCAACCTTTGGAGTGGCTCTAGCTTCTCTTGGTGATTCTTCTGGCCAGAGTCTCTTTTGGGGGCGCTTTAAAGACTGTCTGGAGATGGGTTCGACACGGTCGGATTCACAGTCTCAGCCTCGGAGGACAGTGAGGACACTGTCCTCGTTTTCTCTGTTGGTGTCCGTCCTCTCAGTACGAAGTCGGTCACACTTTTCCGTCTCCTCAGACTTCTTAGTCTGATGGAGTCAGTTTCGGAGCTCCTTCCTCCTGCCAAGGTATACTAAGGCCCTTCTGAACGGCCCCGGCTTCGCCGTTCTTTCGAATGATGTCTGTTCTGGCAGGCATGGTTTTTACTTGCTCTGTTTCAGACCCTCGTTTCCTCTCATTACAACCACGAGTTGTTCATCCAGTGGACTCGTTCACTCGTTCCAGCCATCCTTTTCGGTCTGGTTCCGTCCCGATCGGACTCATCTGTCCGGCTAACATGATCTTCTATGCCCAGCTGTCAGATCACTAAACGTCAGTTTTCAACTTAAGTTGTTCGACTGGGTGTTTTGGGGCCTTCCTTCAGGCCCCCCACCCCCATTTTGAGTCAGTGCTGTTGAAATGGGTTAAGTCGAGGTGTGTTTACGTCACGTTTGCACACTGTTCCGCTTTTGGTTACATGTTTCCTTTTCGGTGGGGACATTTCCGCGTCATCTGGTTTGATTTGACGTCATGCGATAGCAACTATGTTGCTGTTTCGGTCTGTCCCTACGTCAGAGGCAGTTTTTATTTTGCCTTCCTACGGTCTTAGCTTGTAGAGTTGGTTACGAAGTGCAGTTGCACATTCGTTCCTTGGCTTCTCAGTTGGCTAGTTTAGAGGTTGAATCTACTGTTTTGCGGATTCTCATCTTAATCTTTTAGTACTAGCTGTTTCTTCCCGTCGTCGGTCCTTTGCTTGCCCGTCATTCTGAACAAGTCTTGTCCAAATGTGGGCTAATTTGTTTTTGACTCAGTCTCGCCACTTCGATCGATATTTTTCCGGTCGAAAGGGCGTAGCAGCGTGTGGTGGCCCGGTCCGGCCACTCATAGTCCGTTTTGTATCGGCCTTGGCTGCTCTAGGTGACGCCATGCGGGGTTTGTCATCTCCTGGCTGCTTTTTTAGTCAGCCATGTTCTTTCCTGAGATGCCTTCCTGGATTTTTCCAGGACTCTTTCGTTCGGTTCGTCTTCGGTGGTGACAGGAAGTACGATCCGTTAAGACCTTCTATGGTACAGTCTGTAGAACTCTTGGCGTTTTCTTCACGGGTCTGGAAATTTCTCTGCCCGGACCGTTTCGGGGTACAGAGCAGCCTTCATCACTACGATTTCCTTGGCCATGGCTTTTCTGTACGTCACCCCTGTCTCTCTCTTCTTGGACGCGGTCCGCCTCCAAGAAGCTCCTGCCAGGACTTCTGGAGTCCCTCAGTCGTTCAGCCAGAAGGATCGGCGGTCTTCACGCTCTCAGCGTCCTGGCCCGCGTCATAGAGTTCTCGGATGAGTACTCTTCGGTCACCTTGATCTTTCTACCAGAATTCGGGGCTTAGAATCAGCTGGGCGGCGTTCCCTCGCCTCTGGTTCGCATCTCCATCTTTCGTTCCGTCCTCGGCCCCGACGGTTCGGACCGTTTTCTCTGTCCGGTCGGGGCCCTCGGGCTTCTCCTTTCCGGAACTAAGCTTCTCTAAGCTTTTGGAGGTCGCGCGACACGTTCCTTCAGCTCGACCTCCGAGACATCGAGGCCGGGAACGAAGGCGACGCTTTCTCTATCAGGAAAGTTTGGGTCGCCCGGGACGATAGTTGTTGCCCAGACCGCCGTCTCCGTCTAGACCGTCAGTACGGAGGCAAGCTCCCAACGACTCCCCCTATGGTACTTTAGTGGGTATATCATTGCAATGATGTTTTGGGGCAATATTTGGAGCAGGCCTTTTACCTTCCCTTTCTAAAGCCGCATATAGGCTAAAGGAGTAAAAGGGGTTACTCGGGGCTTTTTGGGAAGGGGGTCTAGTGGAATTACCACTTTTTTAAAAACCCCTAAGGGAAAAAGCGCCCAGGTCTCGCTCTCACGCGTTGGGTTGGGGTACTGAAGCATCTACCCTCCTCCGCTTTGGTAATCTGCAGTTGTTTCAGGTGTTGGTACAGTATGGTTAAAGTAGATTGGTGGATTTTTATTAATCCCTACTATCTATTTAACTTAATACTTACCAACACCTGAAACAAACGAGGTACCCTCCCTTGTATCCTCCCACACTAATAAAGATGCTTCCTGTAAAATTTTGTAATGGCGGAAGTAGGCGCTCATTGGCCTAGCCACTGCTAGACCAGTAAGGGGGGATCACTCCCGCCCCACATCCGGCTAGGGGTCAAGGCCAGATGCCTACTTTCGTTTTTCTATATGCTATGGTATAGCTCCAGGTCGCTTAACGCTAATGCAGTTGTTTCAGGTGTTGGTAAGTATTAAGTTAAATAGATAGTAGGGATTAATACAAATCCACCAATCTAAGCATTTGCTATATTCAAAGGAATGTAGCACTTGTACTAGTCTAGAGGTGTGAAAAAAAAGCAGTAAATGTGTGTGTGTGCGCGCTCTGCCCCTGCACTCCACCAGATTTTTTTTAATTTCCAGGAGCACCCATGCAAGTAGGTTGAGAAGAGAAAACAAGGGGAAAGTAGATTTAGAACAGAGTGAAAGCAATGGAGGGACACTATTCTTATAAGTAATGCAGTTCTGTAATGATGAAAGACTGTTTGCTTAGTGGCTGCTTTTGTGTTTACTCTGCTCTTATACAGATACTCTGCTCAAAGTATCAAGCTATGAAGTCATTTGTGGGGGTGGGGTAGGGGATTTGCATTAACTTTGTGTGTATGCAAATGTGTGTCTGCGTCAATGATTTAGTGCATCTGTGTGTTTGAAGTGTGTGCATGTTTATGTGTTTCAAATGCTGATTGTAAAGTGCTTTGTGCTCAATAAAAAGCGCTATGTGCCGCAAATGTCCATTTCTTATTGTTATTATTCACTTGTTGCAAGCAGTTGTGCTTATGTTTGATGGCAATAACATCTAAGAATGTCAGGACATGGAACTATGACATTGGCCTTTCATCGTTTTATGCATTATGTGGAAGAAGTGTGCTGATTCACTTCGTGCTTCTGTTTTTTGGTTTGTGCTGTGTCTGTGTAGACTGCCAGCATGTGCATTAACTCATTCGCATCGCAACGATTTTGAATGATTAAAAAAACTCACCAATCACTCCAGCCATACACACAAACAAAACATACATGAACAAAGGGAGAAATGAAAGAAGATTACGTGTTTTTACTTCAGGTTTAGACATAGGGAAGTGGTACATTAGACTTTTTATATATATAGACATATAGAAGAACTCTCTACACCGATAGGTTTCCCCACAACAAACCACTACACAAGCAAAGTTAGAGGCAAAATTTTGGTCTTTAAGGGAGCGAAGCGAGTTTAGAAGTGACCAAGGTATTGTGTGGTCACAGATGTACTTCCCTTGAAGCAAATGCTTCAAATTGACAGTTATCTATTGATTCCGGCCATATATGGCCGGAACAACTTGAATGAGTTAATTTGGTGGTCATTGTTTCAGGTTCAAGACTCCAGTGCCCACCACTCTGTCCTCAGCCTGCACCATGCTGCGCTTCCTCTACGACATGTCTCTGGACGCCTTCGACAGGTAACACTAGGGGCTAGCCGTCCTTGGCTTACCTGTCTCTGGACGCCTTCGACAGGTAACACTAGGGGCTAGCCGTCCTTGGCTTACCTGTCTCTGGACGCCTTCGACAGGTAACACTAGGGGCTAGCCGTCCTTACCTGTCTCTGGACGCCTTCGACAGGTAACACTAGAGCTAGCCGTCCTTGGCTTACCTGTCTCTGTACGCCTTTGACAGGTAACACTAGGAGCTAGCCGTCCTTGGCTTACCTGTCTCTGTACGCCTTTGACAGGTAACACTAGGGGCTAGCCGTCCTTGGCTTACCTGTCTCTGGACGCCTTTGACAGGTAACACTAGGGGCTAGCCGTCCTTGGCTTACCTGTCTCTGTACGCCTTTGACAGGTAACACTAGGGGCTAGCCGTCCTTGGCTTACCTGTCTCTGGACGCCTTTGACAGGTAACACTAGGGGCTAGCCGTCCTTGGCTTACCTGTCTCTGTACGCCTTTGACAGGTAACACTAGGGGCTAGCCGTCCTTGGCTTACCTGTCTCTGTACGCCTTTGACAGGTAACACTAGGAGCTAGCCGTCCTTGGCTTACCTGTCTCTGTACGCCTTTGACAGGTAACACTAGGGGCTAGCCGTCCTTGGCTTACCTGTCTCTGGACGCCTTTGACAGGTAACACTAGGGGCTAGCCGTCCTTGGCTTACCTGTCTCTGTACGCCTTTGACAGGTAACACTAGGGGCTAGCCGTCCTTGGCTTACCTGTCTCTGGACGCCTTTGACAGGTAACACTAGGGGCTAGCCGTCCTTGGCTTACCTGTCTCTGTACGCCTTTGACAGGTAACACTAGGGGCTAGCCGTCCTTGGCTTACCTGTCTCTGGACGCCTTCGACAGGTAACACTAGGGGCTAGCCGTCCTTGGCTTACCTGTCTCTGGACGCCTTCGACAGGTAACACTAGGGGCTAGCCGTCCTTGGCTTACCTGTCTCTGGACGCCTTTGACAGGTAACACTAGGGGCTAGCCGTCCTTGGCTTACCTGTCTCTGTACGCCTTTGACAGGTAACACTAGGGGCTAGCCGTCCTTGGCTTACCTGTCTCTGTACGCCTTTGACAGGTAACACTAGGGGCTAGCCGTCCTTGGCTTACCTGTCTCTGTACGCCTTTGACAGGTAACACTAGGGGCTAGCCGTCCTTGGCTTACCTGTCTCTGGACGCCTTCGACAGGTAACACTAGGGGCTAGCCGTCCTTGGCTTACCTGTCTCTGGACGCCTTCGACAGGTAACACTAGGGGCTAGCCGTCCTTGGCTTACCTGTCTCTGGACGCCTTCGACAGGTAACACTAGGGGCTAGCCGTCCTTGGCTTACCTGTCTCTGGACGCCTTCGACAGGTAACACTAGGGGCTAGCCGTCCTTGGCTTACCTGTCTCTGGACGCCTTTGACAGGTAACACTAGGGGCTAGCCGTCCTTGGCTTACGTGTCTCTGGACGCCTTCGACAGGTAACACTAGGGGCTAGCCGTCCTTGGCTTACCTGTCTCTGGACGCCTTCGACAGGTAACACTAGGGGCTAGCCGTCCTTGGCTTACCTGTCTCTGGACGCCTTCGACAGGTAACACTAGGGGCTAGCCGTCCTTGGCTTACCTGTCTCTGGACGCCTTCGACAGGTAACACTAGGGGCTAGCCGTCCTTGGCTTACCTGTCTCTGGACGCCTTCGACAGGTAACACTAGGGGCTAGCCGTCCTTGGCTTACCTGTCTCTGGACGCCTTCGACAGGTAACACTAGGGGCTAGCCGTCCTTGGCTTACGTGTCTCTCTATCGAGGTGATTATTTGTCTGCGTTTTTGTCGATCAGTTTTCTTTCTATTTGGATTTCCAGACCACCATAATTAGATGATCTGAGTAAAAGTTATTTGGTAAAATAATAAAAATTCTGTGTCAGTCAGTTGTGCCCGACTGTGAATTCCAGATAGCAGAGAAGGCAGCTGCTACTCTGGAGGGATGGGGGCCTGAAATTTGTTTATTGTAAAGATTGTGTTAAGCTGTCCTTTTTATCAGGGTGTCCATTAACTCCTCTAGCGCCATGTATTTTCTGATGTTCTTGGTTGTCTGTTGCATCTCAACTTTCTTCGAGAGCGCATGCGTTGTTTTAACGGAAAAATCACTGACATAAGCTCTAAAAATAGACGCACACATGGCAGGGTACTTGGCAGTGAATATCTTTGAATTTGGTGGGAATGTATTCGCCCATGGTGCTGGAAGGTACAGTATTTCAAACTTTTAGTCTGCAACATTTTATTTTTTATTTCTGAACCTGCTTTTGCTTGTTCTCAAATGTTGGTTTTTCTTCAGGTGTTAGCCTGTAACACTTTTTAAAAAAAATCCCTGAACAGGCATCAGAATTGTCAGAGGATCAAAGGATTTCAGAGGATTAAGAATTTCTGACAGAGGATTGGCTTCTCTTGTCAGAGGTTTTGCCTTTTTAGTGGGTGTTATCCTTTGTGTTATATAGCATTGTAAAGTGGTTTCTCACTCTATGAAGCCTTTTTAGTGGTGTTCAGAACTAATTTAGTGTTGTCCCTCTTCAGTCTAGGCCTTTGATGGCCCTTTTACCGCAGTTTTCAGAGGATTGGACTTCAGACTATTCTGATGCCTGCTGAAGCTGTGATCGCTGTTTTCCATACGTTTGATGTTGACCTAAAAGGAAAAGCTACTGTGCAGGCCCAGCCACCTTCGCTCGGACTGTCTGATGCCTGCTGAAGCTGTGATCGCTGTTTTCCATACGTTTGATGTTGACCTAAAAGGAAAAGCTACTGTGCAGGCCCAGCCACCTTCGCTCGGACTCTCTGATGCCTGCTGAAGCTGTGATCGCTGTTTTCCATACGTTTGATGTTGACCTAAAAGGAAAAGCTACTGTGCAGGCCCAGCCACCTTCGCTCGGACTCTCTGATGCCTGCTGAAGCTGTGATCGCTGTTTTCCATACGTTTGATGTTGACCTAAAAGGAAAAGCTACTGTGCAGGCCCAGCCACCTTCGCTCGGACTCTCCCTGCCTGCGGAAGCACACGTCTGTGGGTGAGGAGGGGTCGGGGGGAGAGAGGGCGTCGTGTATGCGGCCTAAGCGCAGCAGCACGGGCAGCATGGGCCTGAGCCTCAACGGTCAGCCCGACCCCGTGGTGGTGCATGCTGGGGCTGTGCTGTCCATATTCCACCTGCTGCCTGCTGTTGAGCACGACGATGCAACGGTAAAGTTGTGGGTAGTGATGTGTGTGTGTGTGTGCGCTGTGCATGTTGCACCTGCTGCCCGCTGTTGAGCATGACGATGCAGCGGTAAACTTGTGGGTGTGGTGTGTGTGTGTGTGTGCTGTGCATGTTCCACCTGCTGCCCGCTGTTGAGCATGACGATGCAACGGTAAACTTGTGTGTGTGATGTGTATGTGTGGTGTGTGTGTGTGTGTGCTGTGCATGTTCCACCTGCTGCCCGCTGTTGAGCATGACGATGCAACGGTAAACTTGTGTGTGTGGTGTGTGTGTGTGTGTGTGCTGTGCATGTTCCACCTGCTGCCCGCTATTAAGCATGACGATACAACAGTAAAGTTGTGTGTGTGATGTGTGTGTGTGTGTGTGTGTGTGTGTGCTGTGCATGTTCCACCTGCTGCCCGCTATTGAGCATGACGATACAACAGTAAAGTTGTGTGTGTGATGTGTGTGTGTGTGTGTGTGTGTGTGTGTGTGTGTGTGCTGTGCATGTTCCACCTGCTGCCCACTATTGAGCATGACGATACAACAGTAAAGTTGTGTGTGTGATGTGGGTGTGTGTGTGTTTGGGTGTGTTATGTTCCTCGTGCCCGCCATTGAGCAATGAGGATGCAAAGGTAAACTTGTGCGTATTGTGGGTGGGGGATGGATGGAAGGTGTGTGTGTGTGTGTTAGTGAGTGATTGAATGTGTGGTTTTGTGTGTGTGTAAGTTTGGTATGGTATGTGTGTGTCGGGTGTGTGTGTGTGTGTTTGTGAAAGAAAAGTTGTGAAGAAAGCTAGTCTTGTTTTCCATTAATGTGTGCTTGTTATGCATAGGTTTGGACTTTTCTTTATGTCCATAGTGAATAGACTTTCCTTTGTTTTCCATATGCCATATGTTATATTATTTTGTTCTCTGGAGGGATGAGCAGAAAGTTTAGATTTTAGACCATTGAATTTTTGTATCTTTCTTTCATTACATAGAAAAACCAACACCTTTTCTAGCCTGCTTATGACTGCTATGGTTGTTCAGATGGCTCTGGAGCTGCAACTGTTCACAGACTACATGCTGAAGTCCCTGCTGCGCCCTGAGCGCAATCAGCAGATCCTGTGTGACAGTCTTTGTATTTGTGTGCTGCTTCAGATGGCATTAGAGCTGCAGCTATTCACGGCCTACATGCTGAAGTCCCTGCTGCGTCCTGAGCGCAATCAGCAGATCCTCTGTGACAGCGGGCTGCCCCATGAGCTGCTGACCCACGCCAGTGCGGCCCTGACCGATGAGACACACCCCCTGCACCCCCCGCTGCAGCACATGTTTGAACGGCTGGCCTCCCAGTCTCTGACTCCCAGAGATCTCAGGTAAGTGATATAACTATGGTCGTGATAATTGTGAGGCATTCTCGTTGTGGAGTGAGAATCCAGTCTGGAAGATACGTTCACCCAGAGCTCTATGCTGGACTCCATCGCCGACGAAAGATGGGCATCTAGGCTAGCTAGACCCCTGTTTATGACAACAGAACCATCAACATGATGATGGTGGCTGTGTGCTGAAAGAAGAAGAAGAAAGTAGAGCAACCTCCACCATACTTGAACTACAGTCAAGGGGGAAGTTTTTGACTCCTTGTGTGCTTTACTGTACAGTACAGCATTATACACCACAGCACAAAACAACACAATAGACATTGTTTTGGTTTTTGAAAACTTTCCAACACAAACGAAGACGTTCCTAAGAAAACGTAACTGCATTCTGCAAAGGGACTTTCTCCAGTCGGGCTGTCCTCAGACCATGCATTGTTGTTTTTATTCAGAATTTCTCTTTCAAGTAAGGTTGGTTGAATTCCTAACAAAACCAAAACTATATTATGTGCTCTCAGGACCAGAGCTCCTTTGAACAATGCATTAACTGTTGTATGTATCCTGAACATTCAAATATTGTTTGTTGTGTTCTGAGCAAAGACTTTCTGTGATGGGCTCTCCGTTGAGCTGTCGCTCAGTGGAAGAGGAGTATCTGGACCAGAGCTTTTAAACAGTATGTTGCATGTTGTATGTCTCCTGAAATTTCAAATACTGTTGGCTGTGTTCTGAACAGAGACTTTATGCGGCTGGGCTCTCCGTTGAGCTGTCGCTCAGTGGAAGAGGAGTACCAGGACCAGAGTTCCCTCCCCTGGCACGACCCAGACATCGTGAGTCGCTCGGTCACCATGGAGGAGAAGCAGGCCACCGTCGACACCGAGCGAAAATTACAATCCGCGGGCTACCCCGTCCCCCTCACCCGCGTCAAGTGCCTGGTCTCCATGACGACGCCCCGCGACGCCAGAATGCATGGCGCTTCGGTGACGCCGGCGTTTGTGGAATTTGACATGGCGGCGGAGGGGTTTGCCTGCCTGTACATGCCCAGCATCGCGCCCCAGGGTCCGCCCACGCCCTCCGTTGTTGGGGGGGTGGTGGGCAGCACTGAGCCGCCCGTCATCGGTGGGATTGGGTCAGGTGAGAGGGGGTTTGTGTGTGTTTTCTCATTGCTTGCTGCTTTTGTGATGGTGCGTAGAGGTCTAGTTGGACTTCGGGAGATCATCCGTAACAATCATTGTACTGAAGTGTGTGTGTGTATAGATCTATGCGTTCTATGTAAGCGAGCCTGCATGGAAGATTTTGAAAAGAAAGAGAAGAAGAGAGAGCAGAATAAATTTTACCCTTTCACCGCCAATGTCGCATGTATGCACCACAATGGTTTGACACCCATGTCACTAAAAGGCATCAAATCAGGGACTGTAATTCAAAGACCCTTTCTTCTTAATTTTGGGAGGTAAGGTTAGGCCTAATGTTATATGTGTCACAGAGGAATTCCCAATATTGCTGACAATTGTTTTCCTCTACCCAGTTAAGTTTAATGGTATTTTTTGGCTGAAAAATGGCTGGCGGCGAAAGGGTTAAGATAGTTTTGAACAGGAGGATAAATATTGAGCTGGCTCTTTGACACTTGGCGTGGATGGAGAAGGGGATTGGTAGAAAGATGGATTGGTAGAAACAAAGGAAGCTTGTGTATGCTGAAAAGGTCTATCATGGAGAGAGTGGGGGCATACTGTTTTGTTTATTTTAATTAAAAAAACCACCGTATTTTTCGGACTATAAGGCGCACCCCACAAATTTCACCCAAATTTCAGATTTTGTTATTATATTTTCTTACTATTTTATTAGTCATATTATAAGGCGCAGGGCTCAGAGTCTTTGAAAAAAGTATCGCCTTATAGTCCAAAAAATACGGTAGTGAAAAATGTAACTGTGACTTGTCACCAAATTTTGCCTTGTTCATCAAATTGATATTTTTCCGCTGTTAGTTTTGTATGCATTGTGACTGTTGTGTTTTCCTGTGTGCAGGAGAGCGCGTGTTCCCGCCGCAGTCCGGCCTGACCCTGTCGTCATGGTTCTGCGTGGACAAGTTCAGCAGCGCCGGCAGTGACGGTCACCCCGTGCGTCTGCTGACCATCGTGCGAAACATCATCGGCCGTGAGGGAAACCTCATCTGCCTCAGTGTGCTCCTGACGTCCAGAGATAGGGCCCTGATTGTCACCACGCAGGAATCCTACATGCCTGTGTCTGGTGAGAAAGAGAGAGAGAGAAGTGGTGGTGTGTGTGTGAAAGGAGACAGACAAGATAGAAAGAGACGGAGAGAGAGGGAGATCTGCCTCAGTGTGTTCCTGACGTCCAGAGATAGAGCCCTGATTGTCACCACTCAGGAATCCTACATGCCTGTGTCTGGTGAGAAAGAGAGAGAGAGAAGTGGTTGTGTGTGTGTGAAAGGAGAGAGACAAGATAGAAAGAGAGGGAGATCTGCCTCAGTGTGCTCCTGACGTCCAGAGATAGAGCCCTGATTGTCACCACTCAGGAATCCTACATGCCTGTGTCTGGTGAGAAAGAGAGAAGCGGTTGTGTGTGTGTGAAAGGAGAGAGACAAGATAGAAAGAGAGGGAGATCTGCCTCAGTGTGCTCCTGACGTCCAGAGATAGAGCCCTGATTGTCACCACTCAGGAATCCTACATGCCTGTGTCTGGTGAGAAAGAGAGAGAGAGAAGTGGTTGTGTGTGTGTGAAAGGAGAGAGACAAGATAGAAAGAGAGGGAGATCTGCCTCAGTGTGCTCCTGACGTCCAGAGATAGAGCCCTGATTGTCACCACTCAGGAATCCTACATGCCTGTGTCTGGTGAGAAAGAGAGAGAGAGAGAGAAGTGGTTGTGTGTGTGAACGGAGACAGACATGATAGAAAGAGAGGGAGAGAGGAAAAGATCTGTCTCAGTGTGTTCCTGACATCCAGGAACAGGGCCTCCATTGTCACCATACAGGAGTCTTACATGCCTGTTTCTGGTAAGAGAGAGACAGAGAAGTGGTTGTGTGTGTGAAAGGAGACAGACAAGATAGAAAGAGAGGGAGAGAGAAAGAGATCTGTCTCAGTGTGTTCCTGATGTCCAGAGATAGGGCCCTCAGTCACCACACAGGAGTCATGCATGCCATTGCCAGTTTCTGGTAAGAGAGAGAGAGAGAGAGATAAGTGGTTGTGTGTGTGAGTGAACGGAGACAGACATGATAGAAAGAGAGGGAGAGAGAGGGAGATCTGTCTCAGTGTGTTCCTCACGTCCAGAGATAGGGCCCTCATTGTCACCATACAGGAGTCATGCATGCCTGTTTCTGGTAAAAGAGAGAGAGAGAGAGAAGTGGTTGTGTGTGTGTGAAAGGAGACAGACGTGATAGAAAGAGAGGGAGATCTGTCTCAGAGTGTTCCTCACGCCCAGGGTCAGGGCCTTCATTGTCACCATACAGGAGTCATACATGCCTGTCTCTGGTCAGTGTTTGTGCATATGTGTATATTGGATTATTTTATATATAGGCTATATGATACTTTCGGTAGTTGTCATGTTAACTGGTTTTGCTTATTTTTCTGCTATCTGTAAAAGATGTGTTAAAATTCTGAAAAATGCTTTCCAATCTAAGTAAAACTTTACATAAAAATGCAGCACCCCAATGCTAACACTATTTTGACATTTTGAAACACTATCCATAACTATATAATAAAAAACCCACAACGTATATGCCTCATTTTCTTGATATCTGGTGAATGTATGGCTTGTGGTTGTTTTGATTACTGTTGAAAATGATTACCAAATTTTATAAATGATAAGGCGCATCATAATAGAACCCCCCCACCCCCAATTTTATGCAAAGCTAATATTGTTATAGTAGGTCCCAATGCTACTATAAGTCATAGTATTAAGCAATGGGGTCTCAGTCTGGGAAAAAAAAGAGTATTGCCGTATAGTCCCTAAATTACAGTAAGTTTGTTTGCTTTATTGTCAGACATGTTTACCCCCTACACAAGTCTGGAGTTGTCTGGGTATCTGAAATGAGTAGTTTGGGTGTGAAATATGTAGTCCTAGCCATTGAAGCCATCAAACACTGTTCAATGAAAATGAGTAGCAATGAAACATTAAAGAGCATTATTATCAATTTTGAAGAGCAGTAGAGGTCCAAAATTGCGTAGAATACTACTCGAAAAGAGTAGAGTGGACAGGTGTGTATTGTTAAAGGTTTTCATGCTTTGCCTTGCAGGCAACAAGTGTGAGTTTGAGGCGGACCCAGCTCTGAGTGACAACACGGTGCGTTTCTGGTGCCCCGAGCTGACGCAGGAGGGACAGTGGCACCACCTGGTGCTCATCTTCCACAGGGCTGGAATCATGAAGAACAGCAACGTCAGTCTGTTTGTCGACGGGGAGCATGTCGACACTCAGAAGGTCTGTGAAGAAAAAGAAAGAGAGGAAAAGAGGAGAGTGTGTGTAAGTGAGAAAGAGTGTGCCTGTAGGTGTGTGTGTGTGTGTGAGAAAGAGAGAGAGAAGTGAGTGAGTGTTAGCATCATGAATGTTTTTCTGTTAGATTACGGAGAGCATTTGGACACACGCAGGGAGAGAGTGAGTGAGAGGGAGAGAGACGGAGAATCATATGTATGTATGTGTTTGCATGTATGTGTGCATCCATATGTGGGTATATTAATTTTTTCGTGTCATTGTACTTGTAGTTTCTCCATGGTGTGTCTTTTCTACTTTCCAACTGCACTACATCTCCCCTAACCTGGGTGGCGGGGGCACAGCCATGCCTCAGTGTTTATGTGTGTATGTGTGTATGCATGCAGATATGGTCAGTTTTCCATGCACTGTAGTTTCTCCATGGTGTGTTTGTTCTCCCCAGCTGCACTACATCTCCCCTAACCTGGGTGGCGGGGGCACAGCCATACCTCAGTGTTTGTGTGTGTATGCATGCAGATATGGTCAGTTTTCCATGTCACTGTAGTTTCTCCATGGTGTGTTTGTTCTCCCCAGCTGCACTACATCTCCCCCAACCTGGGTGGCGGGGGCACAGCCAGCCCTGCGGCCTACACCTCGGTGTTCGCCTACATCGGCTCCCCCCCTCAGCTGCGGCGTCAGTCGCGGCTATCCTGGAGACAGGGGCCGCTGTACCTGCTGGAGGACATCGTGTCCTCCTCCGTGGTGTCTGCCGTCTACCACCTGGGGCCGACGTACGTGGGCAGTCTGCAGGCCCCGCTCTCAGGTAAGCCGCTCAGTGTTCTGTCTGCCGTCTACCACCTGGGGCCGACGTACGTGGGCAGTCTGCAGGCCCCGCTCTCAGGTAAGCAGCTCAGTGTTCTGTCTGCCGTCTACCACCTGGGGCCTACCTACGTGGGAAGTCTGCAGGCCCCGCTCTCAGGTAAGCAGCTCAGTGTTCTGTCTGCCGTCTACCACCTGGGGCCTACCTACGTGGGCAGTCTGCAGGCCCCGCTCTCAGGTAAGCAGCTCAGTGTACTGTGAATTCTGCTTCGTTTGTGAAGAATCTCACTTGATCTTTACTATTGACCGTCTTTTGCCCAGGTGTGTGGAAATATGCAGGCTTCTCTGTCGGGTGAAGCAGCTGGCAAGGAGGGTTTGGGTCACAATTTTGCCATCCGGGAGACCTGTATGTTAGAAGTTTGCAGGTTCTTTGTTTGCAAGTGTCGTTTCACTGTGATATGTGAACCATTTCACATGGTCTTAGCCATGCGCTTTTTTTTCAATTAAAAAAGTGTTGATTCTGAGTGTAGAATAGAACATCTGCAGTTAATTGAAAAGGGGTATGTTGATGGCCTGTCTATTTCTTTTTTGTTTCCATCATCTCTTCCTTCACACACCATTTGCTTTGAGAAGATTCCTATTTCATTCCATATTTTTGTTTTATGAGTTTCTGATAATAGTTTTTTATTTACAAAAAAAGAAAGATTATTACCATTCCATTCATTTGACTTTTCTTTTCTTATCACATTTTTGCTCAAGTAGGTAAACTTCTGTAGAACTAATCAGTTCATTGACTTAAATAGATACACTTGAAATTAATTTGATGGAGGCAATTCTGCCCCAAATCCACTGGTTTGTTCTGTTTTTGTTGCTTGTCAGTGAGCAAGCGTCACTTTACTCTTGTTGTGCATTTATAGATTGAAGATTTGTTCTCTTCACCCAACAATCTGAACCCTTTTTTCCCCCCCTCTCCCTACCCCCTACTCCACACCCAACTGACCCTTGTTTCCAACTTCTGCTATTTATGATTGCGTACTCACTGTCCCCAACCTCTCTCATCTCAAAACATTTTTTTCTTTCTTTCTTTCTTTTTTTCCCTGATTTGTGTTCACAAATGCATGCCTTGCTCTTTGGTTTCAACTTAGTTGTATTATTTACGCATTGGACTGTAGAGGGGATGTATTGTTTTTTTAATTTAATCTTGTTGTTTTTTTGCTCCTTCTGTTGCCTGCCTTTTGCTCCTTTTGCTATATTTGCTGTTTGCTGTTTTCTTGTTTATCTATGTTGATAAAGGCGCATTCGCCGAAATATCCAGTAGTTTTGTTTTGTCTCGTGAATAAAATAACGTCACTTTACACTAGTTGTTTGTTTGTTGTAGTTGTGCATTTGTTACTGTTGCATTTCTGTGTGCACTGTTTTCAGAGGAGAATGAGCTGAGCGGGCCGTTCATTGCGGAGGAGAAAGTGATGCTGGCGGTGCACGCCCACGCCATGTGTCGACTGACCGTGGCCAAAATGCGCAAGGTCTACAACAGAGTGGACAGCAAGTCCATTGCCAAGCAGGTCAGAGCAAGAACTGACCACTGGTGGTCAGATTACCAGTGGGGTATTCTGTGTGTATCAGTATTTGCTTATGGTAAATTGTTGGATAATCAGTTTTGTTGCGACAGTCTCTGGTTTTGTATTCTTTATAGTTTTAGTCAAAAGAAGTGACTTAAATCTTCTTTTTTCTTTTATTAAAGATCAACTTAAAATGTTTTTTCTTCATCTACTTGTTTTTCTTCAGCATCTGTTCCTCCCTTCCTCTTTATTATTATATTTGAACAGAAACCGTGTTAAATCTATGTATTGTTACAAAAATAATTATTTCCCACATCTAATTAACACATTTCGGAAACAAAGATTATTTGAAGAAAACTTGTATAGCCCCCTCCTCTTTATTCGTCTTCTCCTTTTTCTTTGTTTTCTCCTTCTTTTTCTCCTTCCTTCTCTTACTCATCTTGCTCTTGTTCCTCTGTCGTCTTCTCATTAATAAACGACAACTACAACCAGTACAATAATCATATTGTTCAGTGCCTTTGTCTTTTCCCTCTGTCATCTTCTCATTAATAAACGACAACTACAACCAGTACAATAATCATCAGTGCCTTTGTCTCCCTCTGTCGTCTTCTCATTAATAAACGACAACTACAACCAGTACAATAATCATATTGTTCATTAATAAACGACAACTACAACCAGTACAATAATCATATTGTTCAGTGCCTTTGTCTTTTCCCTCTCGTCTTCTCATTAATAAACTACAACCAGTACAATAATCATATTGTTCAGTGCCTTTGTCTTTTCCCTCCGTCGTCTTCTCATTAATAAACGACAACTACAACCAGTACAATAATCATATTGTTCAGTGCCTTTGTCTTTTCCCTCCGTCGTCTTCTCATTAATAAACAACTACAACCAGTACAATAATCATATTGTTCAGTGCCTTTGTCTTTTCCCTCCGTCGTCTTCTCATTAATAAACAACTACAACCAGTACAATAATCATATTGTTCAGTGCTGTTGTGTTCCTCAGCTGGCCATGTCTGCCCATGAGAACGCCACCCCCATCCGCATCCTGCACAACGCTGCGGGACACCTGGCCGGCCCCGCCCGCAGCCTGGGTGCTGTGCTCATGGGATACCTGGGTGAGGCCTTGTGTTATCGCATGGGTGCAACTTTTCCTGGTGTACAAGGATTTCCTGTTTTTAAATTTTACCAGAAAAGGTTCCTTTTTGGCTCACGTCGTTTTTTAAAACAAAGTGAGTCTATAGTATCGTACATGTTCGGTTGTGTGTATGTGTGTGTGTGTGTGTGTTGCGTCCGTGGCCCCGACCTTTAACCTTAACTCAAACCTTAACGTTGTCATTTTCTCTAAACATATAAGGCGTTAGAGGGTTAAAGTTAGCAGGATACTTGATTTTGACGTGAGCCTTCAAGTCACGACGATCAAAGCAGTCAGATACATTGATAAAGAACAAAATAAAGATAATTATTTGTTGCAGAGATTACTGTTGTGCAACCTTTAACCTTGACTCAGTCACACTCTTCAAACTAAAGAAGACTCACTCTCCACTGAAACTTTAACGTTGTCGTTTTCTCAAAAAAACATAAGATGTTAGAGGGTTAAAGTTAGCAGGATACTTGATTTTGACGTGAGCCTTCAAGTCATGACGATCAAAGCAGTCAGATACATCGGTAAGGAACAAAAGAAAGAAAATCATTTGTTGCAGAGATTACTGTTGTGTTGTACCGAGTAGGAGATACTGGAAAGAAGACTCTCCATTAGATATACAAAAACACTCTTTAAAAAGAAACACAAGACTTCAGGTGTGTACAAATAGGTACATTTTAACGTCGTTAACTTATATTTTCTGTAACAAATGGATGTACCGAGTGTGTGCGTTGACGGCCCGGTTGTTTCGTTTTATTTGCGCCTTTGAGTTTGAGTTTGACAACGGTTGTTCGTGTTCATTCGCACATCATCTCTGCGCATGCAATACTTAGCCTACCGCACTTCCGGCAACAAGGCCTAGGCCTAGAGAATAAGATATCACGCCTTACCTCATAATCAAGACGACGTACTTAACATTTAGCCCACATTCATTTCAGTCTTGAAAAAAAATATACGGAAAATCCAGGGTTCGTCGATTTCACTGCCTTCGACGTACGAATCCTTTGTTAGGCCTAGACGATTGATCACCATGTGCAAAGACTGTACAGGGGAAGATAAACATGGATGAGCTTGCTGGCTGTGACCTTGACCTTTGCTTTGTGGCAGAGGGGGGGGGGGGGGAAATTAACGAAACGAAAATAAAATATTAGGACTAATATAAAATATCTTACAGAAATGTAGATGATGTGGAACAAGTTTTCATCGCATGAACAATCAGTTTAAAACAGTAACAGATCAGGAGTATGGCCTTACGAATTACGCAACTTCAATTATTAATTTTCTAAGAGTAAGAGGCTTAGACCTACAGGCAAAGACTGTAGGCCTACTACAGGTGTCCGTAGACCCCCCTTACCCCGGCGGGGGGGGGGGGGGGGGGGATTGGTCACTATGTTTTTCTGAAAGCTTGGTCAATATGCTTTTCAATTTTATTTGTTTGCCAAAAATAAAAATAGGGCTCCACTATGTTACATGCGCATATATAAACATACATATAATTAAATTTTAAAGAAAGGGGTAGGGGTAATTTAATGCATAGAAATAATTTAATTTACACAGTAAAATAAAAATTAATTTTGTTTTCAGATGCACAAGTGTCTACATAACAGTATTCTCTCTATACAGGCATGGGAATTGGCATGGGAATTCCCATGCCTGCTATAGTAATAAAAATCAGATGTGAGCCTTGAAGGCTTTGCCTCTTGTTTTAAAATGTGTTAAACAAGATCTTTGTGTGTCTACTGTAGCACTACTCGACACCTTTGGGTATGTGATCAAGTCTTATTCCACCTTTCAATAAGCTACTCTTCATCTTTTGGCTATGTGACCAAGTCTTATTCCACCTTTCAATAAGATACTCTTCATCTTTTGGCTATGTGACCAAGTCTTATTCCACCTTTCAATAAGATACTCTTCATCTTTTGCTGTTTAGTAAACCACCTCTATGTCTGTGCACCGCAGGCGTTCGAACCTTCTGCCCCATGCCGGTGGCTCGCATGCTGGAGAATGTGGGCGGGACCTCGTGCCTGCTGGGCCTGATTGCTATGGCGACGGATGTGGAGGGGCTGTATGCGGCGGTGAAGGCATTGGTGTGTGTGGTGCGCAGCAACCCTGCTTCCAAGTGGGACATGGACCGCACCAGGGGGTACCAGGTGTGTGTGTGTGTGTGTGTGGTGTGCAGCAACCCTGCTTCCAAGTGGGACGTCACATGGACCGCACCAGGTGCTACCAGGTGTGTGTGTGTGGTGCGCAGCAACCCTGCTTCCAAGTGGGACATGGACCGCACCAGGTGCTACCAGGTGTGTGTGTGTGGTGCGCAGCAACCCTGCTTCCAAGTGGGACATGGACCGCACCAGGGGATACCAGGTGTGTGTGTGTGTGTGTGGTGCGCAGCAACCCTGCTTCCAAGTGGGACATGGACCGCACCAGGTGCTACCAGGTGTGTGTGTGTGTGTGTGGTGCGCAGCAACCCTGCTTCCAAGTGGGACATGGACCGCACCAGGTGCTACCAGGTGTGTGTGTGTGTGTGGTGCGCAGCAACCCTGCTTCCAAGTGGGACATGGACCGCACCAGGTGCTACCAGGTGTGTGTGTGTGTGTGGTGCGCAGCAACCCTGCTTCCAAGTGGGACATGGACCGCACCAGGGGATACCAGGTGTGTGTGTGTGTGTGTGTGGTGCGCAGCAACCCTGCTTCCAAGTGGGACATGGACCGCACAAGGGGATACCAGGTGTGTGTGTGTGTGTGTGTGGTGCGCAGCAACCCTGCTTCCAAGTGGGACATGGACCGCACCAGGGGATACCAGGTGTGTGTGTGTGTGTGGTGCGCAGCAACCCTGCTTCCAAGTGGGACATGGACCGCACCAGGGGATACCAGGTGTGTGTGTGTAGATGGCTATGCCGCAATTGATTGTTAACCACAGCTGGGCTTATTGCTGTCGTTGTCTGTTGATTCCAGCTGTTGGCCATGCTGTACAAGAAGAAGACGTCGCTGTTAAACAGCCACATCCTGCACCTGACCTTCTCCCTGGTGGGTTCCCTGGACTCTGGGCGGGAGACGGCCATCATCCCCAGCAAGGTGGCCTTTGAGGACCTGCTCTGTGACCTGGAGGTCAGCCACGTCTGTCAAATGTGTGCCATGTAGTGACTGTTAGAGAAAAGCAAGCAAAAATATAAGTGAATTTGTTTTTATTTTTTATAAATCAATCAAAGTGTCCATTGAAAAAACGTTTAAAATGGAAAATGTTCTTTCACAACATGTGCAGCTGATTAAAATGAATGCATTAAATCAGATATTTAAAGCACACACACACGCACGCATGCACACTATATACATCAAGCAATTTCATGCACACACACACACAACATGTGCACACACACGCACACACACACACAATTCAGCATTTTAGACGTACCAAAAAGAAAACTTGAAAGTGTGCATTCAGTGTGCTTCAGATTAACAGTAGTTTTGGCTTTGGTTTGCATACACAATTATCTGTAGAATATTTTCCTGGAAACATGTAATTAATTAATGTTTCTTAGATTATTGAAGACATTCGTTTGACTTCTGTCCATTGATAATGATCAGAAAAGGAACAACCAACCAAACAAAAGCTGAGACTTTTTAAAAAATAATAATAATAATGGGATTTTATGTAGCGCTCTTTCTCACATAAGCTCAGTGCACTTTACATTGTAGCTAGGTATTCAAAATATTCGTGACAGTAAGCAGATAGTGAAAAATGTATGTGAATTGTGACCATGGGCTGCTGTTGACTTCCAGGTATTCAAAATATTAGCGACAGTGAGCAGATAGTGAAAAATGTATGTGAATTGTGACCATGGGCTGCTGTTGACTTCCAGGTATTCAAAATATTAGCGACAGTGAGCAGATAGTGAAAAATGTATGTGAATTGTGACCATGGGCTGCTGTTGACTTCCAGGTATTCAAAATATTAGCGACAGTGAGCAGATAGTGAAAAATGTATGTGAATTGTGACCATGGGCTGCTGTTGCCTTCCAGGTGTGGCACAAGGCGCCCAGTGACCTTCAGCGGTCCCTGTACGAACATTTCTATGAGCTGCTCACTGACTCCAGGTAAACACTGATGTCTGCACTATAATAATAATAATAATAATGGGAATTTATATAGCGCTCATTCTCACATTAGCTCAGTGCGCTTTACATTGATAACAAGAACATTATTAAAGGCAAACAAATAATGAATCCATTAGAAAGTAAAATAAACACGATGATTGCACGCAACGTTCTCTTTCTTTTAGAAAATCTATATAGCGCTTCACCTTTAACAAAATTTATATAGCGCTTCACCTTTAAGCTCACATACACACACACACACACACGCATGTGCGCACACACACACGCATGCATGCATGCAGGCATACACACACACACAAACACACACACATGAATGCACATGTACACGCACGCACACACTGATGGGTTTCAAACTATTTGTTGTTCAGTAAACTAATGTGTAACCCCTCCAAGACTTCACTGCCTTAGGCAAGCATCATTACTGGCCTGGAGTGGCCTTGGGGAAAATGTAACAAATAAGAAGCGCAGCAAAAGTCAACACTGTCAATGATTCATTTACACATTTGTTGTTGTTGTCGTTCCCTGGCTTAAGCACTCCAGGGATCATCCCAACAGCGGAAGCATTTGAACATTATGGTACAAATGCATCAGCTAGGGATGAGAACATTACATGTGTGACAGTTTTTGATTACCCTGCCATGTGGGCAGCCACACTCCGTCTTCAGGCGATTTTGGAGATTGATGATGTTATGCTATGAGCTTATCATGGTTAAAGACAATCCCCGCATAACTATGCAGAGCATAACAACATTTTGATGTAGCCTTGGTGTTCTAGCCTATGTCAATTGGTCTGATACAGCCTTAAGCCAAGGCGCAATTAATGATATAAAAACTGGGAGTGGAGCTGCTGTAGTGTGATTTGTAGACTTATACATAAAGCAATGTAAAGTTGGGCATGCAGTTTGTGACGTGGTGTGCAGCAAGTTATACATAAAGCGATGTAAAGTTGGGCATGAAGTTTGTGACGTGGTGTGCAGCAAGCTATACATAAAGCGATGTAAAGTTGGGCATGAAGTTTGTGACGTGGTGTGCAGCAAGTTATACATAAAGCAATGTAAAGTTGGGCATGAAGTTTGTGCTGTGGTGTGCAGCGAGATATGTAAAGCGATGTAAAGTTGGGCATGAAGTTTGTGCTGTGGTGTGCAGCGAGATATGCATAAAGCGATGTAAAGTTGGGCGAAGTTTGTGCCGTGGTGTGCAGCGAGTTGGGCGATGTAAAGTTGGGCATGAAGTTTGTGCGTGGTGTGCAGCGAGATATGCATAAAGCGATGTAAAGTTGGGCATGAAGTTTGTGCTGTGGTGTGCAGCGAGATATGCATAAAGCGATGTCAGCGAGTATGCATAAAGCGATGTAAAGTTGGGGATGAAGTTTGTGCATAAAGCGATGTAAAGTTGGGGATGAAGTTTGTGCTGTGGTGTGCAGCGAGATATGCATAAAGCGATGTAAAGTTGGGCATGAAGTTTGTGCCGTGGTGTGCAGCGAGATATGCATAAAGCGATGTAAAGTTGGGCATGAAGTTTGTGCTGTGGTGTGCAGCGAGTATGGCGATGTCAAGTTGGGCATGAAGTTTGTGCCGTGGTGTGCAGCGAGTCGAAGGCGATGTAAAGTTGGGCATGAAGTTTGTGCGAGCGAGATATGCATAAAGTTGTAAAGTTGGGCATGAAGTTTGTGCGTGGTGCGTGGTGTGCAGCCGTGGTGTATGCATAAAGCGATGTAAAGTTGGGCATGAAGTTTGTGCCGTGGTGTGCAGCGACTTATGCATAAAGCGATGTAAAGTTGGGCATGAAGTTTGTGCCGTGGTGTGCAGCGACTTATGCATAAAGCGATGTTGGTTGGTTGGTTGGTTGGTTGGCTTACCCTGGCTAAAAGACTCCAGGGATCATCCCAACAGCGAGAAGCACTTGAACACTAAGATACAAATGCATCAGCTAGGGATGAGAACATTACGTGTGTGACCGTTTTTGATTACCCTGCCATGTGGGCAGCCACACTCCGTCTTCGGGGGATTTTAGACTGATGATGTTATGCTGGGAGCTTGTCATGGCTTAAGACAATCCCCGCACAACCATTCAGAGCATAACAACATTTTGATGTAGCCTTGGCATTCTAGCTTATGTCAACTGGTCTGACACAGCCTCATGCCAAGGCATTATAAAGCGATGTAAAGTTGGGGATGAAGTTTGTGCCATGGTGTTGTGTGAGTTATGCATAAAGCGATGTAAAGTTGGGCATGAAGTTTGTGGCGTGGTGTGCAGCAAGTCAAAGGCGATGTAACGTTGGGCATGAAGTTTGTGGCGTGGTGTGCAGCAAGTCAAAGGCGATGTAAAGTTGGGCATGAAGTTTGTGCTGTGGTGTGCAGCGAGTCGAAGGCGATGTAAAGTGGGGTATGAAGTTTGTGCCGTGGTGTGCAGCGATAAAGCGATGAAGTTTGTGCTATGCATAAAGCGATGTAAAGTTGGGTATGAAGTTTGTGCTGTGGTGTGCAGCGAGATATGCATAAAGCGATGTAAAGTTGGGCATGAAGTTTGTGCCGTGGTGTGCAGCGAGATATGCATAAAGCGATGTAAAGTTGGGCATGAAGTTTGTGCCGTGGTGTGCAGCGAGTCAAAGGCGATGTAAAGTTGGGCATGAAGTTTGTGCTGTGGTGTGCAGCGAGTCGAAGGCGATGTAAAGTGGGGCATGAAGTTTGTGCCGTGGTGTGCAGCGAGATATGCATAAAGCGATGTAAAGTTGGGCATGATGTAAAGTTGGGCATGAAGTTTGTGCCGTGGTGTGCAGCGAGATATGCATAAAGCGATGTAAAGTTGGGCATGAAGTTTGTGACGTGGTGCGCAGCGAGTCAAGGGCGATGTAAAGTTGGGCATGAAGTTTGTGCCATGGTGTGCAGCGAGTCGAAGGCGAACTGTGAGCTGATGCGCGACATGGGCTTGGTGATCAGGCTGCTCCACATCCTGCGCAACGTGCAGCTCACTGTGACCACCACTCACATAATCGCCTCCGTCATCGGTGAACTGCTCTCTGGGGCCCCTGACCCACACGGCTTGCTCAGGTATTATGGATTGTGTGTGTTGGTGTTATTGTACACATTGTATTGGATGGTGACCACCACTCACATCATCACCTCTGTCATCGGAGAGCTCTTGTCTTAGGCTCCTGACCCACACGGCTTGCTCAGGTAGTAACAGACATATTAGTGTGAATTATTCACATTGCATGGTGTCATGATCATATTGCATGCTGTGATAATCACCACTCACATCATCGCCAGCTGGGGATTGGGGAGCTGCTAGCCACACGGCCTACTGCAGTAATAATACACTGCATGTATTTAACGTTGTGACTTGTCAGTGTTCTTCTTGTTGTTGGTGTATTGTGTGTGCACCACTCGCATATTGCCAGCTGGGGATTGGGGAGCTGCTAGCCACACGGCCTACTGCGGTAATAATACACTGCATGTATTTAACGTTGTGACTTGTCAGTGTTCTTCTTGTTGTTGGTGTATTGCGTGTGCACCACACTCATCATTGCCAGCGTCATCAGGGAGCTGGATGTCGGATGTCACCGGATGTCGATGCCAGTTATGGGAAGTCGATGGTGAAAGGGTTAGCCATCTTGCATTCAAAATTTCTTACAGACAAAACTTCTTCTAGTGTTCAGATTCTTTCACACATTTTCGGGAAAATCTGTCTTTTGAAGCGCACGGAGCGCCATAGAGTTACTATCACATCACTGTAAGTGAGAAGCTTCTTTATAGTGTGTGTATAACAAGCCAGAACTTGGTGAGTGATGAAAATGCCACCAGAGGGGGTCTCAGAGTGAGGGGCAAGCTATGGGCGGTTTGGGGCGGCTTGAATACACAGAGGCAACTTCTGGCTGGGCGGTTTTGGACGGAATAAACGCAAGAGGGTTAATGACTGTCTTGGTCTGACTTGATTCATACTAGCAAGTGCTTTTTTTCAATAATTTTACAGAGGTGGCAATGGGTGAAAGAAAGTTGTATAATTTGAATAATGAAACAACATTATTGCATCTTTCACCCATCGTTAAGTTTACCGAAATGAGAGTACAGCCATATAGCTAGGCGTCTTGTTGAGTGGTGGTTATGTTTTTCAGACTTGGTCATTTCCTGGTGTCCACCCTCCCCCCGGTCACCTTTGCTGAGCGGTCACTGGACCTGCAGAAGGAGGGTGCAGGGGCAGAGCACAGCGTGTCAGAAAACAGCAGCTTCAACGCTGAGTTCAGGCAGTTCAGCTTTCAGCACAGTGTCTCAGGTACGATGTCGGTTGTAGCAAGTTCATGCTATGTCAGAAAACAGCAGCGTCAACGCTGAGTTCAGGCAGTTCAGCTTTCAGCACAGTGTCTCAGGTACAATTTCGGCTGTAGCTGTGTCAAATTGTATAAGAAAGTAACATTCTGAATTTGTAAGCAATGGGTGTGGAACTGGAAGCTTGCTTGTTGTTGCTTGCAGTCGTATTAACTCATTCACATCGCAACGATTTTGAATTATTACAAATCACTCCAGCCATACACACAAGCAAAACATACATGAACAAAAAGCAGAAATGAAAGAAGAGTACAGGTTTTTACTTCAGGTTTAGACATAGGGAAGTGGTAGATCAGACTTTTTTATATATAGACTTTTTTTAGAAAAACCACCGATTGGTTTACTCACAACAAACCACTACAAAAGCAAAGTCAGAGGCAAAATTATGGTCTGAAGGATTTTTTTATTATATTTTCAGTCATATTATAAGGCGCAGGGATCTTAGTCTGGGAAAAAGTATCGCCTTATAGTCTGTAAAATAGGGTAGTTAAAGCTTGCATTGGGACCAAGCATTCCTTGAAACTGCAGAATGTCTAAGGTTCTGTGTATGTGTTTGTCTAAGAAAATAAATGTAATTTTTTTTATTGTTTTAGATTGATTTAGATATATTCTTTTGCATTTTGTTTCTCTGTTCTCTTTCTTCGGTTAACTCAAAATGGTTACATTAGACCCAATTCCTCTTTAACTCTTCTAGCACCATGTATTTTTTGACGTTCTTGGTTGTCCGTGGCATCTCAACCGATAAGAGGGAAGTAACTTTCTTTTCAAGTGTGCATGCGTTGCTTCAATGGAAGAAACAGCGATATCAGCTCTAAAAGCAGACAAACACATGTGAGGGTGCTTGGCAGTTAATGTCTTTGCATTTGGTGGGAGTGTAGAGATGTCTTGGGCGAATATGTTTGCCCGTGGTGCTAGAAGAGTTAAATCAAAGTGTACAGACAGATGTGATTTGTTGACAATTTTGTAAGAACCTGGAAATACCTGTCCAAAGTATTTGTCGGTATGATTTCTGTATTTATTTTGTTCTTTGCTTATACATAATGTAGTTAGTATTGATGCCATGTGCGTAGGGCTTATTCATCGGTGGTTTCTTTCCTCATTGTAAATAATGTAAACCTATTTTGTTCTTGGCTTATACATAATGTAGTTAGTATTGATGCCATGTGCGTAGAGCTTATTCATCGGTGGTTTCTTTCCTCATTGTAAATAATGTAAACCTATTTTGTTCTTTGCTTATACATAATGTAGTTAGTATTGATGCCATGTGCGTAGAGCTTATTAATCAGTGGTTTCTTTCCTCATTGTAAATAATGTAAACCTATTTTGTTCTTTGCTACATAATGTAGTTAGTATTGATGCCATGTGCGTAGAGCTTATTCATCGGGTTTTTTCTTTCCTCATTGTAAATAATGTAAACCTATTTTGTTCTTTATATCTATTATGATCTGTGTTTCTATCTTTTCATCTATAATCAGTGTTTATGTACAATGCTTTGTTTATTTTATTTTTTCTTGTGTGTACGTGTAGGTATTATTCGTTTTTAGTGCTTAGTTCAATATTAATGTACAGCGCTCTGAGCTCCCTGCAAAGACAGTAGAGTGCTTTATAAATGCCCAGAATTATTATTATTATTATTATTATTATTATCCACTCTGACAGGGGACAACAGCACGCTGACACGGCTGCACAACGTTCGAGTTCGTAACATCCTGTTGGAGGTGGTCCTCAAGCTGGTGCTGCCCCCTGGATCGCAGACGCTCAACCAGACGTGAGTTCATCTTTTTGCACTCTGCTTAACTGTTCAATAGTGCTGGGATCTGAATTCATAGACAACAATCTTTGAAGTTGCTGGGAAAACCTCACACGCAACGCCCAGTATATGTAGATGTGGTATTGTCAAGATTTTTCAGACAGTGCCCCAAGTTATAGCGCAGTATTTCCGATTTTCTTTCATCCTTTCTGAAACACAATCATGGACTAACTGAAAATGCTGTAATATGTATTATTCACCATAGACCATGGAGTGATGATTATTGCTGCAGTCAGGGATATGAGAGATGCGTAATTGCATAAATGCGCTTTTTCTATTTGACTATAAAATATTAAAACTAACCTACAGAGAGAGAGAGAAGATCGTACAGATTGTCGAGTTTGGTAGACTTTCTTCTTACAGTTACACACACAGTGAAAAACGAAGTTTGTTACGCGAGGATTTGGATATTTTCAAAGCTATTGAGTGAATGTTTCATCTTCAACCATGAAATTATACATCACACCACAGATGTGAAGAAGAGGAGATCGACAAAGGATGCCACCACAAATTTGACAGGGCTTGGCTGAATGAAACTGTATCACTTAGTAAGATCCATGTAGGCGAGCCGTGAAAAAATTGATGTTGAGAGATTGAGTACTTTGACAATACTATCGGCTCTGCTTTTTTTTGCGGGGGGGGCTGGGGGGGAGGGCCACGGGGGGGCCTCACATCCCTGTGCAGTGTTCTGATATTACAGGATGTGTGAAGAGCTGCAGCGTGTGCTATTTTCGAATGCATGCTTTGTTTATGTTGCAGGATGTGTAAAGTGCTCCAATGTGTACTATTTTCTCATCCAGACAATTTTGTTCTATGTTTCAGGATGTGTGAAGAGCTGCAGTGCGTGCTATTTTCTGATACATCAACGATACAGCAGGTGTAATCTCCAGTACATCCTATTTTCTGATGCATGCATTGTCTGTGTTTCAGGATGTGTGAAGAGCTCCAGTACATCCTATTTTCTGATGCATGCATTGTCTGTGTTTCAGGATGTGTGAAAAGCTGCAGTGCATCCTATTTTCTGATCCATGCATTGTCTGTGTTTCAGGATGTGTGAAGAGCTCCAGTACATCCTATTTTCTGATGCATGCATTGTCTGTGTTTCAGGATGTGTGAAAAGCTGCAGTGCATCCAATTTTCTGATCCATGCATTGTCTGTGTTTCAGGATATGAAGAGCTCCAGTACATCCTATTTTCTGATGCATGCATTGTCTGTGTTTCAGGATGTGTGAAGAGCTCAAGTACATCCTATTTTCTGATCCATGCATTGTCTGTGTTTCAGGATGTGTGAAGAGCTCCAGTACATCCTATTTTCTGATGCATGCATTGTCTGTGTTTCAGGATGTGTGAAAAGCTGCAGTGCATCCTATTTTCTGATCCATGCATTGTCTGTGTTTCAGGATGTGTGAAGAGCTGCAGCGAGTGCTGGGCTTCGACTGGCTGCTGCTGTTCCTGCAGGGTCACCTGCACCCCTCCACAGTGCAGCTGTCCCTGCAGGTGCTGGTCACCATGCTGCGCAGCACCGACAACGCACGGCGCTTCAGGGAGGGCACGCACCGCGGGGGGTGGCTGGCAGACACAGAACACGTCCTCAAAAACCACATGGCTGTCATGCTGGGTAAGGCAGATACCAGTCTTTGGTTTGGGAACTTTCGCTCCGTGGGGGGTGGGGGGTGGGGGTGGGGGTTTGCTGGCAGACACAGAAAACGTTCTCAAAAACCACATGGCTGTGATGCTGGATAAGGAAGATACCAGTCTTTGGTTTGGGAACTTTCGCTCTGTGGGGGGTGGCTGGCAGACACAGAACACGTCCTCAAAAACCACATGGCTGTCATGCTAGGTAAGGCAGATCTTAGTCTTTGGTTTGGGAACTTTCGCTCTGTGGGGGGTGGCTGGCAGACACAGAACACGTCCTCAAAAACCACATGGCTGTCATGCTAGGTAAGGCAGATCTTAGTCTTTGGTTTGGGAACTTTCGCTCTGTGGGGGGTGGCTGGCAGACAGAACACGTCCTCAAAAACCACATGGCTGTCATGCTGGGTAAGGCAGATCTTAGTCTTTGGTTTGGGAACTTTCTGTTGATTACATAGGGTTGGTTAGATTAGTAAATATCCTCAAAAACCATATGGCCATCATGATGCTTGACCAAAAGCCTTACACAGACGTTTGTGTTTGGCTTGGAAGCTTTCAGTTGATTAGATAGATAAGAAAATATCATCAAACTCCACATGTCCATTTTGCTGGGTAATGACTAGTGAAAGTGAGGGTTTCATGCTTTTCTGTGGTGGGATTTACCCGTGAACTTGTGTGTGCCTGGCTCGGTGACACTGTGTCAGTTTTCACAGCTTTGCTTTCGCGATGCCTATTGTTTGTCTTGATTTGGCTTGTTTATTGAAGCAGCTCTTATGCTGCTTTTTTTGCAGTTAAAAGTAGAAAGTAAGGGGTGCGGCTTACATAACGAAGTGGTTTGTAGCCTGTGAATTTTGGAAGTTGGTCAAAGTGGGTTATGAATTTGGAATGTTGGAACTGAAATGTTATGGTAATCATTATAAGAAAAGGTTTGCTACTGTACACAGACAAAAAATTTGTGTGATATTTCCCCAGGGTTCAACTTGGACATGGGTAGCAACAAGGAGAGCACTTAGAAGATAAAGAACAAGATATACATTGATGAAATGTGCTAAATGTTTCCCTGGAGTTCAACGTTGGCATGGGAGCCAACAAGGCGAGCACTTAGAAGATAAAGAACAAGATATACATTGATGAAATGTGCTAGATGTTTCCCTGGAGTTCAACGTTGGCATGGGAGCCAACAAGGCGAGCACTTAGAAGATAAAGAACAAGATATACATTGATGAAATGTGCTAGATGTTTCCCTGGAGTTCAACGTTGGCATGGGAGCCAACAAGGCGAGCACTTAGAAGATAAAGAACAAGATATACATTGATGAAATGTGCTAGATGTTTCCCTGGAGTTCAACGTTGGCATGGGAGCCAACAAGGCGAGCACTTAGAAGATAAAGAACTAGATATACATTGATGAAATGTGCTAGATGTTTCCCTGGAGTTCAACGTTGGCATGAGCACTTAGAAGATAAAGAACAAGATATACATTGATGAAATGTGCTATGTTTCCCTGGAGTTCAACGTTGGCATGGGAGCCAACAAGGCGAGCACTTAGAAGATAAAGAACAAGATATACATTGATGAAATGTGCACAAGGCGAGCACTTAGAAGATAAAGAACTAGATATACATTGATGAAATGTGCACAAGGTGAGCACTTAGAAGATAAAGAACTAGATATACATTGATGAAATGTGCACAAGGCGAGCACTTAGAAGATAAAAAACTAGATATACATTGATGACATGTGCTAAATGTTTCTGCAGGGTTCAACGTTGGCATGGGGGCCAGCAAGGAGAGCACTTAGAAGATAAAGAACAAGATCTACATTGATGAAATGTGCTAGATGTTTCCCTGGAGTTCAACGCTGGCATAGGAGCCAACAAGGCGAGCACTTAGAAGATAAAGAACTAGATATACATTGATGACATGTGCTTGATGTTTCCCCGGAGTTCAACGTTGGCATGAGCGCCAACAAGGCGAGCTTTTAGAAGATAAAGAACAAGATATACATTGATGAAATGTGCTAGATGTTTCTGCAGGGTTCAACGTTGGCATGGGGGCCAACAAGGAGAGCGCGCACGAGGTGAACGCGGAGGTGTGCTGTGTGCCGGGGTTCCAGGTGCTGCAGTGGCTGCTGCCCCGCCACACCCACATCCCCGCCCTCTTCTTCCTGCTCATGAAGCTGCTGCTGGGCCAGCACTCCAGGGACCTGCCGGACGGTGTGCAGGTCGGTGTGTGTGCTGCACAGCTTTTTGCCTCCATCCCTATCAAGTTTGTTTAACCCTTTCACCGCCAGCCATATTTCAACAAAAAATATGTCCAATTAAATTTACCTGAGTAGAAAGCAAGAGTAGAGAACAAAAACCATCTGCGGTATTGGGGATTCTCCTGTGACATATATAAAATAAGGTCTATCCTTACTTCCCAAAACTAAGACAATAGGGTCTTTGGATGATAGACCCCAATTTGATGCCTTTTAGTGGCATTGGTGTTAAATCACTGTGGTGCTAAAATGCGACTTTGGCGGTGAAAGGGTTAAGCAAGAATAAAAAAAGTGTCTTCTTTTTCGATCACTCAGACAGTTTCCTGTCAATTATGAGCACAGATGCGTCATGCTGCCGTTATGCGCCTAACTAAGAAATATTTAGGCCCGGCAAGTCCGACTTCGGCTGGAGAAAATGTTTTTGAAAGTTTCGTGAAAAAAGGCAGGAGAATGGACCGGTAAGGCAGAAAGATAGTAGATGACAGTAAGCAAAGGGAAAAGGCAGAGTCCCAGTGACAGATTAGAGGAAGTTACAAGCACAGAACTTCTAGAAGGTGGGGGAACTATTTATACAAAAGACCCCCTGGTATCTCCACGAGGGGGAAAAAAAGTGTGATACTGTGAAAATATCTTTCCCATTATATTGTCAAGAAAGTGGAATATATACTGTTGACAAAATTATTCTACAAAAGCAGGGTGCTGCTAACATTGGGACAGGATGTCATCAGTGACCTCATCAAGCCTGTATGCGGTATGTGGCAGTCATGGGGTCATTGTGCTTGTCAGAAATTCAGTGACAATGTTAAAACGCAGATGGAAATGAATTTGAAATAATTTAGCTGAATATTGTTCGCTTTTTCAGTTTATCCCAAACACAGTGTGGACATTGATGTCAGGGGTCCCAGCTAGTAAGCCGTTGGTGATCATGAGACATAGGGACAAAGGTGGCAGAGTGGTTAAGACGTTCGCCTGCCAAATGTAATGCTTGACTGCAACGTGAGTGACCCGGGTTCGAATCCCGGCCTTGCCCTTTCTTTCTAGTTCGACAGGAAAATCAAACTGAACGTCCAGTCCTTCGGATGGGGACAAAGCTAGTCTGACCTGTGCGCTTTATGCACGTAAAAATCCCACCGCAGTTGAAAGTCGGCAAGAGCAGGGAGAAATCCCGCTGCCTGGTATGGCCAAATTGATAGCTAGGTTTCCCAAATCTGCCCCCCCCCCCTCCTTACCCTGACCCCCCCCCCCCCCCCCCCGAATTTTCACCGAGTTAAGTCTCTGTGACTTGAATATACCAAATACCAGATAACAATAACTTTATGCAGTTCAATATGGTGTGCTTTCAGCTAAGCCTGGACTCTGTGTGGACGGTGATCTTTGGCGTGCCGGCCAGCAAGCCGGTGGTGGGTCTGTCCAGAGAGCAGGTGGACCTGTGTGCTGACGCTGCCATGGTCATCCTGGCTATGGTCCGCTCCATGCTCAACCAGGTCAGTGCTCTTGTGTTGGTAGGGCAGGTGGATCTGTGTCCGCTCCATGCTCAACCAGGTCAGTACTGCTCTTGTGTTGGTAGGGCAGGTGGATCTGTGCTGATGCTGCCATGGTCCTAGCTTTGGTCCGTTCCATGCTCAGCCAGGTCAGTGCTCTTGTGTTGGTAGGGCAGGTGGATCTGTGCTGATGCTGCCATGGTCATCCTAGCTATGGTCCGCTCCATGCTTGTCCAGTTTTGGAACTTAAAATGAGATACTTTAAATGCCAAATGCAGTCTCCAGCCGAATGTGTTCTTGCTTAACTTGTCTTGCTAATTCTTGTCCAACACACCTAAGGCAAGTCTCCATCCGACTCGCCACAGTATTGGTAGTAAAAATCATGTTGAAAAGTGACAGGACAAACTGTCCTTAGACAAGAGAAATCAATAGGGCAATGTCCCGACTCTTGCAGAAATCAATAAGACAAAGCGTGCCAGTGTTAATAATGTAATCCTGACAGGGAAGAACACTATAGGACATTTTCAGTTTTAATAGGTCAATGTCCTATGACTGGGGCCTTGGGACATCACTGATTGTGTGTTGTTTGTTGAAACAGATGCCTGCAGACGACTGCATCGGCAGCTCAGCTCCCCCCAAGACCAGCACCAACACAGGAGGAGGGGGTGAGGGCGGAAACAAGGCTGAGGCGGAGGAGGACCACCCCATGACGCTGATGCAGTTTCTGATGTACCTGTACCACAACGTGGGCGACTTCCGCACCCTGTGCCTGTCTGGGGAGTTCATCACCGCGCTGGTGGCCACCCTCTTCCCCTACCCCATCCCCGACTACAGCAGCGACGTCACCACGCCCAACGAGGAGTTCAAGGTGTGTATGTGTTGGTATTGGTATACCCTAGTGACCACCCTGTTCCCCTACCCCATCCCCGACTACAGCAGCGACGTCACCACGCCCAACGAGGAGTTCAAGGTGTGTATGTGTTGGTATTGGTGTACCCTAGTGACCACCCTGTTCCCCTACCCCATCCCTGACTACAGCAGTGACATCACCACGCCCAATGAGGAGTTCAGGGTATGTGTGTGTTGGTATTGGTATACCCTAGTGACCACCCTGTTCCCCTACCCCATCCCTGACTACAGCAGTGACATCACCACGCCCAATGAGGAGTTCAGGGTGTGTGTGTGTTGGTATTGGTGTACCCTAGTGACCACCCTGTTCCCCTACCCCATCCCTGACTACAGCAGTGACATCACCACGCCCAATGAGGAGTTCAGGGTATGTGTGTGTTGGTATTGGTATACCCTAGTGACCACCCTGTTCCCCTACCCCATCCCTGACTACAGCAGTGACATCACCACGCCCAATGAGGAGTTCAGGGTGTGTGTGTGTTGGTATTGGTGTACCCTAGTGACCACCCTGTTCCCCTACCCCATCCCTGACTACAGCAGTGACATCACCACGCCCAATGAGGAGTTCAGGGTATGTGTGTGTTGGTATTGGTGTACCCTAGTGACCACCCTGTTCCCCTACCCCATCCCCGACTACAGCAGTGACATCACCACGCCCAATGAGGAGTTCAGGGTGTGTGTGTGTTGGTATTGGTGTACCCTAGTGACCACCCTGTTCCCCTACCCCATACCTGACTACAGCAGTGACATCACCACGCCCAATGAGGAGTTCAGGGTGTGTGTGTGTTGGTATTGGTGTACCCTAGTGACCACCCTGTTCCCCTACCCCATCCCTGACTACAGCAGTGACATCACCACGCCCAATGAGGAGTTCAGGGTGTGTGTGTGTTGGTATTGGTGTACCCTAGTGACCACCCTGTTCCCCTACCCCATCCCTGACTACAGCAGTGACATCACCACGCCCAATGAGGAGTTCAGGGTGTGTGTGTGTTGGTATTGGTGTACCCTAGTGGCCACCCTGTTCCCCTACCCCATCCCTGACTACAGCAGTGAAGTCACCCGCCCAATGAGGAGTTCAAGGTGAATAGCAGTTCACACATACCCATGCACACTCTCACATGCATGCACGCACATATACAGACAAACACTCAACACACACATGTTCACGTGCTTGCACACACACACACACACTCCACAGGTGCATGTGGGTGTGCCTGAATTCTGGCAATTTGGTGCAGGCTCAGGCAGGGGTCTGCCTGAAAAAAAGGGCTCTTCTCACACTCTTTTTGCTCTTAAATGGACGAGTATTGAAAGGGTTATAATGGAAAGTTCAGGCAAAAGGTTTGGTCACCGCATGCATCCATGACACTCACACACACACACACACACGCATGCACGCACATGCATTTCAACACATCACAAGTTCTCATCAAAAGTTATGCCATCTTCCAAGACGTCACACAGACGCGGGGCAGGCAGTGAAGGGGTTCAGACGTTGACTGTTGCAGCCGTTCCCTGACTCTGAGCCGTGCGTGATGGTCAAGTCCCTGGACAAGGATGTGTTCAGCCACCTGACCCCGCACCCCGCCAAGCGTTTCATCATCGACTTCCTGCGCACCCTGGTCATCGACAGCTTCAACCAGCCGACCACCAAGCTGGGGGCTGTACTCGACGTCATGCTGGAGGTGAGCTCTTCTGCTGATCCATAGCTGGTGGTTTGAGGTTGTTGTTTTTGGTCCTCTGCCTCTTGAGGGGTATTATCAGGGCTCCCAGGGACCCCCATTTGGGGGTCTATGAAGTACTAAAATTCTAAAGGACTCTCAAAAAGAATGTGCAGGGGGTCCCAGGGATGCACTAGAAAAATTCTTTTTAGCATTCACAATGCCAGTGGGACCCTCTATACCACCTCTAGGACCCTCTATGCTGTAAGTGAAGGAATCCCTGGGACCCCTTGTTTTGCAGGACGATTGGGAGCCCTGATTGTGATTGTTCATGTTTTTGGGTTTTTTTTCTTTTGGTTGGTTTGTCTGCCACAACCCCCCACCCACCACCACCCCTGACTTCTGGGCCATGCAATGGCTTTTCATTCTGCTCATTCTGAGTCCTAGCTCGCAGCCACACCTGGCTTGTCAGGTCACAGATCCTGCAGCTAGCCATTTACAAGGAGTGATGAATGCATAATATATTGTGAACCACAGCACATAATCACTTCAAATTTTGTATGCCGGTATATCACCTGGGAGTGATCTGTCCCGTTGCGTTACTATTTTGGCAAAGGACTTGTTGCTGTACATCCTTCTTAACTCATTCACATCGCAACAATTTTGAATTATTAAAAAAACTCAACAAATCACTCCAGCCATACACACAAACAAAGCACACATAAACAAAAGGAGAAACGAAAGAAGATTATGGGTTTTTACTTCAGGTTTAGACATAGGGAAGTGGTAGAACAGACGTTTTTTATATATAGAAAAACTACACCGATTGGTTTCCCACAACAAACCACTACAAAAGCAAAGGCAAAAGTGTGGTCCAAGGGAGCGAAGCATGTTTAGAAGTGACCAAAGTATGGTGTGCACACAGATTTACTTTGAAACAAATGCATCAAATTGACAGCTATCTATTAATTCCGGACATACATGGCCGGAGCGACTTGAATGAGTTGAAGCTGTGTTGACAATTTTCTCCATTACCATAATTATGATGATGTGTATTGTATCTTTCAAATAATGATATGCAGTTTGTGCTCCGTAATTATGTGTTGTTCAGGCTGCCCCGGATCATGCCAGCCGTGCCCAGCAGCGGGAGTTCCAGACCACCGTGCTGTCAGTGCTGATGGAACACTTGCTGGCTGCGGACGTCATGCTGGGAGAACAGGCTGCTCTCCCCTTGGCCTCGTCCAACACCTACATGAACATGGCGCACAGCGTGTTCTACTTCGCGTCGCGAGTCGTCGACAAGTTGTGGCATGGTGAGACCATTTCCGTCAGATGTTTCAGCGTTGTCTTTGTTGCTGCTTTCTTCTGCCTTACTTCTTCCGTTGTGGTCTTGTTTGTAAGTTTCGGTGTTCTTGTTCAAGTTCAACTCAACTCAACTCAACAATACTTTATTATCTCAAAAGAGAAATTCATCGTTGTTACGCCTGTGATTCAACATTAAAATACACACATCAAACATTATAACATAACATTCAGAACATGTTAAATACATTCAGTACAATAAAATACATATCAAACATTATAATAATCAAAAACATGCTAGATACACTCACAGTGCAATAAAATACTTATCAACATAAGATTATAAATTAGGCATAAGAAATACTTGCGCATGTCAAATATTCAAAAGAGCAAAATAAATAACAGCCATATATAATCGTACATAAACACAGACAGACACGCATAGGGCATAGGCCTACATGCATGTATGCACACGTGCACCAACACATGTACATGCTCTTCAGCTTCTTCTTTCTCCGCTTTTTCCTTCTTTTACTTCTGCTTCTTTTTGGTCTTCTTCTCCTCACACACAGACAGACACACACACATGCAGGCAGGCACACACACATGCACACACACACACACGCATGCACGCACGCGCACTCTCTCTCTCTTTTGTGTAGTTATGGTATTGTGTACAATCAGTATATTTTGTATATGCTATTATAATTCTTCTAGCATTTAATTCGGTTTTACTTTTAACTGTCTGCGTTTCCCCTCTCTCTCTCTCTCTCTCTCTCTCTCTCTCTCTCTCTCTCTCTCTCTCTCTCTCTCTCTCTCTCTCTCTCTCTCTCTCTCTCTCTCTCTCTCTCTCTCTCTCTCTCTCTCTCTCTCTCTCTCTCTCTCTCTCTCTCTCTCTCTCTCTCTCTCTCTCTCTCTCTCTCTCTCTCTCTCACTGCCTCTCCCTCTTGTTCATGTCAAAGTTTGCTCTGTCCGCTTGTCCCCGTCTTTCTGTCTGTCCGTCTGCCCTACCCCCTCTCTCCCTCTTCTCCCCCCTCTCTCTGTCTCTGTGTATCTGGCTCTCCCTCTGTCTCTCTCCGTCTCTGTCTGTCTGTCTCTCGTATGTGTCATTGAATGTTTTATTTTATATAATTGATATGAAATATGGTTCGTCAATTTGTTACATTTTTATAGTTTCATCAATATTTGTAAAGCGCTAAGAGCCTGCTTTTAGCATGATTTTTATCGCGCTATCTAAATAAGATTATTACAGTGGACCCTACCTTATAAGACTTTCAAAAATCATCCAAAATGAGGTCTTATAAGGGAGGGTTCTTATAAGGGAGGTTACTTACAAAGAAGGGCAATGTTTCAGAGAAGTAGGTCTTATACGGGAGGGAGTCTTATAAGGGAGGTTCCACTGTATTATTATTATTATGAACTGTGACGGAGTGTTGCTGTAAAGCTGTCAGGTTGCCAACTATTGTTGTGATGTTTGACTGGGCTCGTGATTTGTGCAGGTGTCTACACAGGAGACTCCAAGGAGGTGTTTGATTTCGTCAGCAAGCTCATCTCGCAGTCCAAGAGGAGATGTGAGTGCAGCATTTTGCTCTCCACAATGCGATAATCTATTCTATCATCCTTACCATTCCACTACAAAGTGCATATTTGTACAAGATTAGCTTGGAAGACAGAACAAAATCCAGAGTGTCTTACTACCACAACTCCCAATCCACGTAACTTCCGGTGTAGCAGACTACTCACTTTCTTTCAAGCTAGCATGGAAGGCAGGCTTGTTATTCTGTTTCTCCAGGAATTTTTTCTCCTGCTTTCAGCTTTATGAGTGTCTTTTGTTTTCCTTTAGTTTTCTTTGTGTTGCTTTGCTACTTGGGTAAGTTCGTTCGGCCTCCCCCCCTTTTTGGTTGTAATCTTTGTGAAGATTTCGGGCCTGTTGGTCAAAAGGTGGGCGTGGCTTCTGGCTTCGGGTTTCGCGTTATGGAATCTACTCCTTCTAAAAAAGTTGTAGATTCTTCGGCGTTAGTTGGCAAACCTTCAAGTAGTTCAACTAAGGAACCTCAGCCTACTCCTCCCAGGGATGACAAGGGCCGTTTTCTAAAATCGAGTCCTTCAGAGAAGTCTTTGTCCAAGTCAAATTCTCGGTCAAGAAGTTCGAGTAGGTCTCACTCTTCGCGTTCGGTTCAAGATACAAAGCAAGTGGTGTCGGAATTGCTGGCTCATTTGCGTTCTACGGGCGAATTGTCTTCGGCCATGCCGTTCTCCTTCTCCCAAGTGGACTCGGCTGGTTTGGTCCAGCACATTTCGGTGGATGATTCTCATGTTGATTTGTTGGGTGTTTTGGACGATGACCCGGCCTTTTCGACGGTCGGTCTTCCACTCCAGGATTCGTTGTCCGTTGAAGCTCTCTCACGGATGGAGCTGCAAACCGGCATCCGGGTTTTTCCCGAACAAGGTCAGTACGGCTCTTCTAGCCAAGCTAGCTCCCGTACCCCATTGGTTCCTGGCGTTCATGATACCGCACGGGCACTTCCGGTTCTGGAAGAAGAAGCTGCGAAGAAACCGGTGGTACTGTCCGACTTGTCTTACAGAGCTATAGACAACCGGGCGGTACCCACCGATGCCACCATTACGCCTGGTGATGCCGGCCGAAAAACGGACGATGCCGCTAATGGGGGTAGCTTCCCTGGCGACGGCAGCCTCGGTGCCTTAGGCACCGGGCCGGCATCCGCACCCGGGGTTCTCCGGAGCGGACCGGCCACGGCGACATGGTCTCGCGGGTCCACCACGGGCACGGCGGCTACGGCCTCTGCCGTGGGTGGTCCCCAGGCCCAGGACCGTACGACGGCGGGCATTCAGTCCATGGGACGTTTGCCTCGGCCCGTACCGGTCACGCCCGTTACCGCTGGTATGGTTCCACCGGTTTCAGGGCAGGTTCCTCAGCGGTCCTACTCTCACCAGGAAGTTATGGACCTTTTGTCGCGTCGTTCTTCCTTGGGTCAGTCAGCTCAGCCGGCGGCGTCGGTTACGGCTTCGGATCACACGGTGGATCCTATGGAAGAGGATTTTTCTGATCCCTCTGTTTCTGGCATACAAGGGTATCTGGCGGCCTTGCAGCCTTACTGCCAGGATGTTGTCTCGGTGGAGTCCTCTCAGGTTCTGCCCCAGGATGATGCTTTCGGTACCCTTCAGTCTCGGCGTGGTCATAGACTGGTCTTGCAGTGCTCTTCGTCGATTTGTGATGCTCTCGATTTGGCTGACACACACATGTGGTCTAGAGCTAAACAGTCTAGAAGGGAACAGGAGGTGTCCCCACCTATTCCTTCTCTGTCCGGTTCATGTCCTGGGGTTCCTCAGTTCGCCCCAGTTCTTCCCATGGAGAGTGAGTTTTTGCCGATTCCAGCCTTTTCGGCTCTTTCCCAGGAGGAAATTTCTGATCTTGGTCTGTTGCTGAATGGTCCTTCCATCAGGTCGGTGTCCATCCCTGCCAAGTCTTACTTGGCTCTGGAGAAGGCTGTCTCGCAATCATTGATGCATTGTTCCACGGCTACTTCTATGCTGCACGGTCTTCCCACTCTGTTGGGCAGGACCTCCACGGGCCGTCCTGAGGATTTTCGTCTGGCGGATGCCATTGATGAGCAGGCTTTAGGCTGCCTTCTGTCAGCCTTGCGTGATTCAGTTCAACTCACCGCTCTGGGCCTCGCTACCTTGCGTAGTAGGCTTTCGGCCTTTTTCAGGGATCAAGCTCTCCAACAGTCCTCTCTTGCCATGTTGGAGGTGGAACGTCGTGCCCTTCGTTCGGACCCAATCCCTTCCTCAGGAATTTTTGCTTCGGCAAGGGTGTCCAAAGTTAAGGAGGCGTGTTCGGGTCGTCAGTCTCTCTCTCACAATGACAGGGTCCTGGCTACTTTGCAGACCTTGGCGGCTAGGGCTAGGCCACCCTCTCGTTCTGCTTCTGTGTCTCCTGCTCGTTTCCAGCAGCGTGGTGCTTTTTCAGCCCGTCGGGCCTCTTCTTCTTCCTCTCGCTTTCGTACTCCACAGCCGTTGAGGAACTCGTTCCGTGGCTCTTCTCAGCCGTACCCTTCTCCTTCGGCTCGGGGCAGGCCCTTCCAGCGCGGTGCAAATCGCTCTACTCGTTTGCAGAACTCAAAACGCTACCCTCCTTTTCAGTAGGGCCCGCGCGGCTTCGGGTGGATCCCGAGTTGGCTGTTCCATCAAGTGTGGACTCTCTGGCTCAGCATCACCTTCAGTGGTCTCTGCTGTCAGTCAGCTCTTGGATCCTCCGTGTCGTGCGGGATGGGTTCCGCTTTCCGCTGCTCGCGGAACCTCCTCTCTCGCGGGTGCCTATTGTCTTTCCTCCCCCTGCAGATCCTCTTCGCTTTCAGATCTTGGACGCAGAGGTCAAGTCCCTTCTGGACAAGGGTGCTGTGATTCCAGTACCCAACCCGGGCCCGGGTTTCTACTCGCGCATGTTCACTGTACCAAAGAAGAACGGCGAGTTCCGTCCAGTGCTGGACTTGTCTCCTCTCAATGCTTTTCTGCGCCCCATGGCGTTCAGAATGGAGACGGCTGCTTCGGTTCGCAACTTCATCCAGCCGGGGGATTGGGCGACTTCCATAGACCTCAAGGATGCCTATTTCCATGTTTCGATCCACCCAGATCGAAGGCATCTCTTGAGGTTCGTATGGGGGAACACGACTTATCAGTTCGTAGTCCTTCCCTTCGGGCTCTCTCTGGCCCCATGGATTTTCACCATGGTGGTCAGGGAGTTCGTCGGCGTGGCCAGGTCCAGGGGGATCCGGCTCAAGGTGTACCTGGACGACTGGCTCACCTTGGCTCAGTCCAGGGACCGGTGCCAGGAACACACCTCGGAGCTCCAGGACCTAACCGTCCAGGTTGGCTTCAACGTGAACGTCAAAAAGTCGGATTTGACTCCGGCCCAGGAATTCAAATATCTGGGGATGGTATTCAATACCCAGACGTTCACGGTCTGTCCGTCTTCGGAGCGAATCCAGTCCATTCAGTCCTTCCTGGAAAGCCTTCTGTTGGCGGGTTCAGCAACGGTTCGTCAACTTCTCAAGTTGCTGGGCTTCATGGAGTCCTTGGCAGACCTCTTGCCTCTGGGTCGTCTGCACAAGCGTCCTCTACAACGGAAGTGTGCGGAACTCGGGGTTTCTCATCTTCCTCTGGAATCTCAGGTCGTTTTGGGCCCGTGGTTTCGCAGTTCAGTCCTCCAGTGGTTGGACCCGGTTTGGCTGGGGTCCTCAGTTCCCATTCGGCCTCTCCACCATCAAGAATTCCTTTTCACGGATGCGTCAAAGGAAGGTTGGGGGGCTCATCTGGACCGGCGGGAGGTTTCGGGGTTGTGGTCCGAAGCAGAGTCGTCTCTCCACATCAATTTTCTGGAGATGGAGGCGGTTTCGCTCGCGCTCAAAGCGCTACTTCCCCTGCTACGAGGCAAGTGGGTCACAGTTTGTGGCGACAACACCACGTGCCTCTCATACCTTCGGCGTCAGGGGGGCACGAAATCGCCTTCACTCTCCAGGAAGGCAGAGGAGATCCTGCTTTGGACTGCACGGAATTCCATTCATCTAACCGTGGAGTTCATTCCCGGGAAGCTGAATGTTCTCGCCGACCAGCTGAGCCGTTCCAACCAGGTGATTGCAACGGAGTGGACTCTCGTCCATCGGGTCCTTCAACCCCTTTGGTCGATGTGGGGAAAGCCACACGTCGACTTGTTTGCAACTCGCTTCAGCCGGCGTCTTCCGCTCTTCGTCTCCCCGATGGCAGATCCCTTGGCATGGGCAAGGAATGCCTTCAGTCTCCAGTGGTCGGGTCTGTGGGCCTACGCCTACCCACCCACAGCTCTTCTTCCAAGGGTGTTGGAAAAGTGCGCTCGGGAGCGTCCTGCTCTCATTCTCATAGCGCCAAGATGGGAAAACAGTCCGTGGTTCCCCGAGCTGTTAGCTCTCACCCACGTGCCGGGTGTTCCCCTCCAGTTGACCCCAAGGTCTCTGGTTCAACCGCGCACAGGCGTTCCGCATCGAAATCCTGCCGTCCTTCATCTGACCGCTTGGCTACTTTGCGGTCAGGGTTGCGGTCACAGGGTCTGAGAAGTGAAGCCATTGAAGTGATTCTTCAATCCCGCCGTCAAAGCACTAATACCTTGTATTCCTTGCGTTGGACCTCTTGGTTCAATTTCTGTACAGTTGAGTCTTTTTCACCTTTGCACCCGACTGGTGCTCAGTTTGTTTCCTTTTTGTCTCATTTGCATAATGAGAAGGGCCTCTTGGCCCAAACTTTGTCAGGTTATAAGTCGGCGGTTATTAGCACTATTTCTATTGCTACTGGTCGTCAACCTTCCTTTGCTTCTTCTGTTTTGGTTTCCCATTTTTTGGATGGTTTGCGTAATAAGTCAATTCGCCCGACCATCAGACTTCCGCAATGGGACGTTTTTCTTGTGCTTCACTTTCTCAGGTCAGAATGTGAACCGCTTTCTTCGTTATCTTTTAAGCTTCTTTCTTTTAAGACGCTTTTCCTCGTTAGTCTTGCCTTAGCGAGACGTGTGAGTGGTATCCACGCTCTTAGTGGTTTAGTTAATGATTATGAGTTCGCGGAGGATGGTTCCTCGATCTCCCTGTCTTTTCTACCGGAATTCCGTGCGAAAAATCAATCGGCTCAGCAAGCTTCTCCGTTGGTTGTTATCGAGAGTCTCTCTAACATCCTCGCTCCGGACGATGAGGATAGATGTCTGTGCCCGGTTCGCTGTTTGCGCACGTATCTCCTTCGGTCAGCCTCGTTCCGTAGCCAGAAGCGCCGCCTTTTCATTTCTTTGAATTCCAATTATTCAAGCGATATCCGTAAGGCCACTTTGGCTCGCTGGTTAGTCGAGTTGATTCGACTAGCCTACTCCCACGCCGATCGTTCTGCGCCCCCAGGTATACGGGCTCACGAAGTTAGGGCTATTAGCACCTCACTAGCCTTGGTCAGGGGTGTTCCAGTCCCTGCCATTATGTCCTCCGCCTTCTGGAAGTCGGAGACTACCTTTACCTCTTACTATCTGCGCGCGTTTTCCACTCTCCGGCAGGACAACACTTTTGGTATTCGGTGCTGTGTTGTCCTCCAAGACGGTGTCCTTTTGAGGTATGACTTTTGTCTGTTTGTTTTTATAGACTTATTTTAAGTCTTTTGGGGGATATGTAACATGCTTTGCGGATTTACCTTCTTATTCTAGAGGGTATGTGTGTGTTTATGTGATATCTCTGTCATGGTTTGTTCCGTGGTCTCAGAGTAGTGCTTTACCATTACCCTCCTCCTTGTTGGTAATCTTGCACTTTGTAGTGGAATGGTAAGGATGATAGAATAGATTGAGGAATTTTTATTAATTCTACTATCTATTTTATCTATATACTTACCATTCCACTACATTTAATTGACCCTCCCACCTCCCTCCTAATGGTTTTTGAATGTGTACCTTCCCTTTTATTGGGTGCTTGCTTTCAAGAAAGTGAGTAGTCTGCTACACCGGAAGTTACGTGGATTGGGAGTTGTGGTAGTAAGACACTCTGGATTTTGTTCTGTCTTCCAAGCTAATCTTGTACAAATATGCACTTTGTAGTGGAATGGTAAGTATATAGATAAAATAGATAGTAGAATTAATAAAAATTCCTCAGTTTACCCCTTGATAGCATCTCATTTTTAGGGAGAAAGGTGGCAGAGTGGTTAAGACGTTCGCCTGCCAAATGTAATGCGTGACTGCAGCGTGAGTGACCCGTGTTCGAATCCCGGCCTCGCCCTTTCTTTCTTGTTTGACAGGAAAATCGAACTGAACATCCAGTCCTTCGGATGGGGACTTAAAGCTAGTCTGACCCGTGCGCTTTACGCACGTAAAAATCCCACGGCAGTTGAAAGTCGGTAAAAACAGGGAGAAATCCTGCTGCCTGGTATGGCCAAATTGATAGCTAGGTTTTCCAAGTGTGCCCACACCCCCTCCTCATCCTTCGTTGGGGACTTAAAGCTAGTCTGACCCATGCGCTTTACGCGCGTAAAAATCCCACGGCAGTTGAAAGTCGGTAAGAGCAGGGAGAAATCCCGCTGCCTGGTATGGCCAAATTGATAGCTAGGTTTTCCAAGTGTGCCCCCACCCCCTCCTCACCCTGTGACCCCCCCCCCCCCCCCCCAACAAAAAAAACCAAAACTGGGTAGGTGCTGCACTTGCGGCGACGCGCTCTCCGGGGTAGAGCAGCCCAAATTTCACAGAGATAGTCTCTGTGACTAGAATATACCACATGCCAAATACCAATACCAAATGTAGTTGATGAGTTAGCTAAGTAAACTGAACACAGACTTGTTTGCATCTGTCAGTTCCATGGAGCCTAAGAAGAACTGCTCACAGAGCAAGGATTAAAATGATGAGGAAAATAATGATGATGTTTACTGTTGTACAGAGTATTTTCTTAAGCTGTCCCATCGAGTAACTATGGCAGCAGGATAGTTGCTGTATTCGGCGACATCCTTATTGTTTTTGTGAAATATATATCAATGACATTCTCATTTGTTTTTCTTCTTCTGCGTCCAGGCCATTTAGTCATAATGGGTGAGGTACTTGTGTGTTCAGTTTTCAGTTTTTTTTAATCTTCCTGCTGCATTTGGTGGATGCATTCCGATTTCTGCAAAGCTCAGAGGAGAACAAATTATTTGGAAACATTTTTTTTTTAAAGGCAGGAGAATGGGTCAATAAGTCAGAAAAGTAGCAGATGACAGTAAGAAAAGGCAGAGTCAAAGAGAGTGATATGTTAGAGGAAGTTGCTAGCACAGAACTTCCTGAAGGTGGGGGAACTATTTATTCAAGATTCCTCGGTATCTCCACGTTGAAAGACTCATGGAGGCCAGGGTTGTCCAGCTCCCCGAATGGAGGCATGAGACATTCACCTACTGCTGGATTTGTTTTTTTTAGCTATAGGCTTGTCTGTGGATAGCATCTACAAGTGCTTAACCTTCACTATCCTGTTCCAGCTGTCCCAGGCAGTGGACAAACTAATAGACGATTTTCAGAAAAAACTAGGGGAGAGCACTTCATGAAAATTAGAGTTGTTTACCTCCATTACTCGATCAAACACCATAGCAACAATGCAACAATGGTGTTGAAGTTTGAAGCCGTAGGATGCAAGTCAGCGACTTGCAAACATTTATTAAAAAAAATTAGGGGTGGCCAGTGGCCACAAACTGATAAAACTTGCAAAATGTGGCGTAAATATATAAATGACATTTTTTTTTTAGAATGACGCACAGTGTTCTAGGTGCTGTATGTCTGCTCAAACACACGAGTCGATAGGCAACGAGAGCTAATGGTAGAGTGACTTCCCCTGTTTGACCGATTGAATTAGGCAAGATCACTCGCACACACCATGAAATTATTCATTACACCCTTAATTATTTCCGAACAATTCCTATTATGATGATAATTAAGATTTTGTTTCCTTTGCTTCCAGCGTCGGGCCTCTCTCTGGACAGCATCTACAAGTGCCTGAACCGCACCATCCTGTTCCAGCTGTCGCGGCCGGTGGACACCGTGAGTGGACAGACGGGCATCCTGGAGGCGCTCCACACGCTGACCAACAACCGAAACCTGGTGTTTGGCACCAGCAACTACGACCCAGAGTTCCTGGCCTGTCTGTCCTTCTGCCTACTGCACCTCACTGACGACCCTGGCATGGGGTGAGCTGATGGTGTTATTGATTAAATAGTGATAGTGTTAACACACAGCACAACAACTACGACCCAGAGTTCCTGGCCTGTCTGTCCTTCTGCCTGCTCCACCTCACTGACGACCCCGGCATGGGGTGAGCGACCCCGATGGTGTTATTGATTAAATAGTGATAGTGTTAACACACAGCACAACAACTACGACCCAGAGTTCCTGGCCTGTCTGTCCTTCTGCCTGCTCCACCTCACTGATGACCCCGGCATGGGGTGAGCTATGGTGTTATTGATTAAATAGTGATAGTGTTAACACACAGCACAACAACTACGACCCAGAGTTCCTGGCCTGTCTGTCCTTCTGCCTGCTCCACCTCACTGATGACCCCGGCATGGGGTGAGCAGATGGTGTTATTGATTAAATAGTGATAGTGTTAACACACAGCACAACAACTACGACCCAGAGTTCCTGGCCTGTCTGTCCTTCTGCCTGCTCCACCTCACTGATGACCCCGGCATGGGGTGAGCTGATGGTGTTATTGATTAAATAGTGATAGTGTTAACACACAGCACAACAACTACGACCCAGAGTTCCTGGCCTGTCTGTCCTTCTGCCTGCTCCACCTCACTGATGACCCCGGCATGGGGTGAGCTGATGGTGTTATTGATTAAAGGTTATAGTGATAGTGTTAACACACAGCACCAGCAACTATGACACAGAGTTCCTGGCCTGTTCAACTTGTCCCTACCAACTTTCGTGAATTGTACTCACATCAACAAGACACTTTTCTACTACAGCAAAGCCCTCACATCTCAGTCTGGAAAAAGAGCTAAGCTCGAAAGTTTGACTAACCCCCCTCCAAGGATCAACAGTCCCCCTATCAAGGTCAGTGATTATTGATTAAAGGTTATAGTGATAGACAACCTGGTGTTTGGCACCAGCAACTTCGACCCAGAGTTCCTGGCCTGCCTAGCCTGTCCTGCCTGCTGTACCTGAGCTGATGATGTTCATTGCCCTTATTTTAAACATAGAAATATGACTTATATCGCCACCCGGAAATTGAGCTAATGTAACAAAACATTGGTCAATATTGATGCCTTGGGCTTACCAGTTGATCATGGGAAGGTGCATCATTTGACAAATCTGTCAATGACAATTTGCAAAGATGAAATACCACCAATGGCACCATATGAATAAATCTGACATAACTTCACCTCAAATAGCTGACATGTTTAGGTGGTTTTTTTTCTCCTCATGAGATACGTCACTTTAATTTCCACACAGCGATATATGACATGAGTTCCTGGCCTGGCCTCCCCTTCTGCATCCTCACTGACAATCGTAGTATGGGATGAGGAGACAGTGATAGTCATTGCCCTTTTGCGGTCCTGAAAGTGTTCAGTGTTTGGTGGAAATTTTGTCTGTTTCTTTCTTCAAAGAATCAGCAAAAGAAAGCATTCTCTTCCCCTCCCCCAAAAACAACCCAAAAAAACATAAAAAACAAAAACAGAAAAAGCCTGTGTGAGAACAGCAATCTTGATCTAACTGTTTTATAATTTTTGCAGCTAATTTACAAAGTGGTAAACTTGAAATCTATTCCAACCATACTGACCAACACTCAAGGCAATAGCAAAGACACCTCAATTGCACTAGACACCCCCAATGCCCTAGCATCATAAAAACGAAAGTAGCAAAGGACCGCAACTCTCCCTTACCGGAAGCACGCATGCTCTCCCCTTGCTTCCGGTCACGCGGTCTATTTGACCAGAAGTAGAGCACATGGCAACATAGCAGCTGTGGATTTTTATTTTCCAGCACCTCGCACCACTTATGTAATCAAGTTCACACTGTGTACAGTTTTAGCATCTTCAACAAACCATGTCTCATGTTCTTTCTAAACAATCACATTCACACTTAATAATTTGTTTCCTCTTCTTTTATTTTCTATTACTCAGGGTTCCCAATCGTCCCGCAAAACAAGGGGTCCCAGGGACTCCTTCACTTACAGTATAGAGGGTCCTAGAGGTGGGATAGAGGATCCCTGTAGCATTGCGAATGCTAAAAAGAATTTTTCTACTGCATCCCTGGGACCCTCTGCACATTCTTTTAAAGGGTCCTTTAGAATATTAGTGCTTCATAGATCCCCAAATGGAGGTCCCTGGGAGCCCTGATTACTGTTTAAATGAATGCCAGCTTTGCACTCCTATGCTTGTTCAAGCCACTAACTTTTGTCAGACTCACACAAATGCCTGTTTGAGCCTCTATTTCTCAGCATAAAGACTGTTGTCCTCTGTCCAGCACCAACTGTCTGAACGAGCGCCAGCCGCGCACCACCACGTGGCACGTGGAGTCGGGCACGGTGGACCTCAGCCTGGTGGGGGACAACGGGGGTCCTGAGGCCCACACCACCCACGTCTTCAGCGCTGGGGCAGAGGCTGTGCCGGAGCCCATGACCACCGCTGTGAAAGAGGGGCTTCACATCGTGGCCCAGGCTGCGCACAGGGTGTGGGACGAACTGTACATCTGCAAGAAACCTGTGAGTATATGTGTGTGTGTGTATGTGTTTGTGTTTGAGACAGAGGGGGAGAGAGAGAAATAGGGGTTTCACATCGTGGCCCAGGCTGCTCACAGGGTGTGGGACGAACTGTACATCTGCAAGAAACCTGTGAGTATATGTGTGGGTATATGTGTGTGTGTGTGTGTTTGAGAAGGAGGGGGAGAGAGAGAAAGAGGGGCTTCATATCGTGGCCCAGGCTGCTCACAGTGTGGGTATATGTGCAAGAAACCAGTCAGTGGGAGATGGTGGAGGAGGAGGAAGGGGGAGTTAAGAGGCTGAGAAAAAGAGGATGTGTGTGTGAGAAAGAGAGTGTGTGTGTGCTTGCATGCATCCATATATTTTTAAGTATAACTGGCTGCTGTGCCTTTTAGGTGATATCTTCTGTACTTTGTGATATCTTCTGTACTTTGTGATATCTTCTGTACTTTGTGATATCTTCTGTACTTTGTGATATCTTCTGTACTTTGTGAGCTCTCTTTAAGCATAAAGTTTACTCAGTTTAAGCCAATCTTTTTTTATCGAGAAGTTTTATTTATTAACGTTGCAGTTTTAATACCGATATATTGTTAGTAAAGATTACATGGCACATTTTTTGCTTCTTTTGTGTGTGCTCAGGCATTGGAAGAAATCTTCAAGACCCAGTTGAACAACATCACCAGTGAAACCAAGACCATCAGCACCCCAGAGCTGAACACCGTCAGGTCAGTTTGGGGAAGTTATGTGTAGTGTGCAGAACGTTATTGCCATAATCTGCTGTGAGATCTGTTATTTGTAACATTTCACATACTGACACATTATTTGTTTAACCCTTTCGCCGCCAGACATTCTGTAGCCAAAACATTTCTGTCAAGCTTACCAGGTTAAAGAAAAGTTGGCATCTCAAACAATCAATCTGTTTATTGGCTTCATAAAAAGAAGAACTCATCTTGTGCGTGGGGATAAAAACATATATATATAAACTAACACACGCATTAACAGTACATAAAATGAACAGATACTCTTAGACAGGCCACACCCTCTTCAAAACGTCTACATCTACACACACGCATACACACACACACACACACACACACATGCATACACACACGCACACGCACACACACACACACACACACACACACACACACACATGCACACAACAGAATGTTAAAGTTAGCTGACATAAATTAAATACTAATAACTGATAACCAAAATATGATAATTGCAATGCTGCGAATCTCCGCCCTATGACATGCATCAAATAAGGCCTTTGCTTACCTCCACAAAGTAACAACATAAGGTCACTGGATAACAGATCCTAATCTCATGCGACATCGGCGGCGAAAGAGTTAATGAGTTATACAAGGAAAATGATTATAAAATGGTTATAAAAGGAAAGTGCAAAAACAATTTAAAAAGGAAAACCTTACCTGCCTTTATTTTAAATTTCTTGTTAGATATGTTAAGTTTGCAGAATTGAGGAGGGGGTATTGTCAGATTGGCCGACATGCAATAGATGCAATATCACACACATGACTCTTGGACTCTACAGCATTCCAAAGAATGTAAGAAACTGCTTTTATATTTACCTACGCTCAAAAGCACTACTACAGGAATTTTGGCTGTGTTTAGTCAATAACTAGTTGCCTTGAATTGGATGAAGTAACGCTATGAAATAAGAAAGACTGCTTTTTTTTAGAATCATATTTTATCAGAACTCTTAAAGATCTGATTCTTGTATCTTTTCACAAAACAAACTATGCTTATTGTTTCTATTTTGTGTGTGTGGTTGTTTTAGGCCCATGATTCAGGAGAACGCTTCAAAGATGTGGGTGGCATATGCAGAGAACGAGCGCAAGTCGTCCTACCTGCAGACAGAGAAACTGCAGAACCAGATTCAATCAGTAAGCATCCTCAGTCATAGCGGAGAAAACTGTGATCTTCTCTAAACTCTCATATATATGTGCACATGAATACAAAGGGGTCCACGTGTGTACATAAGTAACTAAAGATGAAAAGGAAAGGCATGAACAAATGAATGAAATTTAAGAGAAAAATTAATGAGGCTTTATACTACTCCTTGCTGACATGAAAGGGCGATAATTTTAGGCCCGAACTGCCGATGCCCCCTGGTGATGAGTCAGGAGCAGATAATGTTCTGTGGTTATCAGGCATGGTAGACCTCCGTGAATCGCGGGAAATCCGCGAAACAGTTTGAAACAAAAAATATTAAAAAATGCATTGAAATGGCATGAAAAAGTGAAAATTTCACTCATTTATTGAATTTTATTGAATTTTCTTCGGCCCCCTGGACCCCCGGCCATTTTCCTTGAAAACCACTTTGCCCCCACTACCATGCCTGGGTTATATACTACTAGTTCCTGACAGGCAAGGGCGATAATCTTAAGTAGGTGGCATTCGCATCTCAGGTCACGAGACAGGGGCAGATCATTTTCGGTATAAAGCCTCATTAGAATGCTATTTACCATATTTTTCGGACTATAAGGCGCACCTCCCAAATTTCACAGAAAATTCAGATTTTGTTATAGTTTCTTACTACAGTATTAGTCATTTGATAAGGAGCAAGGGTCTCAGTCTGGGAAAAAAAGTATCATCATATAGTAAAAAACAAATATTGTACTTATTTTTTGCACATAAACAGGAAACAAAAAATGCACATGTTCAAATGAACTTTAGCAAGCGAACCCATAATTCATGTCCACATGGTATAAAAAGCAGTTAATGAAACCAGCTAGAACAAAATACATGCACTAACTTTTGTAAGAGAGGAATGCCTGATGCTGTCAACTTAAAATTATCTCATTGGTCCTGAGATGTCGATGATTTAGCGCGCGCGTGTGCGAGTGCGCATGTATATGTGTTTTAGTATTTAACCTTTATAAGAATTTTTGGGGTTATGTTTATCTAAGTTCTCTTATTTTGTACATTAAACAGTATGCCACTTGTGTGATTCAGTGGTCTGTAATTGTTAAACTTTTAGTATCCCTGTGCAGTCCCGCCTTCAGTATAAGCTGGCTGTCCTATCCTTCCGTCACTTTGAACAGACCCTTCCGCCTTACCTCTCCAGTGCTCTTCACACCTACACTCCTTCCCGCTCACTCAGGTCCTCAAACACAAAACTTCTGAAAGTTCCAAATCAAATCTAAAATAATTCAGTGATCGCAGTTTCAGTTTCAGTTTCAGTGCCCCTGCTGTTTGGAATTCCCTCCCAGTCGATCTCCGCCATGAACCAACTATCTCTACTTTCAAAGCTAAACTCAAGACTCACTACTTTCAAAGCTCATTCGGTTGGTAAATGTTTCCTTCTTGATCTTGTACCTGGGTGAATGAATGGGTGATAATGTTTTGTGTGACTGCGTGTGTATCAGTGAATGGAAGCGCCTTGAGTGCATAATAATTATAGAAAGGCGCTATAGAAATACTATGAATTATCATTTTATTTATTATGATGGAAGTGGTACCAAGAATGGTGATTTTAACACAGAAACTTCAGAGGATGGGCAGCGGTGTGCTACGTCTGGCGTCGAGGAAGACGAAGCGGGAGCTGCCCATCAAGGCCTCCCCTGTCTCCAACGTCCACATGACCGTAAGCTCAGCACCAAACTTGTTCTCTTGTCCTGTTTGTTGTTGACGTACCCTGGCTAAAAGACTCCAGGGATCATCCCAACAGCCGAAGCACTTGAACACTACTGTGGTACAAATGCATCAGCTAGGGATGAGAACATTACGTGTGTGACTGTTTTTGATTACCCCGCCACGTGGGCTTGTCCTACTTAAATTACAAAGGTTTTCTTTGGGCCTTCTCTTTGCTTGCATAAGATTGGTGGTTCTTCTTAATAAGTAGATTAAGGCATGTGGCATATTATTGTTTGGTTTTAGTGTTTTATTTATCTGTCCTTATTGTTCAGCAATTGGGCAAGTGCAGCATGCAGCAATATGGTAATGAGTTACATTGTGAAATAACGCTTGTCCCTCTCTCCATTCGATTATTTGCCATTTTGTTTCATGTTATTAGCCTTCAGCTTCGTTGCGGAGCAGAGGTATAGTGTAATGATGTACTGTAATTGTTGATCCCCACAGGTTTGGTGAAGCACTTCACAGAATCACTTCAAATTTTATAGGCGGTTTATTTCTGAAGCTAATGTGTCCCATTTAGTAACTATTGGGGCGCTGGCTTTTTCCCATACTCTGCAACGGCCTTGTTTGTTCTTATTATCTTATTCTTATTATCTTATTCTTAGTCCATCTTATAATAATAATAATGAGGGAAATTTATATAGTGCCCATCCTACTATGTAGGCTACAGGGCGCTTTACACAGAATTGAAATGGAATAAAAACATGAAACAAAATTCCAATAACATGAGCAGACAAAACAATACCGGTCAGACTTCGTTTATAAGGATCAGACTGTTTTAATCTTACCTGCATGCTCAGTTAGTTTTTGCCTATGTGAGTGTGCATGGGCATTTATTACACTCCTTTATTGAAGGCTCTTGGTGCTGCAGCCTTAGGGATTGGTTGGCCCTTGGGGACCTTCCCCAACGCCAGCTGTCCTCAAATCCCTTTGGCTGAGAGAGTGGGGGATGTGCCCTATAAACGGTCTAGCCCGGCTGTCTGAAATAGCAACTGCTTCCTCTGCTTTCTGGCTGTCATTGTCGAAAACTGCCAACTGGCGCACGCACGCACGCACACACACACGCACACGCACACACACACACACACACACACACACACACACACACACACACACACACACACACACACACGTGTAGTGGATAGACGTTAAATGAAAGACACACACACACGACACACACACATACACACACACACACACACTCACACACACACACATTGTGTGACTGTTCCCCCTTCCCCCATTTTCCACGTTTTTGTTGCTGTGTGTGTGTATGTATGTGTGTGTGTGAGTGTGTGTGTGTGTGTGTGTGTGTGCATGTATGTACAGGTTTGTGTGTGTAGTTTGTGAATTT